>OY101448.1:137961176-138432144 GCA_956483635.1 Panzeria rudis
AAGTAAACGAATGTACTTTTAACACTTTTGTACATTAGTGCTATACATGCCACACATCAGTTACCTTAAACTCTTAATGTGGAATTGATCGAGTGGTTGCTATTAAGACAACTGCAACAGCAACAATAAGTTGCAACAACAAAATCAAGGAACGAGAAATGATAAGCAACAGCAGCAACACCAGCCAAGCTACAACAATGTCTTGTTCAAAACTTTCACCACCCACCACAAGAAGATTTTTATTTCTTTCATATTGAAGTATATTTGACAAATAATTATTGATTGAATCTGATGATTTGATTTTCATAAATTGGAATAATTGAAAATAAAATCAACAAAGAGACTTAAAAGAAAAGATAAATAAAAATTTATGAAAATAACAATTTCCTTTTTGAAAATAAATTTATAAAAAATAGTAATAAAATATTGGCCATGTTGCGCCAAAAACTAAGTGGCAGCAGCTGTAACATTTCAAATTCAGAATTGTTTAGAAATTTGTTGAAAATTTATGATTTTTATTTCATTATCTCGTATTCTGGATCCGTTACTTCTTCTGCTGTTAGTTTCGCAACATCTTTTTTTATTTGTTTATACATTTTGTTTTTGTTGTTCAGCGATTTTGAAGTAAAAGTTGTTGCTTTAACAACTTTCAGATTCTAAATCAAAACAGTGGCCGGTTGGCTTCTTTTTTTTTTTGTTTTTGAATCATTTTGTTTCGCTGGTGATTTTCTTAAACAGTTTTTTTGTTTATGTTTTTATACTTATATATGATTGTTTTCTTTGAGTGTTTGGTTTCTTGGTTGGTGGAGAGAGCAGCATCAACAAGGCAGCATTAAATAAAATCTAATAATATTCACTGTTTTCCTTGCTTGAAGACTGTGGCAAATTTATTTTAAATTTTGCATTTCATAAATTATAAACAATGAAATTTGTTGTTATTTAGTTTCTTACAAAGAGGCATTTTCTTAAACAGCAATATCCACAACATCATTTAAGTATTAAAGCTTAAAAGCTCCACCACCACCTCCAACATTACCACTAGCCACACATCCAATACATTGATCATCATTTAGTCAGGCAAGAAGAAGAAAAAAAAACAAAATAAAATAACCGAGATGCATTTTCAAAGGAATCAAATGAATCGATCTTTAAAATACTGTACGTGATCAGCAGCTTGATAGATTCAAGTAGAATTTTAAATACCCTTCTTGAACTTACGGTAGGTACAACGATGGTCAAGAATTTGGTGTCTGATTAAAAAATCACCAAAGAAAAAAATAAGCTGTAGTTCATTCAACCAACCCCTTTTTTACTTTTACTGAAACATACTGCATATTTTCCAAAATTTCTTTTAGGAATGCAATAGAAATTATAAAATAAAATACTCGTCATTAAAGTAAGTGCTTGTGACCGATGAAAACTCGATGATTTTAACCAGTTTTTGCATGCATGCAGAATATTAATAAAAAATATAAATTTAAAAAAAATTGAATACGGCTGGGATACGAACCGGGCCTCTGCGGCCGTAAAGCATGCACTTTTCAGCTGAGCCAAACCCCAGTTACTTTTTAGTGAGAAGAAACTTGTTTAAAAGTATTTACCTCTGGAAAATATGTCAATGTGATGATTTAATTCCTTTTTGCATGTCTTTTTTGCCAGATAATCAATGCAATATTTTATACATGATTGGCATTAAGATGGCATTAAGAATGCATTCAAAGGAACAAGTTCTTCAGAAATTGTGAAAACAGTATTTCATCTTGCACGCATTCATTTATATTTTCATGGGTAGTGTTGTATACTGGTGTGTTGTAAAAAATATATATGAGGAACAAAAATACCGAAAGTGACATCCAAAATGCCACAGCTGACTAAAAAAATTTACATGTCATAATGGCCGTGGGCGTTATGACACATAAGTGTCATAATGTCCATATCGTATGCCAGCTAGACAGAAAATCCTTACTTTACGAAGTGGCTATTCGACATACCCAGAGGAAAAAACCGTTCAAGTCCGGCCGAAGATCGGCTGGGCAGACAATCTTTATACAGCGAAGCCGCTCAGAAATTGAATGGTCGTTTATAATAGCCAATTATAATGTCATTGTATTCATGGAAATGTAAACATTTTCAAAAGTGTAACAATGTCCATGGACATTACAAAACTTTTTGTATGTCATAACGTATATTGACATTATGAAATTGGACATTGGGGATTGTATGTAACCACTAAAAACTAGCCAAAGAAAAAGAACGAAGTTGTAGCCAAACCATTAGCATCCGACTATTTTCACTTCGTTAGTCAATTCTGATGCATATGTTAAGGGGCTTCATACATTACCAGCAAATATTTTTTTTTAGTTCGGTCCAAAGTCGGTCAGAAAATCTGCACAAGATGTCAAATTCGTATTCGAAGTCGGTCAAAAAACGAACCAAAAATTATATGAGTGGTTGACAAGAAACCGGACCTCGTTGTCTTAGGAAATTCTAAAAACTAAGCGGAAATGTCTAAGGGAGTTTTAGTTTTGTACGATTTGAGACGAATTTTTTAGGAACTTCTAAAGGAATTTTCGACATGTTTAAATAATGTCGGAAAATGTCTAACAAAACAAAATATCAGAAATTATTCCTATTTATCTGATACTTCTTACGTCCTGTCGTATTAATATCGGAGAAAAGGCGGATGAAGCTCATGGCAGCTCATCAAATATATTTATACGTTTTAAAACTCAAATATTTGTGCACATACTCTCAAGAGACATATGAGAATTATTATGAAAACTAAAATCAGACAATGTGCAGAAGGGAATGATAAAGGTTGGGAGACGTAGATCAGAAAATGTGCAGACTATTCTTTTAAATAGCTTAAAGGGAATTAAATTTCCTTCGGATAATGTGCAGAATAGTCCGAAATTAATTACATATTTCAGAAAATGTGCAGAAACGTCGATCCAGAAACTGCCGACTACATTGCAAAATGTCTGAGAGAATTTCAGACAACTCGGCTGATTGTCTAGTAAAGTATCAGATTTTTTCTGCAATGCGAATGTCGATAAAAAATTTTTCCTTGGTTGTTAATTATTATTTGTAACCGACTATTAAAAAAGAGGGTGTTATGAATTCGTCTGTATGTTTTTTTTTTAATATTTTATATTTGTAGAGGCATAACTCTATCATTTGTGAACCGATTTTCAAAATTATTTTTTTGGTTAAAGGGTTTGCTAGCAATTTGTTCCCATATATTTTTTTTTTTTGAAAATCGTACGGGCAATTTGCCCGTCATAAATAATGGCTATCGCATAACTCCTCCATTTCGAGACCGATTTTTAAATTTTATTTATTTTTTGTTTGTTTGTAAAGCTGTTTGCTTGCTTGCTGTTTGGTGCCATAATTTTTCTTTTCGAAAATCTGACGGGAAATTTTACGTCCCAAAATATTGATTATCACATAGTTCTGCCATTTATGGGCCGGTTTTCAAAAAACTTTTTTATTCTTTGTATTGATAACGGTTATTCATTTTTTTCTTTGACAGAATTATGTTGCAATTAACATAAAAAATTATATATTATTGAGGTTAGCATAACTCGGGAACGGTTCGCCCCGCCCGATTTTACTAGATATAGCATTAAAAAATGGAATAAAATTTGCTTTAATTCGTATTGAAATCATTGTTTTTATCTGATAATTTCGTAGATATTTAAGAAGTTGTGGCAAAAATGCGTTTAAACAATCGAAAGCTAACAAAATCCCATTCTTGAAAGCTGAATGTGTTACAAATGAAACCTTTTATATATATTACATTAAAATCGATGCACGAGTTTTGATTTTATTCACATTTAAGTATCGGCACTTCATTGAGTGTTACTGTTGTATAAAAATTGCAATTGTTGTCAATGAATTACCGTCACTTAATATAGGCATGGATCCAGCTTGAGCTTTTAGGGGGGGACTTCTAAGTAAAACATACTATTTTTCCAAACTTCTTTTAGAAACTCTATAGAAATTTACTATTTTATAATATCCCGTTTCACACTTCACACCTGTTCTCTCTAGATTAATTAACTTGTAGGCATTAATTGTCTGATTGTGTTACTTCTCTTCTCTTATAAAAAATAAATTTAGAAACGCCATTGTCATCCTGCAGAGTGACTGGAATAATATTTTTCGCTACATTAGATTTTATAGTTTAAGTTTGTATCGACACAGAAAATACGTAACTCATTCTGCTGGTGTCTATTTGAGGAGTGATTGTTCAAAATGGCTTATTTCCACTTCCGACCTTGAACAAACCTAAAAACGCCATCGCCTATGTCATTCTTAACTGTATCCTCCAGATCAAAATCTATTGCAAAGAAGCTATATTTCCGTGGATAAAAAGCACAGTTTAATACAAAAGGGGACATTTCCACCTAATTGTTAGAACTTGATAAAAAAAAGTCATTTTCTATAGTCGCTATAACGCGACCTCAGTATTGGTTTAGCCCATATGCCAAAAAGTCGGAATGGAGAAAAACAACAAAGAAGATTTACATAAAGTTTTCTCAAAATATATCCGATAGATTTTTTTGTATTTTCACCACTGCTTCCGGCATATGTTTGGAAGAAAAATGTTAATTTTTGTGAACTTTCATCAATCCGATTAGAAATTAACCTCTTTTTACTGAAAGTAATATATCTTGTTTTACGCTCCAGTAGCCACTTTTTTATTTTATTTGTAAAAAGTAGCTTTTGTTGCTCCATGTGTATACTGTATTGAGATGAAATTTTCTACTTTTTATTGAAAATAAGCGTATAAATGTTATTATAAAAGATATTTACATGGAATAAAAAGTTAATATTGATGAAACTTGGTATTTTACTTGATTTCTGATTTTTATTTTTTTATTTAAAAAAAAATTTTTTTTTTTACAAAAAATTTATCAAAAATTATGATATCGCGCACAATGAATGCTTGATATCTCAGAAACCAGGAACAATTTCGCGAAACAGTTCTTGGTTTCTGAAAGAGGGTATACTTAAGTCATTTTTTTTAAAATGGTCGGTGGGCCAAAACAAGACTGAGGTCGCGATATGTGCTTACTTATATCCCCTACGTGCACAGCGCATTGGTCCCGCGCCTCGGACAACCTTATCAACCAAGTGTGATAATCACAGACTTAAGTATCCACGGGGCTAGAGTAAAGGCCTACATGTCGTTTTTTTGTAATAGATTTAAGCAGCAAGCAACCCGTTTTCTACTAAAAAAAATGACTTAGGTGTTTACGGCAACGAATTGGACAATCAATCAGGCCTATTACAATAAATCGGCACATTTCCAAATCTTTTACAACAAAATGGCACATTTCCAAATGTTTTTTTTTTACTTTTTGCAATATATACAAATAAGCTGGAACAAATGCTATAATCGGGTCAGAATATTAGATCAACAGATTCTAAGACTGGAGTCATTAATAAAATAAGCTACTGTAAACAGCTCCGAAACTTTTTTCTCATTAGTGGAAAAAACTCCTCAATTACAGTCCAAAAAGTCTGCTTTAATACAGCCAAACAATTTCATTTGTTTAAAATTTATTCGATGCCACTCGTCATGCTAGTAGACTGACAAAAAAAGTTCTGTAATTCTATTGTAGGGTACAAAAAATTTATATTAAAATAAAAAAACTGATGGTGGCTGTAGCTAGCTGCTTGGTCTTTTAGAATTTATTTATTGAAAAAGAAAGCGTAAAACTCACATTCGCTTTAAATAATGACACTGTTTCTTTGGCTGCGGCTGCTGCCGTCTGATGTTGCAGATGGAAGAGCGGTGACGATGCTCTGATGATTATGATGAGGACAAACAACGATGGTTATGACTTCCTCCTTCAAAACATACACAAGAGACTTATAAATTGTTGGTTGCATACAACAAAGTAAAAGAAACAAAATAAATATTAAACCAAACATCGAACAAGAAGACAAAATAACAAAAAAACTTGCAACATTTATTAGATCTAGTGATATTTAAGAAGAAAAAAATTGCTGTTCAATAGATTCTTCCTTTTGCACAGTGGGGCCGGAAGCAAAACAAGTGGTAATACATAAACAGCTCCTAAATTACTGGTTAAATGTATTTGAAACTTGCAAAATCAGCAAAGGAGAATTTAGCACCACTGTCTTCCAGCAATTAAAATTCAACCAGATGGCGCTAGAAATTCTAATTTTCGTAATTATTAAACAATTATAGACATTTATAGTTTTGAGTTTAGCTAATAAAAAGTAGACATGCTTAACTAAGCCATATTATCTCGCAGGAATTTATGTTTTAAAAATATTTATTTGATGTAGGTTAAGCTAATCTAATCATTGATGCTAATGAAAACTTATCAGTAGATATTTAACCATCATTTTTGAACAGTTTTCAAAAGCGAATGCTTATATGAATACTCTCAGACAAGAAATGAGAATTAAAAAAATATAAACATAAGAAATTTAAAAATAATATCAATTGACTTTAAGATCACACTATTCACGAAGTCCCCTATTATGATTCACAACTAAATTGATAATTAATTAGTTGTCAAATTCTTATTATGGTTTACAACTCAACTAAACTGTCTTCAATGTTAGAGAACTTTTTATCAATTGTGTTTTGGTTTTAATTTCGACTATTGTGTTACTTTTGCTTACTTGTTTAGGCCCCTATTATGATTCACAACTAAATTCATAGTAGAGTCGTAGTTGTCAAATTCTTATTATGGATTACAACTTATCTCAACATGAGACAACTGCTTTCTATCAGTTGTGTTTTGGTTTTAGTTTCGACTATTGTGTTACGTTTGCTTCATCATTCCAGACGCCAACCTATCCCATTTGTCAACCAACATTGTTGAATTATCCATAAAACATAAAATCTCAAGAAAAAATAGTAAGGGAAAGCTGAAAATATTTAAAATAGTCTGTGATAGCTACTATGGTTCCAAAAACCATAGAGCATAGATAAAAACAACTAAAATTAGTTGAGAATCATAATACAAAAAAATAGTTGAGTTGAGTCCCAACATTGACAACTCAAATTAGTTGAGTGCTGAATCAAAATTAGGGCCCGGAACAGCGTTGCTATTTTTCAAGTTTTCCCTTTTTTTGCAAGTTTTTTGAGACTCCAAAAAGTTTTAATTTTATTTAAAGTTTTTTCAAGGTTTTTATAAATACGTACATAATTTAAAATTTGCAGTGTAGTATATCGGATGAAAATATTAAGTGATTGTTTATCCAATGATACGATCAAATATTATCTCACTCCCTTATTACTGCAACAGTGTTTAATTGTGTTTACTCCATCTGCAACTATGCCGTTTTTATACATTGCTTAAGACGAGTTCCAAATACACTTTTTTGTGTTTTCTTTTAAAATATTGGCACTTTCGTAGGAAAAAAGGTTTTTTGGGTAAAAAGTTTTTTTTTCAGAAATAAGAAGTTTTAAAAAAAAATATATGGTAACGCTGGCCCGGAATCTCACGAAAAAAAGTTAAGAAACTATTTTTGTTTTAATGTTTACTATTATATTAATCCCCATATTTATAAAATTTAAAGCGAGTTTGAAATGTATTTTATTTAAAATTTTTCATACAAAATTTTCTTAGAATATATTCCAAATACATTTTGTTTTTTCATGAATAGGGGGTATAAAAATAAGTTTTTCAAAGATATTTTAATGCACTTTCAAATTAAAATAGTTTTGTTATAATAGGTATGCTAATTGAAAAGTTATGATTGGTTAAAATATATAAGGTTTCGAGCCCCGTAACTTTTGAACGAACCCCGTAACTTTTGAACGAACCACGCTTCTTATCTTTAATTTCGAGATTTAACACTTTTTTACCTTATTTGACTGTATTAAATATAGAATTTAGAAAACAATTTAAGCCTCCTTTAACTTGAATTATGTTATGGGTTCTGTCGGACTGTATGAGTTTATATCCAAAGAAATTTAATTATTTTGGCTTGAGTTCGGTTTTAATTTAATTTTTCAATTGAATTATATTTTTATTTAAAGATAAAAGTGAAGCATATAGACAAAGAAAATGTTTTACTAAGAAAATGTAATTATTTTGGATTGAGTTTGGTTTTAATTTAATTTTTCAATTAAATTATATTCAATTAAATTATATTTATATTTATAGACAAAGAACATTTTTGACTGCACGGAGGGTTGAACCGACGCACAGTGGCGCCATTTGACTTTTTTCGTTGCAAAAATCATATCTTTTGAACCGAACAAGATAATCGAATAATTTAAATTGCATGTCATAGATAATTGTTCAACCTATAAAATGAGCGGTTGGAGTGGACGCTACACCTTATAGGTGCTTACTTATGGGTTTTCAAAGTTAAAATTTGTGAAAAAATCCAAGTTTTGGTAACAAAAAAATTTTTTTTAAGAATTTTATATTTTTTTGTAGTTCTTTTGTAAGCTTTTCATGTTTTAAGATATTACCTAAAAAATTACAACAAAAGATTTTTTTTTTAAATGATTTTTTCAATTTTCTGTAAAATATTCATTTTCTTGGTAAGACAAAGTATGTCTAAAATACAAATCATTTCTAAACTCTAATTTTTTTCTAACTCATCTATTTTATGGTAACAAAATCAAATTATTTTTACCAATCTTATATTTCTTAGTTCTTTTGAAAGCTTTTTCTGTTTTAAAGTTATTAGCCAACAAATTAAACAAATTTTTTTTCAATTAATTTTTTGAATTTTCTGTAAAATATTCATCACAATTCGTAACAGAAGGTATATCTAAAAGACTAATCATTTCTAAAGTATAATTCCATTGTAGTTCTTTTCGTGACTTCACATGCCGCAGGGAAGAAATAAGTGGATCGGAAGATGCTGCTAACATGTTGAAGAGGTCCTCATTTTGCCTCACCCTTGATGCTTTGAACGTGTTCTGCAATCTATATTTTTTGTAAAATTTGTTAAGAGACTCCTGCGCTTCTTCAGAAAGCTCTCCAATTGGCAAAGACTGGTACTCAATTATATCTTTGCCATGCGCCAATATTTTATGGACGGTCGGGGTCAACTTCTTCTGTGGATAAATTTTTGCTAAAAGAGATGCAGTTTCCGATGCATATTCTCCAAATTTTGTAGAATTAACACTTTCTTGGCAGTTTAAAACATTCAAGATCGTTCCCAATCTTTTGACGATTTCATTGTCAATTCCAGTGATTCTACTTACTGCCTCATCATTTGCAAAAAATCTCCTTGAAGTGTTTCCATCGTTTGAGTTACCGTATCCACACTTGGGGCAGTCTACTTTTAGTCCAAGTTGTTTCCAAAAAGCATTCTGTATTTGCTTCTTTCTGATCTTTTCCTTATCCTTAATTGATGTATTTTCATCGATGTTTTCATCTTGTTGTGGTAGGGTATACGCCAGTTTTAGCAAGAACTCCATACACCTTATCCTTGCGTGCAATGGTGACATTCCATATTCGTAATTCTCCTCGTTTGTAGAATCGTTTAAATTACCGAAGTTCTTCTGACTCTTTTTGCAAATCGGGCATGTCAATGTTGAGGTTGTTCCTGTCAGTTCGTTTACGACTTTTCCGTCAACCATGGTCAGGTGGAACTCGTAACTACATTCAATATATTTTCCTTCTCCAATTTGCAATTTTGTATGCTTAATCTTGCTTATTTGTTCTTCAATGTCCTTCACCGTGGTCCTTATGAGTTCTGCCGATTCCTTTGCAAACTGAAACATTATTGGTCGGCAATAATGCACTGATGACGGTCGATGATTTTTCCAGTGTAGGGAAACATCAGATTTTAGCCGCAATGGAACAACAGATGCCATAAACATATTTCCGTCAGATATTGTAGTGTCATCGGAAGATATCCTTTGCTTATAAACGCTTTGTCCGGATGATCCATCGCAGCCCCATTTGCTGATCAATGTTAGTTTCTGAGGAAGAATTTCCACCTCATTTTCAGGAAGACTTTCCAACAACCGTTTTGCTGTATGGTCCATAAGATCCTGCAGATTGGCTTTCGCAGAGACTTCCGTAAACTCCGTACGCAATGGTCGTGAATTTATTTTGGCTTGCGTAATATGCTTGTATCCGGGGAAAAGGTCAGCCCCGTGTCGCATTAAAGATGCCCGTAGTATCTCATATTTCTCTTTGGAAAGTTCTAAGTCCAAAAACAGAGCCAAGGCTTCTTCGGAACTATACTTTTTAATATGTGCGTTTGTGGGAGTGGGAATGCTTTCCTTAATCCTTTTTAGTCGCAGTGGGCTTGCATCAGCAACAGATTTTGTAATCTGCGACCTAACTCGTTCACTATCCTTTATGTATTTAATAGACAGCGCATCCGATAAATCCTTCGTGGTCAAGTCATTGGTGGCATCGGCAAGTTTCCTCTTTCTTGTGAAAATTGAACACTCCTCCATACTTTTTTTTGGCCTTCCTTTTTCTCCTCTGGTTGATGTGGAGGGTTTATCTACTGCCAATATATCCAGGATGGTGTCTTCATTAAGCCAGTCCTCGTATTTGGAGTTGAAGATGTTAATGGTTCGATTGCATTTCACCCATTTTGTCTTAATTTTGGCATGTATCATACAAAGATTATTTTTTATACTTTTGCTTCTCTCAATATTTCCGTATAAGCTATCGAGTTCTTCTAAAGCAGCTTCCGCGAAACACGTTGGTGTAATTGACTTTCTAAACAGTTCAAATAATTTTAAATTGTTCAACGCCATGTTTTCAATACTTGTTTCGCCAACTTTCAGTCGTAGACTAATGCAGGCATTAAGCTTGTTTTGCAATATATAGGCCTATGCTACCATGTCTACAAATGTACCTGTTACATGCATACATATGCATTTGGGCTGAATTATACAGTTTTGATATTATGCACGTAGCCAAATGAGATTTGTGCCTACCTGTACCATAAGTCAGTATTGTTCTTCACCATATGTACGCCAAAAATAATTTTTAAGTGAGGTGCGTACCTGCTTATTTCAATGAGTAGTTTTTTGTGCATCTTGTGTCTGTAACGGAATATTAGGACCAAATTTTTCGCCAGAGGCTCTCAGGTAGACAACTGACTCAAAATGCAATTTTCAAACTATTACATCAAAGTAACTGTCAGTCAAGGCATGTAAGGGATGCCCGCCATACAATTTCTGCAACAATGTCTTTTTAACGTTTTTTACCTGTAGAAGCCAAATAGGCACGTAAAGGCAGATAAAACCTTTTGAGTTATGTAAAAGACTAGTTAAAGAACATATTTTGAAAATATGGCGGAGGTAAAAAAAGGTAAATTTTTTTTATTTTCCGTCAAAGTTGAAGAATAGTGAAAAAATGGATAGTTTTTAAATACTGATTTACCTAGAGAAACACAAAGCAAACAGCACAATTTTTTTTATTGTTATACATTTAATAAGCACATCAATCACTAAAAACAAAAAAAAATACTATTCGTTGCCTAGTTTTCGTGATATTACACCTGAAATCGGATCAAACTACCTAAAAATTGTGTGTTTTTTTAAATCCGAAAATTGGTTAACTTTGAACAGTTATGTCTTCTAAACTAAAAATCTGATATTGTTAAGAGTAGCATATTTGAGATCGTTGAAAAGTTTACTATAAGATGGATTCATTTAAAATTTCGCAGGCGCACATGAAAATTTTGATTTTTGCAACCTCGTTTGCTCTACGGGCGCCACTGTGCGACGTTTCGATAGCTCCCGCTAGCCTCTTTAGAATTCTTTTCCGCTTGACCACACAGAAAAAAATAAGTTTCGTTTTTGATAACAAAAATCCCGGTATTCAATAATTTTTTTTTCAAATTTCCTGTGATAAAGAATTCCCCTATATTGATAACAAAATTATTTCAAAATAAAAATATATATATAAATTAAAAAAATTTTGACATGGCTGGAATACGAACCCGGGCTTTCCGGACGTAAAGCATACACTCTCTAGCTGAGCCATATCCCATTTATTTTTTTATGGGATACAACTTGTTTTAAGTACTTATGTATAAAAAGAAAAGAAATAACCGGCATGGAAAAGAAATACTTACAACGAAATATTTTATTATGTTAAAGATAAATGTTATTGAAATTCATATTTTTTTTAATAACATGGTCTTATTGAATATAATTCTTGTCTATTTTTTTCTATGCACTCGACCAAAGTCGGTGGTTTGCAGTCAAGAGTTGAATATCATCTACCTTTAATCAATTCATACTGTCACTCTTGAGCTGTATTTCATTTGATAGTCATTGATATTCACTTTTTCCTTTATGTCCTGTGTTAAGCTCTTGTTATTTCTCTTTCCTTCTTGCAGTCAAAATTTTGTCCATATGCTTCACATTTATCTCTAAATAAAAATATAACTTAATTGAAAAATTAAATTAAAACCGAACTCAAGCCAAACTAATTAAATTTATTTGGATATAGCTGCATGTTCTGTAAACCGAGTCGATTTGAAAACGCTCGATTTAGAGAAATTAAATCCACTAATAACAATATTTTTTTAGACTTTTTTTCAGTTTCATATTCTTCAGAGCATAATATATCATATCTGAAATTAGTTTAATATATACGATTTAAAATACATCAATAGGGGCATTATTTATTTTTGGAAAACGAGAAATTTACTCGGATTCGGTTTACAGAACAGGGCCGATAAACTCCTTTAAATTCTTCATTTAAAAATATCGCAAGGTACAGCGGAATTTGTTTTAATGCTAACACTGCGTTAGATTATACTAAAAATAAATCAAAACAAAAAAACACCTTGACTAAAATGAAACAGGATAACACTAATTCTTATACATATCGAGCCTTTGCCAGAATAGAGTCGTAACCCAAGAAACGTGATTTTTGAGTTAATAATGCAGAATTAATCTTCATATCATTCTTCATATTGTGTAAAAATTCTTGTGAACTCCACTCTTAAGAGAAAAATACAATTTTCTTATTTATTTATTAAATGTTACAAATACAATTACAAATTGTATCTTAACTTAATTTAGACGAGACTAGTAACATAGACCTTCACTTGTTGTAGTAAAGCAGACCAGAGTCTATGGTGGGAATCGAACCCACAACCTCCACACTGATAGGCTAGCACACTACTCACTAGCCTACCGAGGCACCATTAAGTTGTTAGCAAATTCGAAACTTTAATTCCGTTTTCTGCAAAACAATTTTTTTGAGTTATGACTTTATTGCAGCAAAGGTTCTATATGTATTTTATCTATATTTACTTATTGCATAATCAGTCCCACTGTGTAGTATAGTTTGTTGCAAATGTGGTGGTTTTAAGAAAACTAAAAGAGCAAAAAGATGGCTTTCCATCGAATAAACTCAACCACACATCGATATCCACTTTTTGTGTAAAGCAAAATCGAATGTAGGTTGTTTTCTTGGTTATTGTTAAAGGCATGAGTACGATTATTTGTATCTGCTCTGGCCGCATCTATTGTATTTTATTTAATGCCTGTTGCCACTGCTGAAGCCTGCTGTTTGACTTAATACACAGTCATACTCCCTGCTCGCTATAGGCTCTTTTATTTTTTAATTCTGTTTCATTCGCATTTAACTTAAATTATTGTAAGTTTATCGCCGTACAGTCTAACATTGTATGCATATTTATGTGCTAAAATTTACTTTAGTTTTTATTTATAAACGTACATATTTTTTTGTTCTCCAGACTAGAAAAAATACGTTTCTGATCTTGTGCTGTGTGCTTTCAATTTTCTTCTGTTATTTCATTATTTCAAAAATGGTTCTTTTGTAGATATTTGTTTATTATCAGCGAATTTCCTTTTCGTCTTGACACCATTCGAGTTTGGCAAGGATGTTCCGATGACAGAATTAACCCAGATTTTATAAGTGTTTGTCTTGACAGGAAATTAAACAATCAAGTTAATTTAAATCGATGATGCTGTTATTAGTTAATGACTCAGTTGTTTATACAAGATGTCATGAGATAAATGTAATATTAAACGGTAAAATAGAAAATTTGTTGTTATTACAATTTTAAATTCATATTTTTATAATAACGCAGAGTCATATAACAGTCAATTTGAATTTTATTCACTTAATATATAAAAATATGTATTACAAAACCTTTTGCTTCAAAAGGGGTTGAAGTTCCCTGCGGGAAATATTGTACCAATTGTCTTGAACGTACTTGTCCTATGACTGGTGAAAATGGGAATGATATGAAATGTTCCTGAATGGTGACCGGTGAAAAGAATCATATCACAACATATCACAAAACTAGAACAAAAATGTTATGAAAAACCCCTCATTGCACAAGCAGATTTTTTCCAAATTAAAAATATTTGTTTAAAGTACAGTAATTCAGCTAGTATTAAAGAGCCATCACAGGGGAAGTAGCCTTAGTTTGAGTCTAGAACCTATCACTAAGTATCTTAATTATGTCAATTGACCCCCTCCAATGACAACGCCATGTAAAAGTTACCGGTCGCTTTCATACAAAGTTCCGGAACTCGAACAGGTTGCTAGTCCTTGGGAACCAGTCACGTAACCTGTTTTGTGACTGGTTCTTTTCCCAGGGTTATTTTCTTGGGTAGCTTTTAGAAAAAAACTCAAAATGATTTTTGATTGTTTAATTTACAGCTCTAAAGATTGATACTTTTTGGAATAAACTTTAAGAAATTGGCAAAAAGGTGGAAGTAAAGATGAGGAAGAAATGGCAATCCAACTTCCACAGCTCCAGCCTACAGTGAAGGACCCACACATTTACGGCCCTACTATGTTACAACATGCTCTTGAGAATAAGATAAGCAAAAATATGTTGCAAAGTTAATATGTATATGCAAATATATGCACTAACAATCGATGCCAAAATTCTTAAAAAGTTGTGAAACGTATAAATATCTTATCCGTAACGCCATACATCGTAATGGGAAAAAAGTTTCCAAATGCAAATTTCTCGTTTCCCAGGTGATTATTTATGTTAACTTAACTCTTAGAACGCATCAACAAATCAGAGATGGTAATGTACAATCGTATACTATTTATTGAGAGCTTTTTACGCTTAAATTTTTGCTCTATATAAGTTGTTTCTTCATCGTCAACACAACTGCACTGAGTTGGAGACTCAGAGCTTATCTATTTAGCTGTGAAGCAGACACACACGCAAAAAAAGAATACTATAGTGTATTTGTGGGCACTACTGCTTTAGATCAAGGCTGCCCAAAAATACTTTGCAGCTGTATTGCTAAGAGTACAGTAACATGATAAAGTAAACGCAAAGATTTTCATTAAAATTTGATCACAAGAAATTATGTTGGTCGTAAAAATGTATAATAATGAGGTGCACACTGAATTTAATATTTCTTTACTTGGTAAAAATACAGAAATTTTCAATACATTTTCCCACAACCCCTTAACACAGGCGTGACATTGGAGATCATGTGTTTACATGAAAATTTAAATAAATTCATCTCCATTAAAATGAATGAATTGAACCCATGCAAGTTCCCTGAATCGATGACGTTTTTTCATGTAAATAAAAAAAAATTAGAATAAAATAAATATTGCCGCAGCTGGGATACGAATCATGATCTTCTGACTGTTAAGACATGCTCTCTACCATTGAGCTATTGCCTTCTTATTTTTTGCTGGAGCTAAGACTTGTTTTATGAAAATGTGCCAATGTAATGATTTAATTCCGTTTTTGCATGCCTTTTTCAGTGGATATTTTATGCAATATATTACTTAGTGAAATCGCATGCGTTGTTAATGAGTTCAAAAACTATAGCTTTATTTACGATGGCATTCAGAATGCATTCGAAGAAACAAGTGCTCAAGAAACCAAGAAACACTATTTCTTGAACGCATTCATTTATATTTTGCTGGGGAGTATAAAAAGAAATGAAATAGAGAGTATAAACAATTGTTTGGTGAAATGAACAACTTTGCTCTAGATTGAAGATAGCCCCGTATTTGTCAAAAAGATCATATCAAATTGTAATTAAGATCTTGGTTTTGATTAATTAATTGCAGAAATTCGTTTATACATTAATCGTTGGCCTAATATTCCTTTAAACAGAACTTCACTTCATTCCGGCAGTCAACAAATATCCCATTTTCAAGCATGAATATAAAAAACTTACAAAGAAAATTCTCTTAAAATGTATATACATAGAAAAGTTTTAGTTACCTGAAAAAGAAAGAAAAATTTATTTAATTTTCACAATAGTTAAATACATAATAAAGTATGAATTTATTTTAAAATATTTTAAGATATCATTGGGACATTTATTCCACATTTTTTGATTTCCCTAAATTTCCCTAGTAAATTTTTAGATTTTTTAAATAATCGTTCAAAAATATTGAATTAAAAAAACGCTTTTTCAGTTTTTTGCTCATAACTTTCTTAATAGTCAAAATTGGATTTTTTAACTGTTGTTTTTATGTGTTTTTTATAGAAATAAATATAAAAATATATTAAAATTTTTTTTATTTTATAAAATTATGTTTTTGAAAGTTTGCAATTTTTAACCTCTATGCAGCCTACAACTCGGTTCGGTAGTGAGCTTTCCACAGCTACTATTTTTTCGATTTTTCAAAACTAAAAAAATAAATAAAAAATCTTGTAAGTCTTCTATTTATCGTATACTATATGGTTAGCACTTTTAGATAAAATCACCAAAAGAAAAATTGTTGTGGAATATGTTAACCCTCTAACTATCGCTATATGGGCCATTTAGCCCCTTTCTTTAAAAAAAGGGGCAAAAAACTCCCCTTCAGTGGCGACATAGCGGGCTAAATGGTTCTACAAAAATGTTCCTCATGGTGTTTTACATATAAGTGCTTAACACATCTAATACCTTAAACGTAAGGCTTACACGATTTCGGCGTTGTATAATAATTTTTCCTCACGGAAAAAGGGTGAAAAATTACCCATTTTCGCCATTTGTATGCGAATTTAAACGCAAAACTGTGTTTTCATGTAAATATTAGTAGAATATAGATTTTTTTAAAAGCATGGGGAGTATTTTTTAAAATTATAAAGAATTATAAGCTTTTTGTATGACTTAAATAAAATTTTACTTGCCTTTCTACTAATTATCTGCATATTTTTAATATAGATGCTTTGGAAGCAATGAAAATGTAGTTCCTCAAAAATTAATTCCAATTTTTTACACTGGTTAATATCAATTTTAAATATTAATAATCTCTTACACTATATAATAAAAAATTACCCTACTTGAGTTTTGTTACTTTAAACTTGAACTCAATTTCAAAATGCGTATCGGTGTCGGAATCGGTATCGCCGATATTTCTTTTTGAGTATCGGTATCGGTATCGTAGCGGCAAAAAGGCAGATCCCTAATAAAAATCATCTGAAAATTTTTTTTTTTGATTTTGTTATTCGCAAAAAAACTAAATAAGTAGTTTTTTTTATTTAATATCTTTTAAACGAGTAATCAAAGAAAATCTCGAAATTTACCATGAAGACTCTTTTGAGAGAGAGGTAAAAAAATATCACAAAATTTGGGATCAAAAAATATGTTTTCAAACCGTTCGATTTGGCGTGGAATACGTCGTCCTATACATAGAATAAAACTGTAAGACAAAGCACCAAATTTAGAAATGCTTTCTGTCATCTTTCTGTCTGTCTGTCACAACACGCATTAATCAAAAACCACTAAATGTATTTTGATAAAACTTGGTGTAGAGGTACATTAGTACCACCGTTAACATACTTTGTACCGCAATATAATATCTCTTTTTCAAAGAAAAAGGGAAAGTACCAATTTTTATTGATATAAATGATACTGGAATAATTTTTTTTTTAGTGTTTATTAGCCATGTTTGTTTTTTTTTAGACATTCTCCCCTATTATGGATGACGTCGTCGACGTCACATCAACACGACAGCAAAAACTTGTCACTTGTCTACTCGTTGTCGACAATAATTGACTACTACAGACAGTCTTACAATTTTTTGAGGCTTTTAAAATTAGCCGAGTATGTTAATATTAGTCAATTGATGCAGACAAAGAGTAAACAATTGAAAATCTTTTGCTGCCGTGTGGATGTGACGTCGACGTCGCCATTCATAAAAGGGGAGGAATATCTAAACAACTTTTCATTTTAATGAAATTGAAGTGCTTAGTGCAATAATTCGGTAAGCCACATGAAATCAAACATTGGTTTTATGTGCTCATTCCCTTGCTAGGTACCAAGGCTTAGCATTCTAGAGAAATTTTTTGATAAACTCTAGTACTTTGCAAATAATTATGCTGCGTATTTACAGTAAAAAATTCCAAAAACCATAAAATTTGAATTTTGTTTAAACTTAAAAGTCGATTTACTCGATATATTGCTTTTGTGCCTTACCTAGCTATTGCACCAAGCCTCTCAATTATATATGAAGCAAGAGTTTTCACACACACTCTAAAACTAATAAAATGAAATCTAATCTCCTATATAAAACTTAAGTTTCCATGAAACTGATAGATGCATATTAGACGCGTCCAAAATGCAAAGACGTTAAATCATTTCAAAAGTTATATAAATCCATCAATATTCACAGATTTAGCATCAATATGCCAAGATTTCAAGCACATGTCAGAACTGAACGTAAATTCCATTGAAATTTCTTATATTATAGCGACGTCTTAATATATGTATAATGTCTTGTCGCTCCAATTTTTGATATATAGAATCAATTTGATGAATGAGCAGTCAGAAAAAATAACATCGCCAAATTTGATATATTCTGGGACTAGTCTAAAATTTTGAACTGAAAATATATGCAATTGCATATTTCGGGTTCCGCTGCAGACGAATTTCATCAGCGATCGCAGGGTGTTATTAAAGCTAACTTTGTTGTCAGGCTTTATAGTTCTCTACATAAATTTTTATTTATAAAATTATCTTATTTTGAAAGGATCATGTGATAACTTTTAGGGATAAATAAACCAAAGAGAATAACATGCTGTTTTTGGAGGCCACTACCTAGTCTGACCAGCGTTCATGCGTATTTTACTATTTACGTGGTGAACGTTTATGTAAACATTAATATTATTTTCTTCCTCACCAACTGCTCGCCAATCTTTTTTGTAAAAAAGTAACATTAAAATTTACTTTATATCCAATTCCGAAAAAGTGTGTCGCTCTCTTTTAACATTCAGTCGCTGAATACATTAATTCAAGTTTAAAAACTGCATATTTTATCTGTATAATCTATTATTCGACAAACTATTGAGAAACATTCTGGTTATTTTGGTACAACCCAAATCTTAAAAAAAAAATCCAATAAATCAGTTTTAAATTTATTAGATAATACCTTTTACCTTTGCTCCAAAATATTTTACAAAATAGCCACACTTCCTCTGCTTCAACAATTTAAATCTCAAACATTTACGTATTTTAAATACGTAAAACTCCAAATAAAAAAATCTCGATCACTTTTCAAACACAAATAGTTTGACCTACAAAACTCGTTTCTAAATAATTTCTCATTCGTTTTCTTTATCAGATAACAAAACAAATTCAATTTTAACATTTACACAGTGAAGAACTTTTTAATATCCAGCCAGTCACTCAGTCTGTTAGTCATACAGTTTTACTAATAAACAAGAATACAAGTAAATATCTTACGGTCTAACCATATCTATTAATATATATCTATTATAAGTCTAATGCTTTTGTGACTGAAGTTTTGATTATATTTTATTAGATTCTTTTTTTAATGGATGGACATGACTTAAATTTTGTTTGTAGCCATAAGGAATATAGAAATTAACTTAAAGCTGATGATCAATACATAACTGAAAAACAATAGATAATTCAATTTCAGTGCTGATGAAGATTTTTTAGTAGTGTTTTAATCCACATCTAAATTGATCTCATTTTATTGATTTTGTATAGAATTAAATTAACGACAGAGAAAAAACACATTTTATAACAGAGACTATAAAAATTGATGTTTCAATGTTGAGTTAAACGTTATAATCAACGCTAAATTGTGAATGTTTGTTACAGATAATTACATTGTTATAATCCATATTTCATATTTTATAGTTTATGTTTTTATGGCTTAAAGTTTAATAATGTTATGCGCAACAAAATTATGTTTACATTGTATTGACTAAGATGATACACGCAGAAAAAATATGTATTGAGAAATTTTCATTAAGTTTTGCTGTAAGCAAATATATGGAGCATTCCACGCCAAGTCGAATGGTTTGAACATTTTTTTTAATTTTGTCAATTTTGTAATATTTTTAGTACCCCTCAAAAGAGCCTTATTTTTAAATTTTGAGATTTTTTTGATTGCTCGCTCAAAAGATATTACATTTACAAAAAATCATTTGTTTTAGGTTTTTGCTCATAACTTTCTTAATAATGGTCCAAATTGAAAAACAATATTTTTTTTTGTTTTTAGATGCTTTTTTTTTTTTTTTTTTTTTTAAAGGAATAAATAAAAATTTTTTTGTTTTGCTTTTTTGATTTGAAATTTCAAATCGTATTTTGAAAATGAGTGTATCCTTGATTTTTTTGAAAATTTAAAATTTTTTACTTCTATCCATCCAACAACTTTTAAGCTCGGTCCGGTAGTAAGGGCCTTATGACACTACATTTTTCTTACATTGTTTTGATATAGGATTGAAAGAAAGAAATAGCAAATTATAGAAAGAAACAACTATACAAAATGTAAACAAAACTTAATAGCTTCTTTAAGTGCTGCCTAGTTTTTATTTATAATAAAACGACCAAAAAAATTTGAAAAAGAGGCACTAAGTCGCTGAATTCGTGAATAAACCGCTAACTTGGCAACATTTTAATGTTTCAAGCTTGAAAAGTAAATTTTAAGTTGAACATTTTAAAATTTATTAAATTAGTTTGGCTTAAGTTCATTTTTAATTTAATCTTTCGATCAAATTATTTTTTATTTAAGAAAGAAATTCTAAAGCATGTAAATATTGAACATTCAAAGAAAAATTTGGCTGTACGGAAGGTTGAACTGACAGCTGTTTCGTGACCACCAAGTCTACTCATCAGAGTCCTTTACCCACACTACCACTGACAGTGGCAACAACACTGTAGCGAAAATCCTACTAATATTAGCAAGCTCAATTAACACACTGTCGCCATCTTGTGGCGAGTCGCACTTTGCATAAAAACCATACAGTTCCACTAAAAATTCATAACTCAATTATTAAAAACTCTAAAGGCACTTAGCTAAACATGAATGTGTACTGTTCCAAAAAAACTTTGGCAAAATAAACATTCAATAAAATCCCAGCATTGAGAATATCGACGATATTCCACGCTGGTAAGACTGAAATGGAAAAAGCTTATAATAGTTGAACATGCTAAGAAAAGACATTTAGTGAAGTTCCGAACATTTAGACAAAGTTCAATAAGGTGCGACTCGCCACAAGATGGCCACAGTATGTTAATTGAGCTTGCTAATATTAGTAGGATTTTCGCTACAGTGTTGTTGCCACTGTCAGTGGTAGTGTGGGTAAAGGACTCTGATGAGTAGACTTGGTGGTCACGAAACAGCTATCAGTTCAACCTTCCGTACAGCCAAATTTTTCTCTGAATGTTCAATATTTACATGCTTTACAATTTCTTTCTTAAATAAAAAATAATTTGATTGAAAGATTAAATTAAAAATGAACTTAAGCCAAACTAATTTAATAACTTTGCATAAAAACCATACAGTTCGACTAAAAATTCATAACTCAATCATTTTAAAATTTTTTTTGACAGGCCCCCATTTTTTATCGATAACATTAGTAAAAGCTTTGACAATTTGGTATTTATCTTAATATAGCTGAAGTCTTTGCACCTGGTAAAATTTCCCAATATATTCTATTAGCACTGTTCTCCAAAAATTGAAAAATGAAGAAAAAATGTAGTGTCATAAGGGCTTAAGCCTTCCATAATTACTATTTTTTTTTTGATTTTTGAAAACTTTAAGAAAAAAAATTTCTATAAAGCATAAAATATCTTGCAAGTGATCTGTTTATGGTATGTAAAACGTCACAAGCAACATTTTTGTGGAATATTTTAACCCTCTAACTTATCGACGTATGGGTCATGTTAAGGCCAGCATTCCTTAACAACCATATCTTTTAAATCTTGTGACTGAGTCAAAGATAAATACAAAAGCTGCTTGCTATACAATGGGTGAGATAACTATGTATTTGCATATCTACATAACTAGCTATCTCACTTGTTATTAATGCCTAAACCTAAATGTCAAATTAGCCAAATGTCCTAAATACTACTTCCGTTTTTGTCATTAACGAATCCTTACTTTCTAATCTATCATCATACGAAGAGGTAATTGTCCATATGCTGAAATAAAATAAATAATTTGTCCATATAAAAAATCCTAACACATCTTGCTTTTATTTCATGGTTCCATTTCCTATCGGGTTTAATTGCAATATTTTATGAGCGAACAAGAGAAATACATTTATATTGTTCCATTGGCTCGAGTAACAATATTGACCTCTCCATCTTTCCCATCAGTGATTCCATCATCCTATTCTGAGCTCAACATTTGGTCCAATCGAACCGGAGTGGAAGGAGGAAGACAAAATAGTTCTCAGAGATTTCCCTGCATTAAACTTTCGAACATACAAGGCTACATACCTACAACCATTTATCTCTTCACTGCATTTACTAACAAGGTACGTTTTTATTTTGCTTTGTTCGACCTTAGTAAGTAAGTGCATTTCATAAAGACTACGTAAATTTTTTCAATTGCTCTGTCATTGCTACTTCGCGGTAGCCCTCATAAAAATAAAAATAATTAAAAAATAATTAAAATAGATAAAATTAAAAAGGAGTGAAAAGTTTATTTAAAAAAAAAAAAAAAATCATTAAAAAATAAAGAATAAAATCGGAAGGGAAAGCCGAAAAATCATTCCACAAGAAGGTCGTAGGTGTATGTAGAAGAGAATATTTTTAAAAAATATCTACATATGGAAATGCCTAGAAAAGTGCACCAGCATACAGGTGGAGTTTGCTGAAGTTCATCGGAATTAACAACGTAACAACAGTGAGTAACAGTGGAATCCGTATTATATATTTTCCGAAACGTATAATAAATATTCTTTTAAATATTACCAAAAAAAAAAAAAAATATATATATATATATATATATATATACATACATATACTACATATATATGTATATTAAAGTGCGTTTCGGTGCATACGTGGTGTAGAGTTCGTTCGTTTTTTTTTCGCGCCTTTTCTCCTTTTTCAGCTTTTCCCCATTATTGCTTTCTGTCCCATTTATATTCGAAAATCAATTCCCCTCAAATTATATTCCCCTTTTGTATTTTTTGGTATTTGTCCTTTACCCCGCTATTAATGAGTGAACTTTTCAAATATAAAGGAGATATTCTTAAAAAATCTCTTGTTATCTTCATTTGATATTGAAAGAGTATATATTCGTTGCTTAAAGTATAAAATTTATACTTCAAGAAAAGCTTTACATTGTGAGCTTTATACTATTTCTCCTTCAAGGGACTCTTTCATTTGCACTCTTCATTCTTAATACCTCTCTTTACAGTAATAATAGTCGTTGGTTGGTGGTTGCGATCACGTGTGTGTATGTATGTACACTCCAAATTTTTTAAATTATTAATTTTCGATATTCCAACGTAAAGAGAGACAGGTGGCTGATTTATATGAAAGGGACATAGGTCTGTTCACTGCAATTTTCTGGGAAAATATTTTGTTTGCAAGATAATAATAATTTTCAAATTCTCAGTCCTTTTGAAATATTTTGTGCCTCAATTTAATGCGCGTTATATGCAAACTTTTATTCAAAATTAAATATAAATATATTTCGTTAATTGTTTTTGGTAAGAATAGAAATTTTATAAGTTTGCTTGACAATTATTCCTTCTATTATATAGATTTAATTCAGTGCAAAGTGCTATTTAGTTTTCTATACACATTGCGTTAAAATTCCAATTGATTTGTGTATAATAATATTCTTGAAATAACACAGTCAATTTCATAAACTTGTTTGGTGAAGAAAAGTACCTATTGTTTCCTATCATTTCCAAATAACTAACTTGAATTTCCAACAAACCAAAGTTCAATGACCTTTTCCAATATTTCTTTTTAATAACAGCTGATTAATTCCATTGCAGTTAGTAAATGCAAAGATTATTTTTACAGACAAGTAAAAGTATAAATTCATTTTGTGCGCTTTATAACTTTGTCATTAAAACGAAAGAGGTATTGTGGTCAATAAGCTTTACTGGTACCTTTTATTATTTGGTCTGGTAGTTTTTAATTGTTTGTTCCACAATTATATCGATATTACATATTACATGCTTTAAAATTATTTCCGTACGTTTATCGAGTGAAAAAAAAAAAAAACTGTAATAGTGATAAATAAAACTTAATTTCTGATAAACCAATTTTAGCATCGTAATTTTTCGTGACATCAGTTCGTGAAAATATTTCATTTATATTTTGTTCGATTAGCCTTTCCTTTGATTTGTCGAGTTTCTTGCCAAACATTTATTCTTTCCTAGGTTAATCCAAGTAGGTTTCAATTTCGAACATGGCCTTAGAGCGGTTTATTCGTTTGGCTGACAATTTTGTCGAGTTCGAGGCCGACATTAATGACAGCCAATTTCCAATGTCGACCGTACATGCTCTCGAAGTTCATCGGAGTGAGTTGAAGTCAGAATGGACTCGTGTTAAAAGGGCGTATGAAGAGGTTCTAAATGAAATGGAAACCTCAGGTAGCACGAAACCGGAGATCAGTACTTTAGAGGCACATAAAGCTAAGTACAAGCGTACGTATACAGTTTATTGCAACTGTTTGTCAAAGCTATCTGAAATGTCCGATAGTATCAAAATGACATCAACGATTTCTACTACCAACAATACAATGAATCCAAATGTCTCCGAAGTCCGTAGCCTACACTTGCCTCCGATTGAAATTGAACCTTTTCAGGGTGATTACGCCTCGTGGCCAACATTTCGTGACGTGTTTACAGCTATTGTTGCTAACACCAAGGCCAGTAATGTCGAAAAATTGTTCTATTTAACACAAAAGACAAAGGGGGAAGCAAGAGATATTGTCAAGAAATTCCCACTCACAAATCAAGGTTTTGACTTAGCGTGGAAAGAGCTTTGTTCACGATACGAGAATCGAAGAGTCCTGGTTAACGGCCAATTAAAAGCTCTTTTCAATCTTCCGACCATTACTTCTGAAACCGGGAAGGCATTGAAACAGCTTCAGAGGGATATTAACTCCTGTATATCTGCTTTGGAGCTGTATGAAATTGACGTCCAGAGCTGGGATCCAATTTTTGTTTTCATTTGTACAAACCGTATTCCAGAAAACACATTGACCTTGTGGGAACAGGAACTTAAGGATAAAACAACTATTCCTAAATGGTCTGAATTGGACAAATTTCTAACCAACCGGTACAGGACGTTAGAATCTGTGTCCGAAATTCGTAGTTCTGTTAACCCCAAGGAAAATAACTCCAGGTCTAAAACGAGCTCTAATTCTAATAAAAAACTAAATAGCTTTCAGGTTAATGTTTCCGGTCCAAAATGCCAGTTATGCCCCAAAGAAAATCATGCAATTCGAAAATGCCCAAAATTTCTTAATATGGATTGCAATCAGAAACTAAATGAAATAAAAAAGGAAGGCTTGTGTTTGAATTGCTTTTCAAAAACACACAATGTTAAAAACTGTAACAGCAAACATAATTGTTTCAAGTGCAATAAAAGACATAATACGCTACTTCATAAGGAAAATACGAACTTCAGCAATTCTGTTTCAATTCCTAGCACAAGCAAAAGTTCGAGTCTTAATCCAAACTCAACGCCTTTTACTCGATTCAATTCCAATAATATACAGTCCACTAATGCTCCAAGTTCTGATGTAATTCAATCCTGTTTCGCAGCCCACTCTAAAGATGTTCTTTTAGGAACTGCTGTGGTAAATATAATAAGTAAGGGCATGAAATATAGGGCACGAGCCCTGATTGATTCGGGGTCTGAAGGCACCTTTATTTCTGAACGTTTATTCCATTTACTCAAACTTCCATTTGAACGAACAAATGCGCAAATTTCCGGTCTGAATAATTCCGTTTCTGCTAAAGTTCAACGCCAATGCTCATTCATTCTGGGTACTGAATTAAATGACAGCGTTGAAATTTTCACAACGGCTCTTGTAGTTCCGCATCTTTCAACTAATCTTCCGTCTCATACGATTCCTACTGCTTTATTCGCTAATTTGCCTGATATTCGTCTCGCCGATCCTAATTTTCACTGCAGTTCAAAGATTGACTTGTTAATAGGTGGAGATATTTTCCCTTCTATAATATGTTCAGGTGTTAGACAAAAGGTTTGTGACTCATTAATTGCACAAGAGACCATATTCGGGTGGATTCTCACTGGTCCTGTTTCTCGTAGTTCCTCTCCATCATCCAATATAATTTCATACTTTTGTGAAATTTCTTTAGACAAAGAAATTTCACGCTTTTGGGAGGTGGAGAATCTTCCGAAGAAGAACTTTTTGTCTTCATCTGATCAGGCTTGTGAAGAGTTGTATGCTCGAACAACAAGAAGAAATTCCAACGGTCGATATATAGTATCACTGCCTTTCAAGGAGGGGTTTCCCGACTCTCTGAGTATAGGCAATTCTAGAGCCAGTGCAATGGCACAATTCTTCCGTAACGAGGCAAGACTTTTGCGGAATTCCGAATTTAAAATTGAGTACGATAAAGTCGTCCAGGAATACGAAGATCTTGGTCATATGGTGAAAGTTCAGCCTCCTAGTCAGTCCCAAAAACCGGAATCCTACTATTTGCCACATCATGCTGTTATAAAGCCTGATAGTGTTACCACCAAAGTCCGTGTGGTATTTAATGCTTCTTCTCCTTCTACGAATGGCTTAAGTTTGAATTCCTTATTACATACGGGTCCGGTGTTACAAAACGATTTAGTGTTGCTGATCCTAAAATGGCGTTTTTTCCGGTTTGTATTCAATGCGGATATTCAGAAGATGTATAGGCAGATTTTAGTGGATCCAAGCCATACACCCTACCAGAGAATTCTATTCCGAGATGATCCGGGTTCTCATTTAAACGACTACGAATTAAAAACGGTCACTTTTGGAGTAAATTGTGCTCCATATTTGGCCATTCGTACTTTGCTACAACTTGCAGATGATATAAAAGAAAGTTATCCAGCGGCGAGTTCCATAATTCGCAATTACATGTACGTTGATGATGTTTTGGCTGGTGCTCATTCTAAGTGCGACTCTATTCAGACTAAAAATGAACTCGTTCTAGCACTACAATCCGCAGGATTTGCATTAAGGAAGTGGACCTCAAACTCCAAAGACATATTAGCTGATATTCCACTTGCTCACCTCCTGCATGAAGACTTTTTGAGATTTGAAGATAATAGCTCAGCAAAAACTTTAGGCGTTCGTTGGAATGCTTGTACAGACGAATTCTACTTTACTGCGAGCAATTTTCAATGTCCATCAAAATACACAAAGAGGGAGGTTCTTTCTCGAATCGCCAAACTTTTTGATCCTGCCGGCTGGATAGCTCCATGCATTATTTTAGCTAAAATACTAATGCAAAGGATATGGATGGATGGTACTGGTTGGGATGATCCTCTTTTGCCCGAAACTCTTGATCAGTGGAAATCCTTTGAAGCCAATTATCCTGCAATCAATTCCATACGTATTCCACGATGGATTGACTTTACTCCTGATGGAGATGTTCAATTCCATGGATTTTGCGATGCCTCTGAAAGGGCATACGCAGCAGCACTCTATATCCGAATATCCACTGGAAGCTCTGTATACACTCATTTAATATCATCCAAAACTAAAGTGGCTCCTATTAAGACATTATCCATTCCGAGGTTGGAACTTTGTGGAGCAGTTCTTTTGGCAGAAATGGTCGAAAGCCTCTTGCCAAGGTTAGACGTCACTAAGTATACCACTTTCTGTTGGACCGATTCCACAATTGTGCTTTCTTGGCTTAGTAAATCACCTTGTAATTGGTTGACGTTCGTGGCAAATAGAGTAGCTAAGATAACACATGTTGTAGATGTCTCAAAATGGAGACATGTGAACTCAGAGTCAAATCCAGCAGATTTAGCGAGCCGTGGTCTATGTCCGAAGGATCTTATTAATAACGATCTATGGTGGTTTGGGCCACAGTGGCTTAATAATTCACAAAATAAATGGCCCATTCATAATTGGTCCAGTGTTCCTCATACTGAGCTAGAAGTAAAATCCCTTCGAGCTCATTTCTCTTATTTTAATGATTTCGAAGATCTACTTGAAAGATTCTCTTCCTTTTCCAAGGCAATGCGTGTAATGGCATATGTGTACAGATTCTTTCAAAGGACTCATCCAAGGTTCCGTTCCGCCTTCTACAAGGATTCCATTTTAGTATCTAGCTCCGAAATCATTGCAGTTCGCGATCTTATTACTTCTGTGTGTCAAAAGGTGGCATATCCTGAAGAATATAAAGCTCTATCCTCAAAGCAAGAGATCGCCAAATCAAGTACTATTCTGAACTTGAACCCATTTTTAGATCCAGAAGGTATAATTCGTTCATGTGGTAGACTTGAGTTAGCGCCAGGGCTTTCGTACAACGAAAAACACCCTGTAATTATTCCATACAACTGCCAGTATTCCCGCCTTTTAGTGAAGTTTATCCATGATATTAGCTTA
The DNA here is from genome assembly GCA_956483635.1 of Panzeria rudis. Classification (NCBI taxonomy): domain Eukaryota; kingdom Metazoa; phylum Arthropoda; class Insecta; order Diptera; family Tachinidae; genus Panzeria; species Panzeria rudis. Next base: position 137,989,922 of record OY101448.1, read on the forward strand.
CATGGTGGAAATCAACTAGTTCTGAGACTATTGCGAACGCAATACTGGATTCCGAAGGCTAAAAATCTTATTAAAACTACTATCAGTCAATGTAAGGTATGCACAATATACAAAAAGAGGTGCCAAAAGCAGATTATGGCGGCTTTACCACCGGAGCGCAGCGAAATAACTCGGCCTTTTACTAGTACAGGAGTCGATTTCGCGGGGCCTTTTGATGTCAAGAGCTATTCCGGTAGAGCCTGCCGTATCACTAAAGGATACGTATGTGTATTCGTGTGCTTTTCCACAAAAGCGATTCACTTGGAAGCTACATCCGATCTTTCTACTAACGCTTTCCTAGCAGCCTTTAGCCGTTTCGTTTCACGACGTGGATGTCCGTTGCATTTGTATTCCGACAATGGAACTACGTTTGTTGGTGCTTCAAGGACCGTAGCAAAAGAGTTTATCCAAACCTCACAGCGACGTCTTGTTTCCAATTATGCGCATCAAAATATCACCTGGCATTTCATTCCAGCAGGTGCGCCACATATGGGTGGATTGTGGGAGGCGGGAGTAAAGAGCTTCAAGGCTCATTTTCGTAAAATAACAGGGTGTTATAAGTACACTTACGAAGAGTTGTCAACCTTATTGACGAAAATTGAGGCATGTCTAAATTCCAGACCCATTTCTCCTATGTCCACGGATCCTACTGATCTTTCCGCCCTAACTCCGGGCCATTTTCTTGTTGGTTCACCGATTTTAGCACCTGTAGATCCACAGGTAAATGAATCCATGTCTATATCGAATAGGTGGCAGAGGTTAAAGCTTATCCATCAGAACTTCTGCCAACGATGGAAAAATGAATACCTGAAGGAACTTCATAAGCGTGTAAAATGGCAACGGCCAGAAGAGAATCTACAAGAAGGTACACTAGTGGTTGTAAAAGATGAAAACCTCCCACCGAATGCATGGCGATTAGGTAGAGTTCAAAAGGTCTACGCTGGCTCGGACAATCGCGTGCGAGTGGCTGACGTTTTAACGCAACGTGGTGTAATAACACGACCAATAGTCAAATTCATTTGTCTGCCTACGCCTTCTTAGGGTTTCGGTTTTCCCCTCAGCGCTTGTTCTTCTCTTACTATTCCTTTATTTGTCCTTTTTGTTCTAGATCAATATGCCAAAAATATCTTCGCGCTCATCTAAATTTAAGACCTCAGGTAGCGGGCTTCCTGACAGTTACAACAAATTCCCATGCCGAATTTGCAATCGGCCTCATCCTTTACGAACTTGCAGGAAATTCTTGGCGATGAACATAGGCGATCGCATTCGTGCAGTCCAAGAAAATAAATATTGTTCGAATTGTCTGGCGCACGATCACTCAAAAGGTACCTGTTTTTCAAAGCGTGGATGCAAACACTGCCAAAAGTTTCACCACACATTGCTTCACGTCCATCCGAAGCTAGCAGATCGTTTCCTATCGAATAAATCCCGATCACGATCTCCTACTCCAGAGCGACCTACCACCTCCACACGACCAAGCCGGGACAATTCAAAACACCGTAAGTTCTCCGAAGCGAAATCTAATAATGATGCTTCTCCACCATCGACCTCCAAATCGTCCTTGACAGCAATGTTGCGCCAGAACACCACAATTCTTTTGCCAACGGTTCTGGTGAAGATAGGGTCTAAAACGGCACATGCTCGATGCTTGCTTGACTCTGGGTCCCCAGTAAGTCGGGTATCTAAGAAACTGGTTGACAAGTTAGACTTAACTGCGTTTACCCTGCGTGATGAAACTGTCTGTCCCCTCACTCTACGTTCCAGATACGACGCTACGTCAAAAATAGAAGGTACTTTTCGCGTCGACAACAGAATAGCTCTGAGAACCCCATCCGTATCTCTTCCAGAATCCTACAAAAAGAATTTTCCCGATTTATTCCTTGCGGATTCCGAATTCTATGAATCGGCTTCAATAGATATCATAATAGGCGTTGATATATATCCGAAAATTATTCGTGAAGGTGTCTTTTCCAGAGCAGGTTTTCCGACTGCTCAAAGCACTATTTTTGGTTGGACTATTTATGGTTCCTGCTCTTTATAAATTTTGAAATGCACTTAAACATAAGGCCATGCAAAATATGAACGTATTGTTTTTTATTGAATTTTCCATTTTTTCATTTTTATCTAATTTATATGATAACTTTACTTCTATTGTACTGAATTTTGACAAAAGTAAAATCCATATCATATTATAAATTATATCACAAATGAATTTCTTAAAAACAAAATGTATTTATTAATTTTATTACTTTTTCTATTTTCTACTAAAGTAGTTTTTAGACATGGCTAAGGCGCTATTTTGTTGCACGAATCCTGCAAGGCGGGCGGCAATGTTAAGGCCAGCATTCCTTAACAACCATATCTTTTAAATCTTGTGACTGAGTCAAAGATAAATACAAAAGCTGCTTGCTATACAATGGGTGAGATAACTATGTATTTGCATATCTACATAACTAGCTATCTCACTTGTTATTAATGCCTAAACCTAAATGTCAAATTAGCCAAATGTCCTAAATACTACTTCCGTTTTTGTCATTAACGAATCCTTACTTTCTAATCTATCATCATACGAAGAGGTAATTGTCCATATGCTGAAATAAAATAAATAATTTGTCCATATAAAAAATCCTAACACATCTTGCTTTTATTTCATGGTTCCATTTCCTATCGGGTTTAATTGCAATATTTTATGAGCGAACAAGAGAAATACATTTATATTGTTCCATTGGCTCGAGTAACAATATTGACCTCTCCATCTTTCCCATCAGTGATTCCATCATCCTATTCTGAGCTCAACAGGTCATTTTGCACCTTTATTAAAAAAGGGCAAAAAACTCCACTTCAGCGGCGATGTAGCTAACGGGCAAAAACATTTGACATAAAATTCCACTACACAGAAAAAACTCAATTTCATTTTTTAGTAAAGAAATTCAATGAATTAGTAAACATCTTAATAAATCTAGACAAAAATGTCTCAACAATTTAATTGAAAACCCCCATTTTTTCAGGAAACGGACTGTCCAAATCTATAAAACAATTTGTCTAAAAATATTTAAAAATTCTGAACAAAATAATTTACTGAATCACACAAAAATATTTACTGGATTTTCTGTAATATATCAAACAATATTTTTCTCTGAATTTATAAAACAATTTGTGTAAAAAAATCCAATTTCGGCTATTATGTATTAAGAAAGTTATGAGCAAATTCCACTTAATTGATTCTTAAGAAACTTTGCACACACGTTAAGTTCCCGGGATAATGCAACAATATAAGTAGAAAAGTGGGCAGCCCACGTCTGTTTTGTAGTTAGTTTTTTTGCAAACACTTTTTGTTTTGCAAAATTTTAATATTTTTTGACGAAAATTCATAAAAATGTTAGAAAGCTGAATAAAATGAGCGACATTAAAATTGATTCACAAGTTTTGATTTTATTCACAATTAATTGGCGGTACTTAATTGACAAGAATTACGATTTCTGTACAACTGTGGGCACACACACACAAATGGAAGAGGGCTACAGACATATTTGGAAATATCAAACTTTATTATTCCCATCTGTCTGATGTGACGTATGATGGACAGAGTGCAGCCACATCGCAATACATGAAAGGCAACAATAGTTACAAGAATGATTAGTTTGTGTAATACTTGTAAAGATAAGCAGAAAATTTCAAGTTGTAGTATGTAGTTATTTTTGTTTACTTTTTCTAGAAGTTCTCTATCTATGGCCATTTACATTAGCTAGGCCCCAGTAGGAGTTTCTTTTTCAACATATTTTAAAAAGAAGTGCTTATTAGATCTCAGATCTAAAGTGGTTTTACTTTCTCTTGTTGAAACAATTAATACGAATGGAATAATATCAAAGATAATAAGATCATTAAAAAACATTATGAGAAAAAAGAATTTGAAACAAGCCGTTTCCGAAAAAAGGGAGTAACGAAAATTACCTTTTTTATACATATTTTTAAATTTAAAGGCAGTTATCTCTGCAAAGCTAAATATAAATTTAATGAAGTCATCGAAGAGTTTAAACATTGAATTGAGGCCTAAATACCGTACAAAAAATTTCTTGTAAGAAATTTTAAACATTGAGACTGAGGCCTAAATTCCGTAAAAAAAACATTTCTTATAAGAAATTTTAAGTTCAGCGAATAAAATGGATATATTTAAATCAATGAAATAAAATTTGTTGTAGGAAGCAAAATTATTCCAAAAACTTACACAAGTGATAAAAAGCACATTAATCACACAAGCGGGCCAGCTAGCCAGCCAGCCAGTCTTTAAAACTAATCACGACAATAAAATAGAAAATAAAAATATGCGTTTAAAAGGAAGTTTATTTGTAGTGATTGTAAATAATTTTGCAATTTTGTATTTGTGTAACAAATTTTTTTTTATTTATTCATTTATTCACATATTGAGTGCACATATTGGCATTACAAATAAAATGAATGTTTTACTTTGTTTGTAACACCAAAAACGGAAGATTTCAAAGTATTTAGTAGTAAAGACGTCAAAGAAAATACAGCTGCTTTACATTGAGAGCAACAAACAAAAATTGTTTTTTCTAAAACTCCAAAAGACTGGACGGAGTTTTAAGCAAAGAAACATTTACTAAGAAACAAACAAAAAATGAAAAGAAGGCAGTCGGCGATGGGCATATTAACTACGCCTCCTACATTACAATAGCTTAGACTATGTAACAAACCATTTTTGGCCAAAAAAAATGTTTATGCGTTATTTAGTTTTTCGATTTTTTATAAATTTTTTTAGTTTCATTTTTTCTTCAATTGTTATTTAGAGTGGTAAAACAGTTGTTACATGCACTTAAAATTTGTGGTATTAAAATAAAAAAGCGAAAAACATGGCAGTTACCATTTTAAGTGATAAAACTGCAAATAATTTCAAATCAAATGTTTTTTTCCAACAAAAAAAAACCAAAATTAATACAATAAAGACAATAGCATTAAATAAAATTATGCAATTGCTTACAGAAAATAAATTTATTTGTAATTTTTGTTTAAAAATACCTTAAATTTTTATTACACAAACTAACTTCGTCTAAATAATAAAATAGTTTGATGTTGTTGTATTAAATAAAGATTGAAATGTTTATGATCTTTAAAAACAAGACAAATATTTTAGTTTCATGTCTTATTCCGGCCCTTTCCTGCAATTTCTTTAATGAAAAAAGGAGTCATAAAAACGATTTTTTACTTAAAAATTAAAATTTTTTTCTTTTATGTTATCTTATTGCAAAGAACTTTTAAAAGTGTCTTTCCAAATGTGTTTTCGTATATGGGAAATATTTAAAAATATGTTTCAAGGTATCTATATTAGTTTTATTTATTCAGATATATGAGGACATGGGACAATATTCCAAAGAACAAGGGAGAAAATAACATCCATTAATTCCAATCTAACCGACAGAACGTAACGGAGGGAGCAACATGCCTCATCAGTGCTCTTGTATGTCTCATGTATTACACCGTTTTGTGAGATGGCTACGGTTGCATAAAAATTAGCATTGTTTAGACAAATTATGAATGAAGAAAGAATACGAGAATTAATATTATTCCAACGTAAACAAATTTTCAAATTTTTGAAATTTGAAACTTACCATCACTAACTAATAGTGTTGTCATTCGAATAAGAACTATTCGAATATTCGAACAACTTTTTCATTTTTGTTCGAACGAACAAAATTTTTTAGTGTTGTGTTTTTCTTCCGAAGGGGTTTTTTTTAATTTAAAATAAAAAATTATTCGAACATTTTTTGACGAATCTTCGAACAATTTTTTTAAACCAGTTTTTATAAAAACTAGTTTACATTTACGCATGTAAAATAGAGTTTATATAGACTTATGTAAGCAAATTACACCAAATTACAAATACTTGAGATATTACATAACTCCGTTAAACATTTCTTATTAAATTACAGCATTAGAGCGTGTCGATTTTTTAAAAATTCTTTTTTTCAAAAATGACCTGTGTCAAAAATTTGTGTTTTGGTTTGATATTCACAATTATATTTACAAAAACTGGCAATTATAGTGGTTTGCTTGGTAAATATCTAATTCAAAGTCAAGAAATGTTTATGTATGGGAGCCCCCTAAGGAACGTAGATGGGCGATAGGTATATTTAGAAAAAGTATTCATACTAGAAAACTAATGGGGATCGGCTACACATTATCAGAGCTCTTGTCATTCCTGCTCCCACTGTGATGGCGTAAGGCACTTAGCATTAAAAATTTTTGATTGTTCCAAAAATTAAATTCAACCATCTTAACGCAGAATAATCAAAAATCTTTGGATTCAAACCCATTCAGTTAGACTAATATTCATAACTTCAATTTAAAAATTTCTACATTAAGATGAAAAAAAAATATTAAGCAAAAGTCTTGAAAGCCAAACTAATTTTGTGCCGAATATATAAAACATAACATGCTTAGATGCGACAAAAAAATACCAAAGTTACAAGACAGAATTTTTTCATACAAAATTTCTTTTAATCGAAAATATTATTTTAACTATAAAGTGAATTTAAGCAATTTTATAGGAAAGATAACTTCGGACTTTTTCACTTACTGGCTTACAATTGTCTTATTTTTGTTGGGTATAAACGAGTTTATATTTCATGTGTTCTTTAACCTTAAAGCAATAAAAAAAATTTTTTTTTATTTCAAAAATACATAAATTTATTAGTCTGTTCGTTTGCTTACTACAATTTACTATTTTTACTACAGCTGGAAATTTTCAATACAAAAAGTAAAAAAAAAATTTCCAATTGTAGTAAAAGTAGTAAGAATTTCGAGCAAACGAACACAGCTACTATGTCTGTATTTCGTTGGGTGCTAATGCCAACTCATCAGTAGATTTTTGTTTCATCGTAACAGAGAAATTATAAATGACGATTTAAAGAATGCAGTTTTTTAATTTTTTATTAGCTTCCTAAGTAAATATCGTTAGCTGGAATGCAAAATCACGTACATACTTTTTTAAATTTTATAGGAGAGAAAATAAAATAAAATATGTATGCACATCAAGTTCCTGAAGTTAAGTTTCTGAATCCAAATTGATTATTAGGCTAAGGTTCGTAACGTTATATTCAGAAAGAGTTGGGCATGATTAATATTCCAAGGAACAAGGGAAAAATTAACATCAACTTAATTTTTCAACATACACAGCAGAACAGAGTAGCGCCACTTTCTTTATTTTTTCGTTTTTAATTTGGTTGGTTTTTATGATAAAGGTTTGAAAATTTGTATGGACATGCGCCTCGATGTAATACGCAATAATTAAATAACAATGCGATTTTGAACTATTTATTATTTACGTGGTTTTGCATTTAAAGTAGCGATATGGAATTGTATAGTTGCATATATTTATAAGAAATCATATGTATACTCGTATTAAAGGGCTGCACGAATATATTCGAAAGTATTCGTATGGATGTTTGTGTGTGTATGCATGTATGTTTTTTTGTATATATGTGTGTATATATGTATATTTGGTCGTGGCTATGTATGTACACACATATAAATGCATGTATACATAAGTATATACATAAGAACATACATCTATGCACACACGAAATTCATACGTGTACATTCTACGAATACATTTGTGTACACTTTGCAGCCCTCTAACTCGTGTTTTTGCATCATGGAGTGTTTTTGCATCATCCCGCTTTCCACAAGAAATTTTATAAAATCCCGCTTTTTGCTCGTATTTTTCTTCAGACTCCCGCTTTTCAATTGTTCTTGTCCCGCTGTTTGCAAAAACCTTCTGGTCACGTTAGACAAGAACAATATGGACCGAATGACAAAATATGTAAAGAAATGTTATCTTAATTCAGTCGAAGAAATGTTATCTTAATTCAATCGATTAATTCAATCGAAGATGGAATGTCTCTTAACTTCTTTAAAAAGTCGAAAATAGCATAAAGGAAAGAGAACCTGTCACAAGACAAGTCACGTGACTGGTTCCCAAAGACGAGCAACCGGTTCGAGTTCTGGAACTTTATATGAAATGGACTGTTAACTTTTACATGACGTTGTCATTGGAGTGGGTCAATTGACATAATTAAGGCACTCAGTGATAGGTTCTAGACCCAAACTTAAGGTACTTGCCCTGTTGGCTTCTTTAATACTACTTTAAACAACAATTTTTTGATTTGGGAAAAGCTGCTTGTACAGTGAGGGTATTTTGCTAAAAAATATTATAGTTTTGTGAAATGATCTCTTTTTACCGGTCACGAATCAGGAAAATTTTTTACCTTTCCCATTTTCACTAGTCATAGGACAAGTACGTTCAAGACAATTGGTACAAGATTTACCCCAGGTTAGTGATAGAATATATTACAAATCGTAGTTTTAAAGTGGTTATTCGAATGAAAATTTTTATTCGTTATTCGTTCGAATATTCGAATAAAAGTTTTAAACTATTCGGCTGATCGAACAAGAAAACAACTATGAAATTTTATTCGAACGTTTACAAAACCCAAATAATTGACAACACTAACGATATACCAACCCTTCGTCATTGTCGATAAATTCGAACGCAAGAAGTAAAATAAAAAGAATTTCACCTCAAAATGACCTTAAAGCAGTATATTCCACGTCACTCTGTTCAGAGGAATTTCAGATTTTAAAGCCATAGAACAAATAATTTTCCGCGACGATGTTTCGAGTCATATTTTATTGTCACTCAAAATAATCGCTGTTATGGGAAACCAAATTCAGTAATACGTCAGTTGGTAGAATGCCTTGGCCAGCATTTCATGGACTTGGCATCAGTGTTATTGGTGCCACCAATATGGTAATAAGACATTGGAGCGCAGGGCAATATAGAACGTAAAATTACCGACGTTCCGGCCAATATACGTGACGGATAATTAGAGCTATATGCAAATGGGGAAATTTTAACTTTCTCTAAAATGAATCCCAGATGTAAACTTTCAAAACGCCTATACACGTACACGTATTTTTCCTGTTCCCTCTGCTAGAATCATTTGATAAAACTTTGTTGTTATTTTGGAAATTGGATTTTGTTGTACAGTGTAATTAAATGCTTTTGGATTTAAATACACCCGATATCTATGTTTTAGCTTCGTAAATATCAAACGTCTAAGGAAATTTGTTTAATGGTATCTAATAGTGATGTTACGAATATCAATTTTTAATATTCGCGAAGACGAATACGAAACAATATTCGCCGAATTCGAATAAGAATATTCAATATAAATAGTTAGTACCACTTAATATTTAAAATTTAATTGAAAAAAAAATTTACCCTTTGCGTCAATAACAATAAATTGAGAAAAACTGTCACAATACTATAGGTATTTAACATTATTATGATATTCCGATGACGGACTTTGAAATTATTAACTTAGCATCTGAATGCCACTTTTTTTAATTTTTGGTGTAAAGTAAATAAGAGAAAATACGAGCTTCTTTTACGTATACCCAGGCAATATTTAGTGACACCAGCGGCGAGTGTTCCGAGCGAGCAAATGTTTAGTGTTGCGGAGCTTATTTACACACCGCGCAATAGGCTTGATGGGTAAAAGACTTCAAAACTTTTATTTTTAAAGTTCAACATTAATAAATTAATTTAACAGGACTTTACTTTTTAAATACCATGTCGTTGTGAAATATATTTTGTTTATTTTTTCTTTACTAAAAGAAGATTATTGTTTTGCGTTATAGACTAATTTTTTAAGTAAAAATTAATATTTTTTGTTTAATTTTTAGTATTTTTTATGTATTATTTTTGGAACGTATTCACAAAATATTCGTGAAATATTCGCTTGAATTTGGCGAATACGAATATCTTGAAAGAGGCGAATATTCGGCGATTCGAATACGAATACGAATATTCGTAACATCACTAGTATCTAATAATATTTTCGATAAAATTAAAATAAAATAAAAAATCCAACTGTTTGGGAGCTACAATACCAACGACGCACATGTTATTTACTTTTTAGTATTGTAAATTTTGTATGGAAGCCCCTTAAGGATTGAAGATAGCGGGTAGGTATACTCAGAAAAAATTTTGCTGCTAAAAACTAATGGGAGTCAGTCATACATTTGACCTGTCTAGAGCCACCCTAGGCGCTGCTGGAGCCAAATTCAGCAACTTTATTAAACCACCTTATTTGGATGGGAGCTCCTCCTAAGAGGTGGTGATAGGGGGGAAGTATGTTTTGAAAAAACTTTGGGAACAAAAAACCAAAGGAAGTCGTTCATACATTTTATCTTCTAGGGGGAACTCCCAGGCAGTTATGGGACTTTGTCTTCAATATATTTCTAGTCTGTATTGTAAATTTTGCATGGTAGCCTCTTAAGGAATGCAGATAGGCGGTATGTATGTTCGGAGAAATTGTTAAATAGAAAAAATAAAGAGGGGTCGCTCCAACATTTGACCCCTCCAGGGGCATCCTAGGAGCTGTAGGGGCCAGTTTTTTTTTTAATTTTATAAAATTTTTAATTTTGTATGGAGCCCCCTTAAGGAATGGAGATAGGGGCTAAGTATTATCAGAAAAATGTCGAAGAGAAGAAATTAAGGGGGTCGGCCCCTAGGTTTCGGTAGGTAGGTGTCAGTTATGGAGTTTTTTTAAATTTTACCTTTTTTCCCCACTTTAAAAGTATCAGCTGACGGTCTTTGCATCGCTGAACAGCCAGCTGTAGTATATATTTATTCATAGTTCCGTATAAATTATCATCAGCAAACTTTTTGGTTAGGAAGAAATTAATGAAAAAAACATCAACGGAACCGCAGCTGAATTTCACGAGGCTTTATGATAATACTCCCTGGGGCGTCTCAGCAATTATCGTTCGAAAAGAAGCAATTGACCAAATTTGTCGCTGGCTCCTGGACTATAAGCTTTCAATGGTAAAATGAGAGCGATGCCATATGAGACAACGGAATCATAATGTTTGTTTCAACGGCTTATATTTTCACTATCTCATTAACTAAACTCTGAACTGCTAAAGCAGAACCAATATATTGAATTAAATAAAACCAAACATTATTTGATTTATTTATAGGAGTTAAGCTTTTATTAAAATATTTATTTAACTCTCTTTATTGCCGCAATCAAATACACTTAAACCAAAATAATAAAAAGTTTATCATTTAATTTTAATGTAATGCTGAATCATTTTCATTAACTGAAATTTCACTAATCAAGCATCAAGTTTATAACAATTGCTTCAAATAATTATCAATTATACGGTTAAGAAAAATATATATTTCCTAAATGCATTAAACTATTCAAATTGAAGCCACAAATCTTAAATTTCAAGTCATAAGTCGTTAATAAAATTACACAAAAAAAATTTGGGAAAAAAAATAAAATATGAAAATCAAAATTTTTTTGTGTGTTAATTTTGGACAACTGTTTAGAGGAATAGAAGAAGCCAAAACAAAGAAAGAAAACCAAACATCATTAAAGAAAGTGAAACTTTTTTTTTTTGTTATTAACAAAAATTACAATTGATGTAAAATGCAACAATACACATGTGTAGTAATACCGCCGAAAAAACACATGTAATGAGAGCGCTATTTTATAACTACTTTTTTTTTTTGTTAAATAGTTACAAGCTCAACAACAATACACAATTTTCACTTTAGCTTTTTCTTAATGTAACAGCAATTTTATTTAAAATATATACATATATTTTTTTGGAAGTCCACCCAATGAATAGAGAGAAAATCAAATAGAAACAATAATAAAACGTTTTCATATTTTTCATAATGTTTGCGACAGCATCCGCTGTGGACAGACAGTCAATGCTGCTTTGTTTAATGCAACAGTGGAGTCATTATGATCGACATCGTCAATGCTTTGAAATGGTCAGCCATTTAGCATTTTTGAGTGGTTGATCATGAGGGAGAGATGATGTGTTTAGTTGTGTAATATATTTTTCTAAATACAAAATATATATGCTTTTGCTAGGTTTTCACTTACACATTCCAAAGAGTTAAATGCACAAACAAAATTTACTATTCGACACTTATGCCTCGATAGAAAGGCTTTTAAAAAGCTGCCTTATATGGTAAAACAGAATACGAATGATTATTGGCTGTGAGAAAGAGGTTCCACAGTAGACTTCTTCTAAACTAGCGGATGCCCTCTGTGTGCTACCACGCAAAAAAAAACATTGGGTACCTACTAGTACCAAAAATAACTCCAAATCGTCAACAAAAATAGAAAACTAGTAAAAATAGTAAAATAGTAAAAAACCGACACTAAACCGAAAAAATCCCGGTTTAACCCGGGTTTGAAACCAGTTATAGACTTTGAAACAATTTAGCCGATGTGCCTCGAACCAGTTTCATTAGAAAGGCAAAGATGGTTTAAGACTGGTTCGAACCCAGTTTCGGACATACATACATAGGTAGAAACATTTTTTGTGTTTTATATGTATAGATTGATATATGAAAAATTGTATGGATAATAACTATACAGACGAGGTCTGTTTCATCAAAAATCTTAATAACAACTAAAAAAAGAGCCTAGCAACAAATCTAAAGCCAAACGGTTTTGAGTGATTTTTCAAAGTTTTTGGGCATTTACAATGTTTAGAATTTATTTTAATACCTGAAAATAACGATGTGCTAAAGGATGTTATAAACAATATTGTTGATGTTTAGTAAACTTCGAAATTCCTTTTACGATAGCCTCCTAGTTACATATAGCAAAACTGTAAGCATTAAGCGATAAATGATTCTTGTCTTTCGACAGACAGCAGAAAAATGTTTAACTATAACTTCCACTTTGAAACAGACGATATCTGTTGGCTGGCATAAGCACCTCCACAGAGCAAAATGGCATTCTAAATTTAAGAATATAGACGGAGAGCTAGTGAAAGTTTGACTAACGGTCTGCGTTGTAAGGGTGAAAATATTTTTAGTAATGATTTTTATCATTTTAAGCAGTGTAACTACAGTCTGGCAGATAGCCGCCAGTAGCTTCATTGCACCAGATGCACTTCAACCTGCAAACAAAATGTGGAGAAAAACCCTTTACGTCTAAAGCCTAGTACGCAGTTCTGCCTGAATTTCAGGCTGCCATAAGAAGTATGTGCAAAAAAAAGCCAACTGAAATTAAGGTTTGAAAAGTTTTCACACAACTGTCCGTTTAGTAGTATGCATATGAAAAGAAACACAATTTTCGTTTAATTCAGGGATGGCATATCAATTACTGGAGACTTTTTTCCGTCAACTATAACAAAAATTAATGTTCAGACAATTGTTTGCTCACCCTACGTCTACATTAGACATGAAATTGTGTTAAGGCATGATGTTATGAAAGCGATGTTAAAACAAATGCTCTTACAACCATGTTAAAAATTAACGAAACATTAACATGAGCACTCTACAGTTACCATTAACATGATATTAGGTGTTAATGTTAGTCATTTTATGTCTCGTGAAGACGGGATGTCAACAAATTTTTGATATTTTGTGTTTTATGTCGTCTTTCAAATAATGTTTTATATTTTTTACGTTGTGATTTATAAAAATAAGTGAATTTGCGTAAATAAAAATAAATTTATCTACACAACTATTATTCCGTGTAGAATTAAATACAAAATGTCAAACCTGAAATTGCCAGACTGTTTCCTCAGTCGCTAAGTCTGTCATTTGATTTCATTCATTCGATTTTCGAAATTCTTTTTTATTTTCTGAAAGAGTTTGCCTGTAGTGTGGGAAACTTTTTCTCCACGTATAACTCTGTCATTTGTCAACGGATTTTAAAAATTCTTCTTTTGTTGGAAACGGGCTGGTTGCAATTTGCGCCATAATTTTTTTTTATATTTTTGAAGTATCTGACCACATTTTTTATGTATTTAAATAGGTGTTGTAAAACTATTTTTCATACAAACCTTTAAAATGTAAAATAGCGTTTTAAATTAACTAGGTCCCGTCCGGTGGTCGAAATTTGTCCACTTGATCCATAACCTGGGTTTTTTGTAGCCGGTTTTTTAGGCAAAAAAATATATTGTAGAAAGATCTCAAAATAATAAACAATTTATGTATTTTTATTCATTCAAATTAAATAGTGCATGGAAAATGTGTATTAATCGGTAAGCCGATTAATCCAAAGTTAGCAGAATAATATCCGATTAAGCCAAAGCTCCGATTAATTAATCGAGCGATTAACCGATTAAAACAAAACTCTGATTAATTGAATACCATAGTATATAGTATAATTTATAGTATAATACTTTTAAAATCATTTTCTTTTTGTGCGTAAAATGTGAGTTTGGTGTTTGGTAATAATAACGATAATAAATGTTTATGAACATGACTTGCATTTGCATTCGACAGTTAGATTTTTAAATAAATAATTCGTATAATCTTCGCTTTTGTCTTCTTTTAACCGCATTAGTTTCATTAAAGCTATTTTGCTCCTCAAGTTGTTTTTAAGTTTCTAAAGATTTTTGTTACTACAAACAAGCTTGTCTGTCCGTCTCTAGTACACACTATTTGTCCAAATGTCCGTTTGTACAAATGTTATCGAGATGTGTGTTTTTTCATTTTATTACGATTTTGTTTTATTGGTAAGAAATACTGCATAAATACATGGTGACCCAAAATGTATTACTCTATCGAAAAATGTTTAGATTGTTTTTGATGTAGAAAGAACACAAGTCAACAAGCTGCGAAACTACTGCTCAAGAGCGAAGAATACTAGTGCGTAGGTTTTAAGGAATAATTTGTCAGGGATTTCGGCGCAATGAGAGTTTCGGCGCAGTGGGCTTTACACCTTTAACCACTTATCTCGCAGAGGTTGAAACAACGTGCGACAGAGGATACGCAGAAACGTATTTGGTGTTTGTTCCCATGGGAATATCGTGAGATGTAACGGATGATCTACAATGCTGGATTATAAGATGTTCCACGCAATTACATGTTTGTTGAAAAACTTGAAACTAAAGTGAAGACATGCCATCTGCTACTGTCTCCATAGTGTCACTTCTTTAAAGTCTACGACGATTTTCAGTCGGAGTTTATCATAAGCCACCACTTGACTGATATTCTGGTATGTGATGGAAATCGATCGATTTAAATCGGCGCCGATTTCACAAACAAATTCTAATGAAAGCTGACCTATTTACACTTTTTATTGTTTTGAATCGAGAAAAAAATATTCGAATAAAATATTCTTAAAAACAATAAAAGGGGTAAATAAGTCATCTTTCAGTAGAAATTGGTTTTGAAATCGGCGCCGATTTAAATCGAACGATTTCCATCACATACCAGATTATCTTCGAAAGCTAATGAAATATAAAGCTTACTAGTCCAAATAAATATTTGACAAAGTACTATGAAATAACAGTCGTGATTGTTTTTGGTCCACCTTGTCTATAGAGACAATATTATATGTGCTATAATGAAAATATTGAAAAAATATAAAATTAAATAAATGAATAAAATAAAAATTAAATTTATATGATTTGAAAGTGAAAACGCATCATATACAATCTGACAAGACACAACAGCAACAATAATGCCAACACAGTTAGACATACCGCGAAAGACAAGCGGACAAACGGCTAAAGAAAATACAGGAAACCTCAAAAATTATGCTGGTGGTAATAAAACACAATGTAAACTTTTATATACTTGTAGCACAACTCATAAACATTCATAAAAATTATGACTATTGATCAATTTGTGTATTGTCCTCTTGCACCACCTCCACCGACATTTATTAAGTTTTTTGGTTTCTTCTTCGTCTGGGTCGTTGTAGTAGTTGTTGCTGTTTTCGATTGCTGTTGCAATAGATCGGTCAACACTAGATCAGCAACATAAAAAAATAACAGCAACAATTGCAGTAATAATGGTTAATTGTAGCATACAATAATCATAACAGCCACAAAAGAAAATGCTCATGCTTCCCCAAAGTCGCCCCGGCTCTTCTTTGAAGCAGTGCTTTTAATCAATGGAAATATTTTATTTTTTGTCATAAATTACGTTTGAAGATATGTGTATCGGAATTATTGGTTTGAGTTTTTATACGGTGAAAACTTTGGTGAAGAGACCGGGAAATTTCAATACATGTTACAGTCTAGTTAGCAGAATTGTTCAATGTCAGTTCATAGAACCGGAGACCTTCTTTTGTATGCCGGACTGAAAATTTTATCCCAGCAGGAAATTATGTAACATGTGTCTTCAACGTACTTGTCTCAAGACTGGTGAAAATGGGATTGGTACAAAATGTTTCCGAATGATGAGCAGTGAAGAGAGAACAGATCACTTAACTAGAACAAAAATGTTAATAAAATACCGTCTTCTGTACAAGAGAGTGGTTCGAAAAAAAGTTGAACCAGTCGCCCACTAGGATAAGAAATTAGTTGACGATTTTAGAAATATTTTTTTTTGCCCACCGATTTTCGAAGTTAAAATTATGGAACCAAACTGCAGGCAAATCCTTTCAAACAAAAAAAATAATTTTGAAAATCGGTTGACAAATGAGAAGTTATGCATGGGGGGAGCAAATTTCCCCCCTCCGATTTTTGAATAAAAATTTACGGAACCAAACTGCAGGCAAACCCTTTCAAACAAAAAAAGAATTGTGAAAATCGGTGGACAAATGACAGACTTATGCCTGCGCAAACATAAAAAAATACACACTCGGTTTAAAAAAAGATTGCGCTTTATAGCACCCAATCTTTTTTAAATTGTAAATTACAATTTAGTTCTACTCCAATTGTATATGTATCAATTTTTTTGCTTCCTTCCTTTTAGTGGATTTTTACTTCAAAGAGCTTTGGGCTAAATTATATATTACATTACTCGAAAAGCAACCAAAGCTATTTAAAACGAATCTTATTTAAAAAATAATAATAATATAAATTAAAGTATGCATACAAAAACGTTTACAACCATAAGAAAATCACTAAAATTGCTAATTTAAAAAGCCTGTTTCTTAGCTTCTCTTGATACAGAATATTTGATAACCGTAATATTCATTATCATTCCTTTTCTTCTTGTTATAAGCATGTTTTTGTATCACCTGCACTCCTGCCTATCACATATTAAAAAAATCAACAAGATCGAGGAACTTTTTTTTGCTTTTGGCCAGCTAAAAGTGCAAAAAGTCACAGTGTGTTATGGCTTAATTTTTGCCTATGACGACTTTTCAATCTGACATGAAATTCTAGGCGCCAATTATGCCATCTCGGATCCTTCTCCTCTGTCTAAGTGGCAGCGCTATATATAAAAAGCAAAACGTGCTGTATTTCGATGCGTGGCAAAAAATGTTTACTGCTCTAATATCGCCATTGATATACATTTCGTTCTAGGGCGTGACTGGCGCAAATTTTTTTGTTTTGTATTTTAATCCACCAGGTTTAATGGAACACGTATGTGAAAAAGAAAATAGTGGCTTACTTTTCGGGAATGACATAAAAGTAGGAGTATTAAAAGCTTGACATACAAGACAAGACACGTAAAAATATTGCACATTTAGGGGGAAGGATCCGAGATTGTATAAGTGGCGGCCAGAATTTGATGTCGGTTTAAAAAGCCACCAAAAGCAAAAATGAAGCCGCAGCGAAGCCATCAACAACGATATACAATATGTGGTATCCAGGGGCGTGCCAAAACAATAAAAATAATATTTCTGGAATTGTCGTTAAACACTATTTAATCCTAGGGGGTGATTGACAACTTTTTTTTTGCCACTTTACTGTACAGGCATATTTTTTAAAAATAAAAATATTTGTTTAAGGTAGTATTAAAGAAGCCACTACTGGACAAGTACTCGGTCCGCTTTTTAGTCATGTGATATCGTTTGTTCGAATAATTTTCATTGTATAAATTTTATTTGAATAGCTCTTTTATAGAGATTCAGGAAGCCTTCGACAATACATCGTATGACGCGATCGGTAATGCTCTTAGTGGAAAAGGTGTTCCGAAAATTATAAAAAGCTAGTCTTTAGAAATGTTGTCATCCAGAGTGGTTGAGTTAAACATATGTAGGACATCGAAGATCATAAAAAGGACTGACTAGAGGCTGTCCACAATGTGGCGTTCTATCGCCGCAACTGTGCACGTTGGTCATCGATGAACTAATTGAACAATTCAATAACCTGGTCTTCCGAACATATGCTTACGCCGACGATCTTATCATATCCGCGGTAAGGTGGTAGTATGGAACCACATCGTTTCCGATGTGGTTCCATACTACCATACCCCTAAATTTGCATAAAAATGGTACAAGTTTAGGGCGTTGTCTAATAACCCGGAAGACAATCGTTGTACTTTTTACCAGACTCATGGAACCCACATTTAATGTTTCAATTATCAGGTTCTCCAGCGAAGTTAAATACCTTAGTGTCATTCGTGATGTCATCAGAAAACTTCATGCCTGTACACGGCTATTTCGCAAAACGTGGTACTGAAAATTTAAATTATATATTGGTCATTTACCACCACAATAAAACCAATACATATTAACATACGCTGCCCTAGTTTGGCGGCCAAGAAGTGAACAAGTCATTACCGATCACCGGGGCAATGAAATGCCCTGCGTGCCATTCTGCAGATTCCCCCAAATGCACATTATAGTGAAAGAGAACGCCCGCACATGAGTATGTTAGGACAGTTTGTAAAGGACCCATATATTAAGATAAGTGATCAAATACAACCGACATTAGTTTTGAGCAAAAACTTTGAAGTTCTAGTTACACCCCATGACAGGAGGATGTTGACCAGATCTAGTTGACTGACAGCTCAAATTGGAAAATGTAGATGCGAGAGCGGATATACGGCCCTACCTTTCAGAGCGCCTGAAGAGAAAATGTAAGGGCATTCGTATCTGCTTGATGTCAGATAGCCAGGCAGCGTTCAAAGCCTTAATCTCTTATGAGATAAGGTCGGTGTTGTCATAAATTGTAGTCCATCTCTAAATAAACATGACGATCAAAATAAACTGACGTTATGCTGGGTGCATGGTCATGAAGCCCATGCTGGAAACGAACGGCCTGAATGGCTAGCCAACAGAGGATCCCAATGTAGGTCTATAGGATCTGAGCCCTTCTTTGGTATCTCACGAGGATATGTTAAAAAGCGGAATAATTATTGGGCTCAAATGGAATTTGCGCCGGAGCACGTTCTTTGTGACTGCCCGGCGGTAGTGGGACGAATAATAAAGTTCCTTGGAAGTATGTTGATGACTCCAGGTGAAGTATACAATTTCTCACCGTGGAGAATAATTGGATTTATTCGTACCCTTAATCTACGGTTGCGGCCCTTTACATAGTAATAATAGTTTTAATATTTTTATTTGCACTATTTTTGTTCGAATGTCTTTTGGAATCATCTGTAGCACTACTGATTTTTAAGAGAGCACAAAACATCCCACGAAACCCAGTGTTCCAGACGTCAACCCCTGGGGAAGCAAAAAGGATTTTTTTTACATTTTGTTCATGTTTTAAAATAGTTATGCTATAGACTAGTGATCAAAAAACCTGACATAACATACAACAATAACTGAAAACGGCATGAGTTCAATGCTTAGCAGAGGCTTTTAGTTCTTATTGGGTCTTCTGTATTCTTCTTCTTTCTGTAGCCTTCAACATATTGAAATTTTTAACTTGTTATTTGTAACCCAATGTGTAAGTACTTGTATCCAATGACATCACGATGTTAAAGTAATTCGTTAGAGGCCCAAAGTGGAAGTAGTCAAAGGTATATTTATTAATATTTTAACTCATTACTTTGCCATAAAAATTGTTGTTAGGACTGAGTCCATCGCCCTTTTAATCGGCCTGATTGTGTAAGGCGTTGGCGTAAGCGCCTATGTCGTTTTTGTAATAGATTAAAGTAACACACAACCCGTGTTCTTTAATCTACTACAAAAAACGAGTTAGTCGTTTACGCCAACGCCTTACAGAATCACACCCAATAACATTATTTTCTTTTGAGTGATTCCTCCGAGAGCAGATATGCTCGCAATTGAATAAAATCCATTAACAAATTTTTAAAGCTTTCACTGTACATTAAAAAAATAAAGAGATTTTATTACTACTAAGCACTTGTTTCCTTTCATCAAAGCAAAATTTCAAACATTCACAAAATTTTTGCAAGAGGCGTTTCATATTGATACATCAATTTTTTGCTGAAGAAATATTTATTTTTTAGCGTTTCTCGTCATATCTCTCTCTAATGTGTTGAAATGAAATATTTTATTTAAGATTAATTTCAGGAGAAAAAAGCTAAAACACTAAAACAAAAAGAAAATTTTTTAAAGCAAATTATAGTTCGTGGCTTTAAAAGTGTTGAAATATTTTGTAAAGATTATAACTATTGGACAGCATGTAAATGTGCTTAATAAGTTGTTATTCCAATGCTTTTATTAACAAAATCATAATAATTTATTGTTTAATAAAACCAAATAGTAAAAGATAAATCATTAAAAATAAAAGCAAAGAAAAAAACTGCTGAGAAAGTGTAGAAAGGAAGGAACGCAATAAAATTTATATCCTTTTACAGCAATACAAATTTCAAATTAAAAATATTTTTAATGATATAACGGTTGAATTTAGTTTTATCTTTTAAAATTTCTCTCAAAGAAGCTTTTAGAGTTTTATGATTTATGCCATATTTTATAAAATCAACAAACTGTTAGTATTTTTCCTTGCGCGATTGTTGTGCATTTTTATAGCTTTATAGAACCATTTATCTATCCATCATACTGTACGCCTCTCTAATGTCGTAGAATAAAAGTGATTTGCCAAGTTCAGGAGACAACAAACAAATCATTGCCAAAATCATTTGAGTCATTTTTTCTCTATTTAGGATACACATTAGTATGCTATCAGACAATTATAATTGTTATAAAACTGTAGGTAGGTGAAAATGAACCAAATGATGTATTTAACTTTCATCAATTTCAATACACTCAAAATATGTATTTGAATACTTTTAAATTTAAATTTTAAATAATCGAATTTTGGCTACACACACGGAAGCACACAAGGCAAATAAAAATAGTGAAGTTCTTAACCATCAAATTAAAATTGAGAAAAACAATCACCCAAGACGGCCTCAGCTGAATTGATTAAAGTTAAACCATTTTCGACTACTTGGTTGTAGCTGCCGTAGTTGGAAGTGAGGTCTAGTTGGAGAAGAACTCTGATGAGGAGATCGTGGTTGGTCTCGAAACATTATGATGCAAGTTCAATATTCCATGCAGCCAAAATTGTCTTTGTCTTTTCAGTTATACCTTTCTAAAATAAGAATAATTTAATTGAAAGACTAAATTGAACGAACTTAAGCCAAAATAATTAAAATTCCCCCTATTATGAATGCCGTCGCCGACGTCACATCAACAAGACAGCTAAAAATTGTCACTAGTCTACTCGTTGTCGACAACAATTGACTACCACTGATAGTCTCTTACAATTTTCTGAGGCTTATGAAACTAGCCGAGCATGTTAATATTAGTCAACAAAGAGTAGACAAGTGAAAATCGTTTGCTGTCGTGTTGATATGACGCCGCCATTCATAATAGGGGGGAATATCTTTGGATAAAATTGCCTCATCATCTAAACATAATTTTTTTATATTTTTAACTGTTTCTTAGTTATTAAGAAATTAATGGCGAAAAATTATTATTTTTTCATGCAAAATTAAACTTTTTTGTTTTCGAAAACTCATAAATAATTAAGAGGATACAAATTTTACGAATTTTCCCGGGGAGTTTTTTCTTTTCCCATTCATTTGTTCCGAGGGAAAAATTCTCCTATTCTAAAAAGTCGGGAAATAAACAAATAAGGAAGAGGGAAAAATCTGGATCAGCTGTTTAGTGTTCACATTTTATTCTGCACTAACGCAAGAATTCAATAATAGAAATTAATAAAAAAAAAAAAAGTTTATGTTTTCATTGCTAATAAGATTGTGTGTTAATATATTTCAGAAGCTCTCGGAACAATTTTATGATGAGGAAGTGAAGAGAATACTGGGCCAAAGCCAGATGCATTAGATCCCCAATGATTGTGTGTAAAAAGGAAATTGCAAATTTTTTTAAGCCTCAATTAATCTCCCATTTACCTATTATGTGAAGTTAAAGGAGGCGTGCAAAATTGAGTGCGTTTTAAAACTCTCTTCCGAAGGCAGAAGTAGTTCATGTTTTTGAAGCGCATTTTTGCACGGCGTGGATAAAAATTCCTAAAACAAGAGAGAAATATAACATTCTGGTGTTTATTTAAACTTGTTGTCCTAAATAAATGCTTATACCATTGTTTTACATTTTTTGAATTTGAATTTTAAATTTTTGCATTAGTTCCCTTCAAGATGTTTGGGGAAAAAAGTCGCAAGAATTCATGTCTGAAAAGAAGCATTCAAAGTGCCTCGGTTTCTTAAGACGGTGTAGAAGATACTTCACTCCATCTGATCTCCTCAATATCTTTACCACCTATATCCGTCCAAAAATGGAATACAACTCTCATCTATGGGCCGCTGCTTCAAAGTCTATTTAGATGTTACTCGACCGCGTACAGGAGATGGCGAAGAAGCTCATCGGCCAATTCCAATAACTCGCTGGAGCAGCGACGCAATGTGGGGTGTATTTCATTGTTTTATCGTTAATATAATGGAATGTTCTCTGATGAAATCAAGGAACTTGTTCCCGAAACCCGCTCTTTTCTGCGCACAACACGTTCTTCACTAAGAGCACATCCCTTTCTGGTCGATACAACAATAAATCGAACTACGCATTATAGGGAAAATTCGTTCTTTAGCCGTACAGTTCGTATGTGGAATAAACTGCCTGCACACGTCTTTCCTGTCACTTTCATTATGGGAAAGCTCAAATCGAATGTTTACAGACACTACTCCTTCCTATAACCAATTTTCCTAGTTCCAAAAATCCGACTGACTCGTTAGTGGGAATTTCAAAAAGGGGTTATGATGCTTTCTATGAAAAGGGAGATTCCTGAAACTTTTCATTCATTTGTGTTTCAAAGAAATTTTTTGGAACAAAAGCATGTGAATTCCATAAAAAAATTTACTAAAATTTAATTTAAGCATACTGTGCAAAAGATGAAGCTAACGCCTAATTTCTCCCTGTACACTTCAAAGAAGAAAGAATATGTATAACAACACTCTCTAAATCTAATATTATTCCTAAGATTTTCTTTTTTTCAATTCTTTTATTTTTTTTATTTTTTATTTTTCAGATTTTATTTTCTTCCATCTTTTCTAAATTGTGCTAGATTCATGAATAAAATCTGAAAATTTATTATATGAAAATCAGAAGGCATTAACGCTGTTCAAAAGATGAAATAAAAACACCCACACAGAGACACAATTTGGTTAATAAATTGCCGTGGTTGAGTAGTTAGTTACTCGCTTGTAAGTACTTGCGGTTATTGTTAGTTGCAAATAAAAGCAAAGATCGTAGATGTATGAATGTGGCTAAATGATTGCATGTGGCAAGTTTATACTCGTATGAATGTATAAATGACTGAATGCACAGTTTCATAAAACTTTATTTAAATTTTTGTGGTGTACTACACAATGTATTCATATAAAAAGAACAATTATAAAAGTTTAGTAAGCATTTAAACTACCATACATTATGAAAAGTGTCCTCCTCCACAGGCACATACGCTCACTACACTCTCTACTACAGAGAAAGATGGTGATAAACATTTATTCTTAGTAAATATGCGGAAAGAAAACACAAATAATCAAGGAGGTATCAAGTAAAAGTTTTTGTTTAAAAAAGAGAAATAATTTAAACATTTAAACACATGTTTATGGAAAAGAAAAAATCAGAAAAGAAACAACAAATATATCAACCTTAATGCTGTTGCCATTGCCGCACGTCATGGAAACTTTTAATCACAAAAAGGTGTTTATGGCTTTTTAACGTTTTCCGTAAATTATTTTCTTAAGAACAGAATTTCTCCTTTATTTTAAATTTCATTTATTAAGTATATGAGTGATTCCCATTTAAAGTGCTTTTTTCGTGTCCGCTGAAAATATAGTTAAATATTTCATAAAATAAACGCATAAATTTTAAAATTAAAACTGCTTTTGCATGATTTAATAGATTATAAATAAATGTACATAAGTATTTTTTGTGTAAGACTGTCCATTATGTGTTAAAAACAAAGAATGAAAGTAACGTTTATACTCTCTTCATACAAAATAGCGTGTCCGTAATGCATGCTGTTGCTTTTCCACAGTATGAATTTTTCCACAAAGGAGATTAAATTTTTAGCGGTGTATAAAAAAATGTATGGAGTGTTATCCATATATTCTTAATTTAATTGAAAATTTTTAAGTGAGTAACCAAAGAGCTTATGTTTATATTAGGGATGTAACGATACGCCGTTTTGCCGATCCGATACCGATACCGATATTTAAAAATAAATATCGCCGATACCGATTCCGATACCGATACGAATATTGAAATTGAGTTTAAGTTTAGATTAACAAAACTCAAGCGCATTTTTTTTATTATACAAAATTACATTATAAGAGAGAATATTTAAAATTGATGAATTGGAAGTAATTTTTAAGGAGCTACATTTTCTTTGCTTCCAAAAAAGCTATATTAAAAATATGCAGATAATTAGTAGAAAAGCAAGAAAAATGTGTAATTCCTTTATAATTTTAAAAAATACTCGCCATGCTTTTTAAAAAATCGATTTTTTTAAAGGACATT
This sequence comes from Panzeria rudis, assembly GCA_956483635.1. Taxonomy (NCBI): domain Eukaryota; kingdom Metazoa; phylum Arthropoda; class Insecta; order Diptera; family Tachinidae; genus Panzeria; species Panzeria rudis. Next base: position 138,014,668 of record OY101448.1, read on the forward strand.
TATCAACTAATATTTTTCTAAATAACTTTATAGCTTAATTATTAAAAGACTTCTAAGTTTATACTTATTCACTTAAATTTACATGAAAATTACAGATCTAAGTTTAAATTCGCATAAAAAAAGTGAAAATGGGTAATTTTTTTTATCCTTTTTCCTTGAGGAAAAATCATTATAGAATACCGAAAAAGAAATTTGTCCTAGCATCGCTTCCACCGAATTGGTAATCGAAAAACAGAACTTCTTGCAATGGCAAGGATATGTAAAACTAATTAGAAATTATCCAAATTTGCAATACTTCCAGATCGCGAATTCTACATTTTCATGACTTCTTTGGAGAATCTTTTTTTTTTTTTGCTGGAATAAGATTTATAAAACAAGGACTTGAACTTGAATTCATGGTAAAATTAACAAAAAAATAAATAATTTTTTTTTACAAAATAACAGCATAAAATATTATTAATTTTTAAAATTGATATTAATAAGATTTAAAAAATAACGAAGTGAATTTAATTCATGGTAAAATCGAACAAAAATAAATTATTTGTTAAAAAAACTCTGAAATTTTTTTTAAAAGTATCGTCGTATCGACAGTAAAATATCGCCGATACCGATGTATCGGAAAATCTGATGTATCGCCGATATATCGGTATCGGTATCGGTATTCGTTACATCCCTAGTTTATATACATCGAGATTATAGATCTGAAATGTTTTAAATTCAAAATATATTGTGTGTTGTGAAAAAATATTGAATTCGTATAAAAAAAACAATATTCTTAAATAGAATTTATCTATAGGACGGCAAAAACAAAGTTTGGTGAACTTCGTTAAGTAGTATTATATTGCAAAACGTTTCGTCAATCAAAATGTATTGAGTGTTATCGATATATTTTTTTAACTGAATTGAAATTTTTTAGTGAGTAACTGAGGAGCTTATGTTAAAATACATGGAAGATTATACATCTGAATTGTATTGAGTTCAAAATATAGTGTGTGTTCTGAAGAAGTATTGCATTCGTATAAAAATGTATTGAGCGTTACGTAAATAATTGTTTACATATAATTTATCTATAAATTTTAGGACGTTAAAAAATGTAACAGCAGCTGAACGGTAGAAACGATATGAAGAACGTTATCTGTTTACAAATTTTTTATTTTGTTTGCAAAAATTTTGCTTCTGTGGGTTGTTATATGTTCGAATAATGTATTAGGTAGGTCGTATTTTGCTACAAATAATTATTTGAAATTTACATAGCTTTTGATATTGGTGGTCGATTTTACTAAAAGTAGTCTTATTTGAAAGAAGAGTTACGACTAATTTTTGCTCTTGTATATTTGTTTGTAAAGAATTATTTTAAAAGTTAAAAAATTTTTTTTTTCATGTGAACCCAAATCAAAATCGAAGAAGTGGTCATAACTTTTAATTCCGTCTTGCGATTATTATATTTTTTTGTTTTTAGAGAGTAGATGTATAGTGCTTTCAAACCCTATACTCATTTTTAAGGTGCATTTTTTGCGAAAATCATTCCCAGAACAACACAAAAATTGTAATAATTCGAAAAATATAATTTTATTTCATGATTCTTTGACGAGGCGAAAACTGTAATATGAATCTTATTTTCACATATTCTATTATGTATAGCCCTTTCAGACTCCAACAAAATTACTTGATTTCGCGCCGAAATTACTTATGAAATCAAATGAGTTCATATTGTTGCTTAAGCTGTTTTTAGACTGTTCGACTTCTGCACAAAAACTTTAAAACTTTCCATAAACTTAAAACTTATCATTAGATCAGGGTTGTATTTTTTACAGAAGTCGAACGGCTTGTGAGATAGTATAAAACAGGCATAAATAGCATTTGGCTTTATTTCTTTTGTCACTTTACACTTGGCACTTCTCCTATTTGATTATAGCACTTTCTTTTTATTTGAGTTATTTTTTATGATATTGCTCAACAAATACCAATTTTTTCTAAAGAAACGGCTGTCAACTTATTTTATTTACTCCCATAGTTGTAAATATCTTGTTCCAAAATGGGAATTTCAAAACTAAAACGAGGGTGTGCATTGTAATCTCATTTTCATTTCGCTCAAATTAAGGAAAATAACTTCAATTGGGATACGCCAAATTGTATGGGAAATTACTTAGCTTCAAGATGATTTCGGTCAAAATCAAAAAAAATTTGATTTGGCTGCAGTCTGAATGGGCTATTAAATACATTGGTAAACACGAAAAATATGTACGTTTAGAATAAGCATCACCCATCTACACACAAAAGAAGGTTCTATTCCTTCAGGCCACATAGGATGAGGGGTTTTTTAATCATTGACATTTATGGAAGCGATAATTTATACAATAAGTGAGTAGATTTTTAAAACTAGCATTTATATGTATTTTATTTCAAGCTTGATTTAAGTGCTAGTGGAAACTCTTTATTTAAACACCCACGATAAAGTATGAAATCATAGGAAATTAAGTTTCGCCATTTCAGCACCTTTTAAGAAAAGTTCTTTGTAAACAAAAGTAGTTCTTAAGACAGATATTTAAAAAACTTTTGAGGAGTATTTTAAGAAAACTTTAATTTTAAAGAATACCTTTTAAGAAAATTGCATATTAACAATGTACCGCTTATACACTTAATAAAGTAGACGACCCCTGCCGAAACTAGGAAAATTGGTTATGGAAAGGAGGATAGGGAGAGTTGTGTTTGTGGACATTGAAAGTGGAAAGTTCTCTGCAGGGACTTTGTTCCATATCCGAACTGTTCGGGTAAAGAACGAATTTTCTGTATAATGAGTAGCGCAATTCGCTAGTGTATCGACCAAAATGGGTGTGCTGTTTATGAGGAACGTGTTGTTCGCAAAAGCGTACAGGTTTCTACGACAAGTTCCCTGATTTCATTCGTACACATTCCATTATAGCAACGATAAAACAACGAAACACATCCCACATTTCGTCGAAACTTTAGTTAGCCAATAGACTTGGATAATTTACAGGCACTGATGCACTTGGTCGTCGTCTATACGCGGTTGAGGAACTTCAAAATAAACTGTGAAGCATCAACCCACACATGAGTTTTATTGAATTTTCTAACGCACAATGGGACAGAATCAAATTATTTTGGAAATAAATCAAGCATTTCTAAACGCATTTCAGGCATTTCTAAGGGCACTTTAACCATGTAAAGTTTTTTAACACGGTTTTTTTTTTGTTTTGCCATAATATAGCCCTTAATAAGATATAAAAGACACATGTTTGGTTGTATACTTATCTTGTACAGTTTCAATATAAAATATGGAATATTTGTTAAAAATCTGTTGATATTTGGATCCGTTGTCTGGAAAGTATTGGACCAAAGTTTTGAATAATTGAGAAACTTGAATTTTCAAAACTCAAGAACTATACAAAATAAGCATACCACCAAACATGTGTCTCTTTAAATCTTCTTAGGGGCTATAATGATGCAAATTTTTTTAATTGGATGAGAAACAAAGAAATTGCAAGCATTTAAAAATTTTAAATGGCTGAACTGCCCGACTTTGAGACTTTATATGTCAGCTCCTTAGCAATGTAGAGAGTTGCCACTCAAAATGCAAATGGGCAGGCATATGACATTTTATTCCGATCGGATTATCGGTTTAGAAATGCCTGAGTTATTTCCAAAAATGATTATCAAAAACTTTTCAAACAAGGTTTGTCTAAACTAAACTGTAATTTTCAGTAAATAATATGTAATTTTCAGTAAATGTTCTTTAGGACGGAAATACCAAGAACAAAACCCAGTTTTCTGTGTTGTAAAAAACACATTAGCAACAACAACAAAGATAGCAAAAGGATAGCGATGTAAATTGTAACAAGTTTGTTTATTGAAGAATTTTGAATGAAACAATTCGTTAATGTTGTTGCATTAATTCTCATTAATTTTTTGTATAGTGTTCAGATAAACAATTTCATAAATGCTTAATGAATGATGATGTTATTATCAGGCATCAGAAATTAAGAACCGAAAACTTAAAATAAAAACTTTTCATTGAAAAAATAAAATATTCTTACGTACAAAATAACATTTTTTTCTTATCAAAAAAGAAAAATTTTAAATAAATATATTTTTTTATTTTCTTTTTTAAGTAAAATATAATGTTGTACATAAAAAGAAAATAAAAATAAAAAAACGTTTGGTTTTGTACAAAAAAACTTTTTTAAATTTGAAATTTCTTTATGTTAAAATTTAAATTTCGGCGCAAATTACTTGCATAATTGTACATGCCGCAAAAATTATGAATGCTTGCATTGAGGTTGATTAACACATAAAAAGGACAAAACCTTGAAAAAATCATGCCTATAGCGAAAATGGCATAAATTTTCAAATAATTGCAAATTGGAATCAGGTCCATAAACTGACATATCTCACTAAAACTGCAAGGAATTTCAAGAACTTGAGAAAAATCGCAAAAATTCGCAAAAACTTGCTAAAATATTAAAGATCGCAAAGGTAATATTGATTGAAAGTACCTTAAAATGCCAGCAAGTCAAAAGCTTTGAAAAAATCACATTTATCGCGAAAATAGCGAAAACTCGCGAAAAATTGCAAAGTTTTAAACAAGCCATAATATCGGTTAAAAATCGCTAAAACTGTAAGGAATGCCAAAAATACGGTAAAAATTGCGAAATTTTGCGAAAACTTGATAACAGCATCATAATACCAAAGTCTATATTGCTTTAAAATCGTGAAAACTGTAAAGAATCTGTAAACTTGCAAAGTCGCTTTTATCGCGAACATTGCAAAAATTCGCGAGAAGTTGAAAAAAGGCAATAAGCCCTAAAATTTACTAGATATCTTCAAAACTGTTAAAAATAAAAAAATCTGAAAGAATGCGAAAAACTCGCAAATCCGCGAAAATTTATAAAATGTATTGAAGAGATTACTATTGTAATGTCTAGTAACCGTTTTTGTTGTTTAGTTTTGATATTGTACTAAGCCCACATCACGGCAATGTAAATTTGTTGATGTTTTCTTGTGAATTGAACGCTAGAAACAAAATGTAAAAAAAAAAATTTTTTAAGTTTTTTTCTCAAAAGAAACTTTTTATTTTGAGAACTTTATTATTTTGAACTTGAGCGATATTTATTTTAAATATCTTTTTAAATACTGTTTGTTTTCTGTACAGTTTAATATATTTTTTGAATTTCAATGATAAATATTTCAAAAACAAACAAAATAAAAAAAAGTTTTCCGGTCCTTGGTTATTATTTAATATATTAAAAAAAATGTTTTTACTGACTCAGAAAAAAAAAGTTTGTTTGATATATTACAAAAAATTAAATAAATATTTTTGTTTGATTCAGTAAACTATTTTGTTTAGAATTTGTAAGTATTTTTAGACAAATTGTTTTATAAATTCAGACAAAAATGTTGTTTGATATGTTACAGAAAATCCAGCAAAAATTTTTGTTCGATAAGCAAAATTATTTTGTTTAAATTTTTAAATATTTTTAGACAAATTGTTTTATAGATTTGGACAATGTGTTTACTAAAAAAAACTCTTTTTTTAGTGAAATTGTTGAGACATTTCAGTCTGTATTTTTGCAAATTTGTTTGGAGGTACGCTTCTAGACAAAATTATTACTAATTAACCGACTTCAAAAAAAGGAGAAAGGTTATCAATTCATGTATATTTTTTTTAATGTATGTTCCCTCAAAACTCCGCCATTTATGAACCGATTTCAGATTTTTTTCTTTATTCAAAAGAAAAGTGGGCAGTGCCACGCCCATGAAAAGTAAATATTCATTTTAACTACTTCTACTTATCCGATTCTTATGAGACTTCGCACACACAATTAGTTCTCGTAAAAGTACATGCTGATAAAATATGGGGTCGCGGTTCCACGCCTATTTTGTAGTCGGTTTTTTTTGCAAGATTATTTATTGAATTTATTTATAGAAAATTAAATTTAGTTGTTTTCTGTGAAAATATTGTGATTATGTCCCATCGTGTATCGGTTATAGGTGATATACATATTAAGGAGATCAGGGGACATTTCTCGAAACTACAAATTACAGATTTGCAATCAAATTACCCACAAAACAGCAATTATTCTTTTAATAATTTAGTTGTTTTGAAAAATGGCGCCCATATGGAGTGAAATATCTCTTACATAGTCTGAAGAAACCGACGCACTTGAAAAATATGATCGGTTCATTGAACGTTACATTCCCTAATGCTTATACCAGCCATAATTACAGCTGAAGCAGTAAGTTATGTCATAGTCAGTCTTATGAGCATTAAAATCGATCATTTTGTTTGTGATTAAGATCGTGATTAAGAGTATCAATCGTCATGCTTCGCCTCATGAATCCAATCTCCGTCAGGCTTTTCGTATTGCAGATTGAATATGAATGGGAGTTGCTGCTGCCATCTCCAAAAGAGTAGATAAGATTGGAAATCTATCGGAGGTCATTATAAAAGATATAAAAATATAGCAGAAGATAGAACGGAGCTTTGAGATACCCCTGCTATAGTGCGGAACCAGAGAAAGTTCCACATTGAGCGAAGGCATCACCGACATCAAAACCAACAAGTTTTTATAGACGTGCATCATGACACACTTTCGCTTAAATGGTGTATGGAGTGATACTATATTTTTTAATTTTTTGATAGGTTGCCAGTTAAAATGTCAAAACCACCTGACCCGCCCGTATATAGCTCTGGTATTTATTTGCATGCTTCACAATTTTCATAGTTTTTATTCACTTCAAGTTTGCTTTCTTGTTTACTGACTTTTTAGGTCAGAAAATGTATTAACATTTTTATTAAAAAAAATTTATGAAGCAGACATATAAAGCATTATCATATCATCATATACTAGTCACACGTTTTAATAACTTAACAAAAGAAAATTAAACTTTAGAAAATATAAACGAAAATAAGGAAAGAAACTCACAGAGCAACAACAAAAAAATAATAATTCATGTCAAGAGAATTAGTGTGAAGTAGTATACTGTCTATGCAAATAGTAAAAATTAAAAGCTTTTTTTTTTTAATCATTTCTAACTCTATTTCACACTTGATAAATTCAAAAGTAGTTTATATTCATTTAAAAATAAATTAATAAATTTCAAATTACATATTACATATTTTTTAACCATTTAAACTATTTGTTACAGTTGTTTTAGTATTTTTACAGATTTTCGGGAAAATGTATAATAAAAAAGCAGTCTAATTATTTATGCTTGAATGCTTTTCAAATAAAAAATATGCATTTTAAAGTAATCGAAAGGGAATATATACAAATTTGTTTAAATAAAGATTTTATAATCAAATTGACTTTAATATATGAATAGTATTTTTTTTTACATTCACATGCAAAAAATGTATGAAGACTAAATGATAAGTTACTGAAAATTTTACAACTACTGAACTTAGAATAAAATTTTCTATATTTTTAATCAGCTTTTTAATTTTAACCGCCTTATTCATAAACAAATCTTAAAGTTAATATCGATTTAATGTACGAACTTTGCATGGGAGACCCGGTTTTAGCCCCCTATTATGATTCACAACTAAATTGATAGTTGAGTCGTAGTTATCAAATTCTTATTATGGAGTACAACTTTTTTTAAAGTGAGACTACTGTTTTTTATCAGTTGTGTTTTGGTTTCTATTTCGACTATTGTGTTACTTTTGCTTACTTTTAAAATGATGATTTTAGGCGTCATCTATCCCATTGTTCAACCAATATTGTTTCCATATTCATAAAACATAAAATCTCAAAAAAAAAAAAATAGTAAGGCCAAAATGAAAAATATTTTGTGATGTCTGCTATGGTTTCAAAAACCAGAGTATAGATAGGAACCTTTTTTTCGAAAATGTTTTCGAAGACAACCAAAATTAGTTGTGAATCATAATGCAAAAAAAAATTGTTGAGTTGGGTCGTAACGTTGACAACTCAACCTAGTTGAGTTGTGAATCATAATAGGGGCCTATGTTTCACCACTCAACTAAGTTGCGTTGTCAATGTTACGACCAACTCAACGATTTTTCACAACCAATTTTAGTTATCTTCGAAATAATGCAAAAAAAAAGTTCTTATCTATGCTATGTTTTTGGAAACCATAGTAGCCATCACAAAATATTTTTAGTTTTGGCCTTTTTATTTTTTGTTGAGATTTTATGTTTTATGAGTATGGCAACAATATTGGTTGACAAATGTGGTAGGTTGGCGTCTGGAATAAAATTAAAAAAATTTTAAAAAAACACACAACTGATATAAATCAGTTGTCTTATTTTGATAAAAGTTGTAATCCATAATATGACACAGCTATTAAATTAGTTGTGAATCATAATAGGGGCCTCAATGTCTTTAACATTCGTTTATGAATAAGACTGTAACTAATTTGGTTAACTTTGTAATAATATTTTTACCAAAATTATTGATTAATGTTAAGTCTTTCAAAAATCAGTTACAAAGAAATATACGGCCATGTCACAGAGTTCAATTCCGTTCGGAAACGGAATTCAATCAACCCTAATATGTCAAGCCCTAAATGGAGCATACCGCAACATAGTAGCGCCGCCAACAGTCTCGACACACCTGACAAATTTGCGTATTTTAGTTTTCTTTTTTAGACACCAGCTGCTACAAAAATGGGGTAGGTTGAATTCCGTTTCCGAACGAAATTGAACTCTGTGACATGGCCGATAGTCAAAGGGTCACAACAGAGAGTTCATCAAAAAATTTTAGCCGTTTGATTTCAAACTATTAAAACCTTTTTCTTATAAAGACACACTTTAAAAGCTTATTTAGCTGTCTTTTTTAATTAATTGATTAATAAAATGTATAACTGCCTTGAAATTAACCAACAAATTACTTTAGAAATTTAGGTCACTTATTTAAACGCCCACTTAGATGATATAAATTCATATAAATTGGAAGGAAAATATGTTAAAAAGCAATAACGATTTAAAAAACTATTTTTTTTCGGGGCATTTGAAAGAAAAAACCAAATCTCAAGTTAAAATTCCCCTAACTTATTTATGCTGCAGTTAAATTATGGCTTATAAATCGAGGAACACACAAGAGAAAAGAAAAAAGAAGTCTACGATCTAACAAGAGAAGCTGAAAAAAGCAGCAACAACTATGCAAGACATAACATCATGTAATAATGGCTTAATGGTTGTGGTGGTTGGTTACTCAAAAGCATTTGAAAAGCAAAACATTAACAAAGTCAAGTGGCAATTCAGTTTAGTTATTTTATTTTTTATTATAATTTGGCTCGTGCTGTACTTCAAAAAAGAAAAAAATATTACAACAATAAACCAGCGACAATGGCTTAAATAGAAATGGAACCGAATCTAACAATGAATGAATACAAAAAATAAGCGTTGTAAAACTAAAAAAATAATAATAATAAAGTGCTCTAACATACGAAGCCCGTGCCAAAACTTTTTTCCAACAGAAGGCGCTCAAATCAATAACTTTCGATAAAATTAAAATTTTCGACAGTTTTTCTATTGGACAGATGTCTCTAGGCTTCATTTTGAGATATAAAAAATGGAGTTTTAAACTTATACACCGCTATTGTGAATACTTTTTCCCTCAAAATGTTTTCCATTTCCCTTCTTTTTCAATCGTAAATTAAAATTTAAAAAAATTTCTGTTATCAAGAATGATTTTTTCCATGTAGTTTTTTACTTTTCCCCTGTTTCTGTTCATTTTATTTTACCTGGCGAACTGAAAAATTCATCATGGAATTGACATTTTATTCTTCCAATTAATTACACAGACTTACAATGAAAATCCGTTTTGAACAAAACTAAAATTTTTCTTATCAGTTTGATGCGCTAAAAAAAATGTGTCTTCTGAAACGAAGTACCTAGATAATAATCGATGATGTCAGGATGAGGTTCTAAGCGAGCAATCTAAGTACTTATATTGTAATGTACGTGTAATCTAATGTGTCATTTACTAATAATAACTTCGATTATTTTGCATTGTGTATGTGAGAGTTTCGTTGTATTTCATAGAATTTACCCCTTATATGTACAAAGTAAAAAATTGTGGCCTACTTTTGGGCTATATTTCAAAAACAAACTCGCTTACAGTTCCACTTATGCTGTAAACGCACAGTAGCGACAGGTACTGACATCGTACCTTACATTTTAAGCGAGAGCTCACCGATTAAACAGCCTATGACACGCTTATGTTAAATTTAAGTGGGAAAATAAACCAAAGCGTCACCGCTAGCATCTACTAAGTATTGCTTACATCAGCGATTACGTAATGGGTATTTTTACCACTGGGCATTGCTCTTAAGGACAGCTCTTTTATGAACAAAATAAGCCATATATGTATCATGAAAATTGTTGAATAAATGTTGATTTTATTAGCAATTAACGAGACACTTAGAAGCTAATTCGTTCTAAATATTTTTCAAACCAAAAATAAATGTATTACATCTTTATTTATTTAAAGGATATTTGTTTGAGATAGAACCACATGTGGTCAATTTTGACACCCTATAGCGCAACGTGTGCTGTAAGAGGGCGATCAAGCTAAAGGCCGTTGCAGTCTATAATAAAATTTTCAAAAAAACAATAACAAATTATCATGTCAGATTTTCATTTTCCTCAAAAGTATTAATACTTGTATTATAGTCTTAAACGCACTTAAGCTGTTATAGAATAAAGACGTCGAAACGGCACTGCGCTTCATGGTTATGAGTGTGAATCGCTGAGTTAAAGAAGCTATCAAACATCGCTGGAATATTTTAGGTAATTTTGAAAGTACGTATTACATGCATACATACATATGTATCTATTGACTAGTATTTAGCCACCTCCCTCGTAACACTTCAAAAACCTTAAAGTGCTTTACTACAATAGTTTAAATAAACATGTTATGTTGTTATAGATTTTTTTTTGCTTGCCGTCAAGTTTCTTTGGTAAAGTAACGGTTTTTTAATTTAAGGATTTTTTACTTGGCAATACAACAAAAAAAAAAAGAAACAGAAAAAAATGATCACTAAATTGTAGCTGCCAAAATGTGTATTGAAAGACAACAACTACAAGAGCAAAAATAAGACAATCCACCTTCACTTTTTAAATTCTGTTTTTTATTTCTAATAATATTTTTACTTTTTTTTATTTTGTAATATAAAAGACAATACCCCCAAATAGAAAAAGCAAAACAGCCAACCAAGAAAGAAACACTTGCTGCTTAAAATACATATTTGCTTTTTGTCATAGTTGGCAATCGTGGTCTTCTTTGCTTTTTTTGCTTCTCTTCTACTATTGGCTTTTTCAGCCTTTTTATACATCCTTGTTTAACCAAAAATGGTCACAAGCAACTCAAAATAGATAAATATATTTTGTAATGTTTAAATATGACACTGTAAACAATTTTAAATTGTTAAAAAAAAAGAAAAAAAAGTTTATTGAAAAACATAAAAACTATAACGGTACTGATAAAATGTTTTTTTTTCAATTTCGCATCCAGCCATCCAGGCTGCCTGTTTTATTGTGTTAAAGACCTTTCACTTGGCGGTGGACAAAAAATATAATGGAAAAGAAATCAAGTGGAAATTGACAATATCTCGATTAGAAGATCTGGAGAGTAAAGAAGAAAAAACACAAGCTGATCTTATCAAAATAATATAATGTTGTTTAACATTTTCGTATGAAAATTAAAAACAAAAATCATGAACTCACTTACTTTTTGTTATACATAATATAATACTCGTATGCATATAGCAGAGACCACAGATATAGCTTTATAAACGTTACACACTTTCGCATAAAGGTTTTTATAATATCTATGTACTTATTTCAAACATAATTAAATAATTATCAAAAAGAACGAATGGTGTCACGGGACATCGTGTAGAAACGAAGAGCCTGTCGTCTTTGGCCTACTGGCTATCGATTCTGCTCAAAAATTTAGCCGAGACACCTTCACTTAGCAAGCACACCAACCCTTAGCCAAGGCAGAAACCTGGTCAAAAATACTAAAGCGGCAATACTGAGTTCTTAATTTAACCTTCGCGGCGGCATGTTACCTTCGTTTTGAATTGTCGTTGCCAGTATTCGTTAAGCTGTTTTTAGACTATTATACAAGCTGTTCGGTTTCTGCACAAAATGCTACCATGATATAATGTTTGTTATTGCTTTTTTAAAACTTTCCATAAACTCATTAGATCAGGGTTGCATTTTCTACAGAAGTCGAATGGCTTGTGAGATAGTGTGAAACACCTATTAAACGTATTTGTTGCACGTATTTTTCATTAAAAAAAAGTTTTGATTTGAACTTTCCAACATTGAAAATGACAGGAAAAAGCTTCATAGGGTATTTATTCCACAAACGAACTCTTTGGCCAAAGACCGAGTTTTCTCTGTAATGCATACGTAGTGCGTTTATCGACCACAAATGGATGTGCTCTTAATGCAGAACGTGTTTTTCCCAACAAAGAACGGGTTTCAGGAACAAGTTTCCACACACGTCCTACATTGCGTCGATGTTTCAGCGATTAATTAGCTCCCTAATGCCACCGATGAGCTTATTCACCATCTCCTGTACGCGATCGAATAGCTTCAAAATATACTTTGAAGCACTGGCCTATACATAAGAGTGTTATGTTGCATTTTCGATCGGATATACAAAAGTGGTATAAATATTAAGGAGATCAGTAGTGCAATTCACAAACTTATTATAACGCTAAGCAAGGCGTTTAAAAACGTTAACACCATAGTTATTGCTTTTTACTATTCGTTAAACTTTTAAGCACTACTAGACAACAATCAGCTGTTTAGTTAAAGGACATCGTCTTCTGGCAAAATGAAAATAATTATTCGACAACAATATACACACAAATGAAATCTTTTATATATAAATAACAATATTTATATTATTTAAACAATTAATTTAACTTTTATTTCTCAAAATTAAAGAAATTCATGAAAATGTTTTTTTCTCTATTGCTCTTTGTGCTTTTCGTTTATTTTAATAGTGTTGGAAAGTGATATAACATTTTAACAAAGGCCTTAACACGAAGTTAACGAATCAAATAAGCCTTAATTCAAACAGTAATTATTGGAGACAAAATTAACTTTTATTTAAGCGTTAAAAGTTAGTGAATTTCACTACAGATGGAGTGGAGTATCTACTATAGCGTCTTTAGAAACCGAGGCACTTGAATGCTACTTTTGAGACATCAAAAATGTGATTAGTCCATCGAACGTCACGCTGGATTTCAAGCAGGTGTCCTATATATTTACACAATCCATAATTAAAGATGGAGCAGCAACCGCGGTCATATGTCCGTGCTAGGGTGATTGACTTGGGTTTTAAACCGGTTCTTAAACCGGTTTTTCGGCAATACGGTTGTCGATTTTTTAAAAATTTCGATTTTTCGAATGTCGAATAGTCCGGTTTTTTTTAATCAAAAAACCGGCCCAGTCGAATACTTTTATATTGGTATATATTATTAGTTTTTACTATATTAAAACTTAAACGAACTTTTACTGTTGATTTTCCTAAGTTTTTCTGCTCAAAAGCATTTGCTGAAGCATGCAATTAAGGTGAATTAATTTAGTAAGGTGGTAGAAGGACGCCTTGTAACGTAGAATGTATGTCAGACTTCATATTTTATATGAAATTCGACATTCATCACAGACAAAAAATGCTTGTTGCGTGAATACCAAGAAACAAACAAGAAATAGAAAAAAAATTTTAATCTGTGCACTTTTTTCTATTTTTGATTGTAAATCCTCCTGGAAAGGTCTTTTTATTAAAAAATAGAAAAACTGTGCTGATCACGTAATGGGAAGGCGTGCTGCATACAAGGGGCTCTATAATGCGCAATTCAGAAATTATGGTTTGTATTATAATTTTCTCACAAAAAAAAAAAACCGGTCGTCCGGTTTTTTCTGAATTTTAAAAACCGTAACCGGTTTTTCTAAAATTTCAAATAGTCGAGTTATTCGAAAACCGGTTTCCTGAAAATGTCGAATAGTCGATCACCCTAGTCCGTGCGTAAGCACAGGATATTGAGTCTTACGACCAGTCAAATCAATCACATTCGCACGTCCACATTCAGAGATTGTTATAAGATCGTGATTATGTTTAACAAGAATTTTGTTCAGAATGGCGCCAATTTCCGACTTAATGCATATAAATTGCAGATTATGGGGTCATTTGCAAAGGAGTACATCTGATTGGAAGTTTGATAGAGAAGCTCATTGAAAAAAGAAGAGATAAGATGGGAAAAAGAACGGAACCTTGCGTACTGAATTAGTATTGAACTCATTTGATAAGATTCCATCTATAACAACTCATTAAGATGTATTCAAAATTTATGTCAGTATACGTGCCTTGCAGTCTAACCTGACGGTGCTCTTAACACCGAGTGAATTTTGAATGTTCACCACTACCCCGAGTTTCCCGAAGGCACTTGTGCGACTTGTAAGGAACAGACCGGTTGCAACTTATTGTGCATGTGCGGCCTACAATGTATAAACACCATGTTGATGTAGCAGAGTTCAACCAAAGAATAACCAGCAAGATAGAAGTTTACCACAAAGGCAGACGACAGCTATACTGGCCTTCCCCAGTACCCGACCACAAACCACCACCGATGCATCATCTGTTGGTTTAGCAACAACACAAAGAGGCTTATATTGGTTATCAAAAGTCCAAGCAGCTACTAGCATTAGTGGAGAATCAGTCATTAAACCAACATCTCTAAAAGCGATTTTGGTAGCAAACGCAGACGTGCGCCCAAAAGAAGACCTTAACCAGCAACCGCTCACAGAATCGACCTTCATGTTTCGTGTAAGACGAAGTCCGCCAACATTTCCCTTCCTAAATGAACAGCATATGGATTTCGGGAACATCATATAAGATCATGTCGTCCAGCATATCCGTTCCCATGAAACAGAGTGCCTAATGGCGAGCCTTATCTCTTTAACCCTCTAAAAGGCAGGCCATCTGTGAGGCTACCCGAACCCGTGGTACCAGTGTTATTTACTGGTCGAGCCTCGAAAGAAAATCCCTAAAGGTAAATTTTCTATCGGCTTTGGTCTTGGTGGAGACCTAAGTGCTTTTCTGCCGTCTACCATACTCGCATAGATTAACCTACTTCCTTTGAATATTTATTGGGAGATTGGGTAGTAACACATAACATTTATGGGTAATTGGCTAAATGTTATGTCTAGAAAAACCAATTCCCGTTCCGCAGGAAGCATAGCGCCAAGGTGCAGAACTATCACTTTGGAAAGTGCAGAACATATTGCGATTATCCCTTTTTGGGGATGGCCAGCATGATACAAGGTGAGGGTACAAGAGGGTTACCAATGGACGTGCTAACACATCGAAGAGCTGTATCTTGGAAACCGTAAGAGGCAAACTCTTGAAATTTTCACAGCTAGTGCAGCATTTTAAAAGAACTAAAAAAGATGGTGCATTCCGTCAGGTTGTGTAATTTTGAAATATGTATAGCTATTTCTTCTCTACCATACTAATTAAACACTTGAAACAAACAAAAATTAATAATTAATTAGTAAATTAATTATTAAAGGGTATCCTAAAAGTAATGCAAGGAAAGCTTCAAAATGAAAAATATCGCCAAAACAAGAAAACTAAAACTAAAAAAATCCATATAAAAGCGCTTAAAGGAAAAAAACGCCAAAAATCGTTTAATAAAAAAATCGCCAAAACTAAAAAAAATCGCCAAAAATAAAAAAACGCCAAAACGAAAAACAGCGCAAAAACTAAAAAATTTCGAAACTAAAAATATCGTCAAAAACCGTAAAAAACCCCCAAAACTAAACAAAAATCACCAAAACCCGAAATAAATCGCCAAAATGAAAGAAGTCGTCAAAACTAACAAAAATCGCCAAAACAAAAAAGCACTAAAACTTAAAAAATAGTTAAACTTGAAAATATTGTCAAAAACAAAAAAAATCGCCAAAACGATTAAAGCAATATACGTATGTATATGGTATTCGTACGAGAGTCAGTTGTACTTTACTGAGAGAGTCAGTTGTACTTTACTGAGAGAATCAGTCGTACTTTACTGAGTTTATGTTTTCTCATCCGATTTCAAAACTTTTTTGCTGTGTTATAGCCCTTGACAAGATCTAAAAGAAACTTATTCAGTTGTACACTTCTCTCTTATAGTAAGTGCGTTACTCATTTGAAAATTTATAATGTTGAATTTTCCACAATTTTTGCTTAAAAATAAGCACCAACATTCATAAAAAAATCGAGCTATTTGAAATCGAAATTTTGATTTTGTAAAATCCCAAAGCTTGTATTCAAAAACAATTGCCACTTCTGAAAACCCTTGTGTGTACGTACTTAGCTATTTGCCAAAACTGTTAAATGGGCCTTGGATCAAGTAGGGACGTTAAAGGGCAAACATTTTTCAAAATTGTCTTTTTGGATTTCTTAGAACTTTCTTAAGAATTCTGAGATTACAAGAAACAAATCCTATTTTTTTTTCTTGCATGCTAGTTACTACATAAATTCGCATATAAGTGCAAAATTTCATTCAAACATATCAATAATCAACGATTTTATAGCATTAACAAAAAATTAATACATAGCCCGGATCTTACTAAGGGCTATAATGTAGCAAAAAAGTTTTGAATCAGAAACAACAAAAAAATGGCAAGCTGTAAAAAATTTTAATGGCCGAAACGCCCTACTTTGAGACTTCATAGCACAACTCCTGAGCAAGTAAGAGCTGATATTTAAATATAATATTCCTATTTATATATTGCTCTGCTATGTCCATGTGAAATTTTATTCCGATAGGACCATCCGTTTGGAAATGCTGATTTATGTTTCAAATATTTTGATTCTGTCCCATTGTGCGCTGGCTCATTCACCAATGCAATAACTCAACAACCTGTGCTTCCATAGTTGTGTGGCTCGTATGGAGAAGCCAAGAAGAGTTGTGAACTGTAAAATAGCTATCAACAACTATTACACTGTTCGGATAACTCTCAAGAATCTTTAATCCTAGATAACTTTCGAAGGAGTGAAATTATCAAAAAACATACAGGACCTTTTTTGTAAAGCGTTCAATTTTCTATAAAATATGTATTAATCATTGCGGTATTATTATTTGTTTCAGAAAATACACATTAAATGGAAAAAGTCTGATTCCCATGAATTTTTATATGGGAAAAGTTACACGATTTAGGCACGATTTAGTTTGAAAATTTCGAGTTTATTTTAATTGTACCAAACAAAACACCAACTTGGGAAGTAACGGACACACTAAAGTACACTCAAATTTTATTGGACAGCTCTATGCATACAGATTTTAAGTAATCTGTTTTTTTATTTGGAATTTTCTTAAAACTGAAATTAAAAAAAATTAATAACTATCTTCGGATAAAATAGGCTTCTAAAAAAGATGTTTTACAAGTGAACATAAAAACAACTGTAACACTTTCACTTACTCTTAGAAGCCCAAGTATTAAGTCTTATTTTTGTCAAGTCATGCCCACTTTTACTTTACATTTTCATAATTAAATTACTTTAAAAATTCCATTGTATTCCCCTCCAATAAAAGTGTACATTCATTCTTCTTTCACATCAATTAACATGAAATGAAAAGAATGAAAATTGTACATTACTTTGTATATAAATAAGCTTTAAGATTTTTTTTTTTAATTTTTCTTTTTATGTATTTCATATCTTTGTTCAATTTCATTTTCACCTTAACTGTGCTACTAACATTTGAATGCACATGCACCAGAATGCTAATGCAACTCTCATGTTCTTTTGTATTTATTATTGCCGCTCGATTAGAAATTGGAAAAGAAAATGGTATTTTCCAGCAACAGATTTTTAAACTACATACCACAATTGAAAAGAATCTTAAATGTTATAAATGTTAATAATTTGATTTTTGCTGGGAATTTTTCACAAAGAAAATTTTATTTTCTAATTAGGAATTTTATGCTTTTAGTTTTGAAAAGTTTCTCATTTAAATTATTTACACACACACATAGTTGTGTAAAAAATAAGTTTGCTATAGATTGAAAAGTGCAGCTGAATTATTGTATTTTAACCTCTAAAATTCCAATAAAATTGAATATGCGAACAAAAAATATCATTTTAAAAATTTATCACTTTCATGAGTAGTTGAGCAAAAAAAAAAATTA
This sequence comes from Panzeria rudis, assembly GCA_956483635.1. Lineage (NCBI taxonomy): Eukaryota > Metazoa > Arthropoda > Insecta > Diptera > Tachinidae > Panzeria > Panzeria rudis. The sequence goes on from OY101448.1 coordinate 138,032,843, forward strand.
ATGATTCGTTTTTTAATTGTTTTAGTTAGTTTTTAGAAAAAAAGTTTAGATAATCGTATATTATTTTAATTCTGTGGTTTTTTTGAATAAGCTTGTATGTCTTAAAACTATTTTTTTCCGGAGAGCCGAAATACTTTATTTTTAATACTACTGTAAAAATTTCAGGCAAGATCCCAGAGAATAAGGGTAAGATCCTAGAGAATAATTAAAAAAAAACAATTTGCCAAGGACACTAAAAGTGTGTTCAGAAAAAAAGACTATGTCTATAACAGTTGTTTATATTAAACTAATTTCAGCACACAAGATTTTTTTACATGAAAAATGCTTGCGCCCAAGTCAATATGTATAAGTTTTTATTAACTGAACAATAACCAAAAAATATTTCTGTAATGTGTGCAAAAGTAACAACGCATGTGGCTATGTGTTTTTTTCAACAGCAATAAATTGCCAGCACGCAATTGCAAGTCGATTTAGTTCATTAGAGCTGAAAAATATTTGAATGAATTAAGAACTTACGTTGTTTTTAGAAAAAAATTTTCGGAGTGGGTCCATTTTATTGGCGAAATTTTTGGTCCATGTAAAAGAGCATATAAAATAATGTAATTTGGCATCAATAACTTAAAATCGACAAAAATTTACATCCGCGCTTATTCAAGAAAACCTCAGAATTATCGCAGCCTACACTCAATTGTCAACAGGTGAATTTAAAATTATTGCATTTCAATTTTATAGGGAACATAAAAACATTTAAGAAAAGTCAAATATATAAATTTAATCAAATCAAATTGTTGTTTTCTTTCTTCACTTTCATCGAGTTAAGTAGTAATATATTTTAAGAAATAAAATATTGTAATAAATAATTTGTAAACTAAAAGGAAATCTCACCTGTTTAAAACTTAAAAAATTTCTGGATTTACAAACACAAGGTAAGGAGTAGTAAATGCCGCATGCTGTGCAATATCAGCACATATCAAGAATATAAATACATACTTCAGGATTGCATTTTCTACATAAATCGAACAACGGCTTATGTAAAAAAAATATAAGGAGCAACATATGGAATATTGTTCCTATATTTGCCAAACTACAATAGCGCACGAACTACACGCAGAAAAAAAGAGGAATGTAAAATCAGCATGTAGCAACTTTGATTAGAACTTAGCTACTTTTTTTAAATTTTTGGTGGAAAGTAAATAAGGAAAAATACGAGCTTGTTTTACCTTTAGCCAGGCAATATTTAGTGACACCACCAGCGAGTGTTCCGAGCGAGCGAATGTTTAGTGATTCGGGGCTTATTTACAGACAGCGTCGCAATAGGATTGAAAGAGAAAATACTTCAAAACTTTTGTTTTTGAAGTTCAACATTCATTCCTCTTTGATTATTAAAACAAAATGTTATGTACAAACAGGACTTTACTGTATGGCTTTGTGAAATATATTTTGTTTCTTTTTTCTTTACTAAAAGATTATTATTTTCGTTAGAGTTTTTAAAAGTAAAAATTATAAAAAATTAATATTTTTTTTAATTTTCAGTATTTTTTACATATTATTTTTTGGAACGTATTCGCAAAATATTCGCTTGAATTTGGCGAACACGAATATCATGAAAGAGGCGAATATTCGACGATTCGAATACGAATATTCGTAATACCACTAGTACACATGTACACTCTAAAGCACTTTTGTTGAAAAATAGGTCGATAATAGTAGGCAACACTTTACAGACTACTTTCGACCTAAAATTACACACGCATTATTTTTGAGCATATTGTTACTAAAAAAAAGCGATTGGCTGCGTGCAGGTTTGAACCGCGACGTCCTGACTGATAGTCTGACGTATCAACCATTCAACCATAGTCGTATTATACTTTATCTTGAATTTGTTCCACTTGGACTAAATATGTTTAATTTGAGGTATTTTCTTTCTTTAATAAAATAACTACAAAATCGATGTCATTTTAGACAAGGAGAAATTTTCAACACAAATTTAGACAATATATGATCGTAAATTTGAAGTAATGTTTTAGAGTGTATGTATGTCTGCTTTTATAGGAAAGTAACAACATAACACAAAGCCAGTTGAATCCACTGAAAGTATGAAATTACTTGTTCATGCATTCAAACACTCATATAATATTTGAATGTTTTGTGTAAGGCTGAACCCACACCAAGTGAGACAAAACAGTTTTTTGTCACTTAAGGTACGTTCACACTTAGCAAATATTTGCCCAAAAAAACGTAACCACTAATTTTGCTAAGGGTTAGTGTGATTTAACTCGGATTTTATATCACAAAATAAAGTTAATGATGCTGCAAAAAGCTATTTTTAAATTATTTTTAATAAATGCGAACACATGTTAAAAAAAACATTGAAATTAAAGAAAATACAGTTTTAGCTTGTCTGTTGGTCGTTTTTTTTTCGGCAAATATTTGCCAAGTGTGTAACTCTATACAACAACTGAACATTAGTTCTTATGAGACAACCCACACCAAACAAAACAACCGCAATATTGCGGTCCCACGACAATTGGATCTACGCTCCGGAACGACCCGAGTCTCACTCGGCCAAAGATTGTCAACCCAGCGACAGCTGTATCAGACGGAAGTTTTTTCGTCAGGTAAGCAAACTATGCCAGCAACTTTGCTCAATATCCTACTAATTATTGCTGGCATCGAACAGAATCCAGGCCCCCCAGTCTAGAACTGTTCCGCGTGTCACGACCGCTTAATGCGGAATACCACCTCAGTTAGATGTAATAACTGCAATAGCTGGTGCCACCTGAGAAGGTGCTCAGGTCTCACCAGCCACCGCGACTGGTCCCCCAGCTTTGTGGCAAGTTGTTGCATTTCCCAACTTATAAATCCCAGCACCTCCCCTCCCGACCCAGTCCAACAAACTCCCACTCACACAACACCTCCACAACACAGAGTGCGGCCCTCCCCCAGGGTATGCGCAGTATGTAGGGACAATATAAGTGGGAGAATAACTGCAATCCGGTGCAATGGTTGTAACAATTGGTGCCACATGAGAAGTTGCACTAACTTGCGATATCGCAGAGACTGGAACACTGACTTCATAGCTACTTGCTGCTCAAATAACCCTAGTGCAAGTAGCTCACATTTCCCCCCCACGCAATCACCAACTTCGCGTAGCGTGTCGCAAGCAGCAGCGCAATCTCCAATGCAACAACTCATCCCGTCGCCGGGAATCCCAACACCTAACACCTTACCCCGACGACCGCCAACACACCTCACACAGCGGCGAGTGCATAACCCAGACTCCCTACCTTCATTCCGGATCCTGCAACTAAACTGCAATGGTCTTAGGAACAAGGTAGTGGAGGTTACGAATTACATGCCCACAAATAACATACCCATAGCCGCAATACAGGAAACAAAGCTGCATAGCAGGAGCACCCTCTCGTCCTGCGGGAATTTCAACATCGTTCGGAAGGATAGAAATAGAGACCACGATGGAGGACTAGCATTCATAATTGAACGCAATGTCAGGTACAGGTTAACCGTCCCACCAGGTTAACCCCCGATCCAGACCCGTATTTGGAAGTAATGAGCATCTCAATAGACACTGGAGATATTGAATTGGAGATCGTCTACATCCCGCCCGTCAACAGCATAGGGGCTAATTATCACCCAAACATTTCCCACCTCTTGCATGGTGATAACAGTATAATACTTGGCGACTTCAATGCTCACCAGGAGAGCTGGTTCTCACAGCTACCCAATGGCCCTCGCGGCATTCTCATTGCCGACCAGATAGATGAATCTGACTTCGCTGCCATTAATGAAGACTTCTCTACTAGAGTTACAGCTAGATGCTCAAGCTCCCCAGAGATCTCTATCGTCTGCTCGTCGCTACTTGCCTACACAACCTGGCAAACCCATACAACATTTAACTCAGACCACATTCCCATCTTGGTCAATGTAGAGAAGCCTAGCGACGTTGTGGAGTCTGATAAACGCACGTTTGTGAACTATAACAAAGCCAACTGGAATAGTTTCACAAGCTTTGTTGACGATTCCCTCCGTCACCTAAAACTCTGAGACTCTCAATTCTCAGGGCAGCTAAGCGCTTCATACCGGCAGGAAGAATACCGAACATCCGACCACATTTTCCATCCAGTGCAGCGCGCCTGGCACAAGAACGCGATCTCCTGCGCCCCTGCAACCCGGCTGATGAACGTGTCGAACAGCTCACGGCACAAATAACATCTCTTGTTAATGAACACCGCCGTGAAAAATGGTTAGCCCATCTCAACCATTGTTCTATAAACTCAAAAAAGTTATGGTCAACAATAAAAAGTATCTGGTTCGAACAATCAGAAAAATCTCGCTGCTATTGGCTTCAATAACATGCAGCATATAGATGCCAAAAAATAGCTACTATGTTCTGCCGACAGTTTGTCGAACATCCCAGCTCACAGAACCGGTCCAAAGGGTCTATTATACGGAGAGCCAAGACTCTAAAGCGCGACTCTGAGTCATACTCCTTCACCCCTACTGAAGTTGAGAACATAATCTCCAAAGCGAAACCCTCTAAGGCCCTCGGACCAGATGGCATCTCCATGCTTTTGTTAAAAAAACTTGGCACAGTAGCTCTGGTATTCCTCACGAGAATACTAGAACTCTCGATCCGCCAACTGGTGATTCCAGATATCTGGAAAGTTGCAAGAATCATCCCGATTCCAAAACCAGACAAACCCGCTAATCAGGGAGATTCCTACCACCCTATCTACCTCTTGTCACCCGTAGCAAAGGTTTTGGAAGCACTACTGCTGCCATCCCTGAAGGAGCATTTCCCGCTCGCCACACACCAACACGGTTTCAAGGAAGCCCATAGCACCACGACGGCACTGAACCTGATAGCTACCCAGATTGCCAATGGCCTTAATCAGTACAGACCGTGCCAACGCACAGTTCTGACTGCTCTGGACTTGTCCAAGGCATTTGACACGATCGATTACTCGATACTGATTAATGACATCATGGACTCCAGTCTTCCTAACGACACAAAACGCTGGATTGCCAACTACCTTAATGGAAGGCAAGCGTTTGTGGAGTTGAAAAATCAAATTACCGCAAGATAAAAATGGGCGTGCCACAAGGAGGAGTACTGTCACCCACACTCTTTAATATTTATCTTGCCAAAATATTCGAAACAAACTTGTAAACCATATGCGTCGTTTGAATAGCATTAAGCATTACATTCACTTCATTCACTGTTGTGTTTTACAACATTAACTCTCGTCGTTTTATTTGAGTGTTTATTATTTGAATGAATTAATTTAGAATAATTAAATCCACTACAAAACAAACATTTTTAAGACTTTTTGTAGTTTTCTATTTTTTAGGGCTTAATATATTATATGCGATATTAATTGATTACATACATATGATCATCATAGTTATTGCTACATGTTTTTCATAGAAATTATCGGGTTGTCATAAAGAAAAAACTGTAACTTTTGAATCTGTTTTCATCCATAATTAAAGACTTTGTACAATAAAGAACTGTCAGTGGTACTCTTTAAGAAATAACAACAAATACAAACACATTTTTCAGGATATTTTGGCATTTTAGAGGATCTTGTAGCGGGAAACTATGTCATTTTTAATCATTATTAAGAGGAGACTGAAACCTTTCGAATGACACCAAATTTATTAATATCGGAAGACGCGCTCTAAAGTTAATCAATTTTGAATATGACGAACATTTCTCAAAACATTGCGTAGACGCCCAAGTTTAGAATGGTTGTTTTTTATAATCTAATTTTCTACATACAATTTTTATAAAAATTAATTTTGTGCCGGGAAAAAAGCAATCACAAATTTTGTACTAAGAGCGATAAAGTCATAAAATTTCGAAGTTTTACATAGTTAATTTAAGGCTACAACCTATAATTTAAAAAAAAAAGTTAGTGAAACCTTTTCAGGATATGGAAGGATATATTTTTAAAAGGAAATTTTTTTATATTTTTGTTCAGGGGAACTGAAGTAAGTATTTTTATAAAATTCTACAGAACCTTCCCTTTTATTTGGTACCGAGTTCGCTAAAAAATATTAGATACTAATATTAAAAAAAGATTATTTTAAAAAATGCATTCTTGAAACATGTTAAGTCCTTTAAAAAGGACAAAAGATGAGGATGCCATCACACTCATAAATCTCTTAAATTAGAAAAAAAAATTTAAAAGGAAACTGCTTGAAGGGAAGGTGGGACAGCTCACCTTTTAAATTTTGAGATACCAAGTACGCAGTTTGGCTATATTTTGTATCTAGATTAATGGATATATAGTGGTGTTTGCTAAAAATAAGAGCGGTCCGAAATTCCGTGACCTAACAATTAATATCCTACTAATAGACAATAAATGTAAACAAATTCTGTGTGCATTTATTTTGGAAGTCCATACTAGCAAACGGAAATTTCTTTAATAAATTTCCCAATTTGAATTTCATAAAGTTTTTTTACACACAGTTCTTATGGGAACGTGAATTTCCGTAAAAACTCCGTGTATCAGCTTCATTTTCAATAAATCTATAATAATAACACAAGTTTACAAATTCAGGTCAACTTTTGCACTGGAGCAATGTAAAGCTGTTTTCTTATGTTATTTGGGGCATTGAATTCGAATCTGCACTCGGTTATGCACTTTTATGGCAAAAAGGAAGCAGTTACAGTTTCTGGAGAACGATTTGTAATATTCAGTTAAATAAAAAATTCGAAATTCTGCAACAATATTATCTTTAAGGCGTCCCAACACTTTTTTTAGCTCATTAGTTTCATAAATTTTTTGGAACTTGTGCCAAAAATAGATTTTAAAAAAATTTATAAAATCTTTGTTTTTAAAAAATTCATAAAAAAAAATAAAAACAACACAAATACCGTTCTTTATCTATTGCTATATAGGTAAATTTATTCCAAACAAAAACGACCCACATTTAATTAAAATCAATCCATAACTTTTGATTTTATTCGCAATTAAGTGAGCGAGCTCACCATTCTTGTTGAGTTTCGGATTTTTTATTTAACTGAATAGGACAAACCATGCTCCACTTATGTTAATTTTTGTCGCGCAACTCTTTTCATTTTGACATAACGGTATCTCTCGGAAACTATAACCAATTTGAAGAAACCAAAATGCAGGCGCTTTCACATTGTAATACAAGCTTTGAGATTTTTATTAGATTTTGTAAGACGAAAATCAAATCAAAATCAGTCTGACTGTCAAAAAATCTTAAAGAAAATTTTCTCATTACATTTTGTTTCTAAACTATCACATTCCAAATAAAACGTAACATAAATCATTTGCAATAAAGCACATTTTTCGTTCTCCTTTTTCTTTATTTATGCCGGCAAACAAATACACAACTGTTTTTGTTATTCCTATGCTTGTTTGTACAATAGACAACCCGGATAAAATGAAAAATGAGATTGTTTAGAAAATTTCCTAAAAATGACGAATGCCATAATACTGTCAAGTTTCTTTACGTATTATTTGACAAATCATAACAATCTGTTTTCACACTGTTGGATTTTTACTTAAGATTTGAGTTTTTGACAAGTATTAATACTAAATCTACTAGTCTGAAGGCCGCTTAAGTAATATAAGCAACAACTTTCCGCAGCTGCGGTCCAAAATCTTGAATACTTTTGTAAAGTCTGCTCAAAAGAACCATTGTTCTAGTGATATTATAAATAAGAAAGTTTGTGAGTTTGCATGTTTGGATGTTTATCCATTATCACGCAAAAATCGCTTAAGGCCGTTTCAGACTATAATACAAGTATTAATACTTTTGAGAAAAATGAAACCCTGACATGATAAATTGTTATTGTTTTTTTGAAATTTTTCAAACAACAATTAGATCAGATTAAAAGTATTAATACTTGTATTATAGTCTGGAACGACCTTTGATGGATGTGGATAAAATGTGTGGCCAATATGGCATTTCAGCAGCTCGCTGACGAAGTCGCCCTTGAATGCTAGTTCTCTGTAAATATTTCAAACTTTTCAAATCAACAGAAATTACAAATTGTTTTAATGTTTCGATCGATATCGAATTTGTCAATAACTAGGCAGCATTAGAAAATTTTATTTATTTTTTTTAAATTTCAGAAGTAAAAGAAATATATGTACATACATGTGTCTGATTCCAAGCAATGCCAACTTTATGCTTGATCAATTAAACTTATTTTTCAGAACCATGTGGTTCGATTTTTCCTTATATTTTTCTAAATGTAGAGCGACTTATGGTATATACAAATATGTATGTATATACAGTAGTAAAAATAATTAAATTTCCTTTGGAAAAAAAACAAGCATAAATAATTGCTCAATATCGTACGTGAAAAAATTGTATTTAACTGTGGAAATTTTGGCACTTACCGAATGTTCATTTAGATGTGATTCCAACTCAGCACATGACAGCATAGTGGCTTCCGATATGGTGGGAGAATTTTCCAATTTGTGTTCCATATCACGTAACCATTTACGCAATTCCTTGGGATCTTCGCAAGACCCCACATTACGGCTATTATCGTCCAACAGCTTAAAGTAAAAAACAAAAAAATATCGTTAGCGGTAAAATTTTCTCACCTATTATGTTTACCGTCAAATTTAAAAAGTTAATCATGGGTTGTTGGATTTATAGCAATGGTAAGTGTCAATACTACACAATGTGACTTGGCTAAGAAAACCATGAGCCATTTTAAAAACAAGTTCCACGTGCTGTGGTGAGTTTACATTATTTAAGAGCTCAGTATTGTCTCTGCTAGAGCAAAATTCTCACCAGTTACATTTTTATTTAGCCAAGACATTACCAATTAGTTTAACGTACACCCTATGTCACCACTACTCCACAAGAGTAAGAAATTATTCAACTTTTTCTAAAAGGTTCACAGACCAAAACCATCTTTTATGTAGCTGCGCCACTTTTCAAATCAAACTCACCTTAAAGCTTTTATCCAAAGTGTTATCAAAAACACTTGCTGCGCCCTCTATTTCACACCTCGCCTCTTTACAAGTGTCCAAAAGGTTTGTATCCATAATATAATTGTAATTGGTTTGTATGGCAGCCCACAAATCATCTTTCCCCGAACCAATTCCCAAAGTGGCAGCACTACTGTGCAGAGATGACGAACTATGACCACTGCCCCAGGAATAGCGGTTATACTTATTTTTGCCAGTATGATTTTTGGATGAATGCATATTGGCCAATTGGTTAGTTAAATTTCGATCCGTGTTTTTCTGAAATTAAGAGTAAAAATTTTAAAATGTTAAATACTTCAACCAAGTTATAACTAATTAAAGATTTATATATGTATGTATGTATGTATATATGTGACACGTCATGAAGAAAGGGACCTTATCCTACTGAAGTAAATTTTTCTGTAGAGGACAAAGCACGAGTTTAGTTAGATCAAGGTTTAATTTTTTGAGTTCTCGACACAAAACGCTAGCTATCTATATCTCCCAAGATCAATTAATAATTGAAAAACATAATTTAAAATTTTAGCCACTAGATATCAGAAAAATCCATTTTTGTTCAAACCTCTAGAGTTGATGGTCGGATGGTGTAAAAATACGGATAAACGAGTAACAACTCCAAAAGATATTGCCTACGAAAGTAAATTTCTTTTGGTATCCCGCCAAACGCCCTTATACTCCGTTTGACCACAAACTTAAAAATATGTAATCAAAAAGTCATCGTCTAAATCCCGTTTAAGTATTTGTATGAAAGTAAATTTTTAGGTATAGCTAGATATACCCATACAGTTGTTATCGTAATAAATTAGTTCAAGTTTTTAACAATATATGTACTCAGTTTCTAAAAAGTTTTAAATTTTTAAGACTTTTTGTAAAAAATTGGTGTTTCGTGCATATATGATTTATGCTTAATGGTACACTGAAAAGGAAAATCAAGTAAACAATAATTATAAAAATTATTTTGAGTTCTAGAAATACGTAATTTTTGCGAGTTATGTTTACTAAAAATTAAAAAAAGTAATAAAATAAAAATGTAAAAATAAAAAAGAAGACAAAATATTAAAATTCAAGACAGCATTGTCAGGTGGAAACGCTGAGTTAATCATAGATTCAATGTTTTTTTTAATTAAGATGTATTTACTATGTCAAAATTTTTTTGATTATTCCAAATATGTTTGTTAGAGTCCAACCGAATATTCGGTTTCGGATTCGATCAAAATTGTTGTTTCGGCTGATATTCGGTTTAGGCAAAATTTTTGGCCGAATACCGAAACCGAAACTTTTTATTCACTATAAATAAGGAAGTTAATAGAAATAGTATTTTTCAAATTTAAAATATGTCACCGCCATGAATCTGTTTTTTCCCGTCCGATATCTTTTCAAATTTAATGAAAATTTTACTTAGTTTTATAAAGTGCAACCAAAAGATATATAGTAACATAAGGTATTCAACTGTTTATTGCCAAAATAAATAGGATCTCTTTTATGGCATAATAAGTAGATTTTTCGCAATCGAATTTACATCTGCAATTTTGTACTGAAATTGATTATTTGTTTTTAAAAATAGATTTTTTAAAATAATTTCAAAATATGAAGAAAGTTTATTTTCAATCTTCACGATAAATTCAATACCGTCGAGAAAAATATTTTATTGTGTATATCATCGACAAAACTTCACTTTAGTAAAAATGAATGAAATCGTATAAGTTTAGTGTCAAAAGTAAATTTATATTCCACTTTATATATTTTTAGTTATTCCGACTCAACTTTTTGATTGGTGCTCTTGTAACGTCATCAATAGAGTGATAAACACTCCTCAATGTGTGGGTACCGAACCCAATTTTTCAATTCTATTCATCATTTAAACTAATTTCATGCCAACTTTTTTAGTCATATGCCCGTAAATGTTTATGTTTTATATTTGCTCGATGGATTGAAATATATTAAATTTCTACTATTATTTTGTCTGACACTGTATGTATGTAGAAATACTCTTACGCCCTTTTTTACAGTGTACATTTAAAATTTAACGTATACTTTAACGGAGTGTTTTGTATGCCTAATTTGCCGCTAAAGACCACGTTAACTTTTAATCACATTGTGAAAAGGGTCGTTAATAAAATAAATGATCTTTCAGTTTCGGCAAGTTTCGGATTCGGCCGAATATTCGGCCTTTTTGCCGAATATTAGGTTCGGTTCGGGTTCGGCCTCAAAAAACTGGTTTCGGTCGGACTCTAATGTTTGTATATCATTTTAAACTTGTATTTAGTATATATCAGTATGCTCTCATCCCTAGCACTGTCACTTATAAGATATTTTCTTGTTGTGTTAGTTATCAAATAAATAAATGAACTAAACTAAATACGAGAAACCGTAATTAATTCCGTTTGTTAAACCAAGTATAGAACGCTTGATTCAATAACGGATTTAAATTTATAATAAATTATTGTGTCATCCCTTACAAAGGTAAATTTTTGTTTTAAAGGAATGTGTAGTAGATTATATACATTTACAAAATTTTTTTGACATCTGCGACACGAAACATTTATATGAGTATATAATGATACTTATGATTTCAAGATCGGTTTCCAAAAAATTCAACAGTGAGTTAAATATCACAAAATTAAGTCATCAGTTTTATAAAAAGTATCTTATAAAAAGGAACTTTTATAAAAAGTATCTTATAAAAAGTAACTTTTATAAAAAGTACCTTTTATAACAAGTAAATTTAATTAATTAAAATTTATAAAAAGTACTTTTTATAAAAAGTAACATTAATAAAAAGTACCTTTTATAAAAAGTACCTTTTATAAAAAGTACCTTTTATAAAAAGTACCTTTCATAAAAAGTACCTTTTATAAAAAGTACCTTTTATAAAAAGTACCTTTTATAAAAAGTACCTTTTATAAAAAGTACCTTTTATAAAAAGCACCTTTTATAAAAAGTACCTTTTATAAAGAGTACCTTTTATAAAAAGTACCTTTTATAAAAAGTACCTTTTATAAAAAGTACCTTTTATAAAAAGTACCTTTTATAAAAAGCACCTTTTATAAAAAGTACCTTTTATAAAAAGTACCTTTTATAAAAAGTACCTTTTATAAAAAGTAACCTTTTATAAAAAGTACCTTTTATAAAAAGTACCTTTTATAAAAAGTACCTTTTATAAAAAGTACCTTTTATAAAGAGTACCTTTTATAAAAAGTACCTTTTATAAAAAGTACCTTTTATAAAAAGTACCTTTTATAAAAATTACCTTTTATAAAAAGTACCTTTTATAAAAAGTACCTTTTATAAAAAGTACCTTTTATAAAAAGTACCTTTTATAAAAAGTACCTTTTATAAAAAGTACCTTTTATAAAAAGTACCTTTTATAAAAAGTACCTTTTATAAAAAGTACCTTTTATAAAAAGTACCTTTTATAAAAAGTACCTTTTATAAAAAGTACCTTTTATAAAAAGTACCTTTTATAAAAAGTACCTTTTATAAAAAGTACCTTTTATAAAAAGCACTTTTTATAAAAAAAAATTTTTATAACAAGAGTACAGAGTACAAAGAAAGTATAGGTAATCTCGTCAATAAAAATAGCTTTTCATTTATATAATTTGATTGCTTTTGAAAATATTGAACAATAAAATCTTAGTTCGACCATTAGACACCTCTTAAAAAGAAAGTGTCGCACTAAAATTTTATTCTCTGATTATAATTAAAAAGTTATTTGATTTCCTTTAGAAATATAACCACATATTTTTAACGATCTTTTTAGAGACAAACAATTAAAAACAACGCTTATTAAATGAACAAAATCATTTGTTTATTAAGCGTTTAAAGGAAATGCAACAACTGCATCATCAGCTACAACCATCAAAACACGTTTATTTGCATTTTACGTCTCACATTACAAGATCGCACACACAGTTCGCGGCACACAAACACTTATACAAAATTGAGATTAACACCTATTTATAGTGAAGTCAACCGACTCTTCTTTGGAGATATCTTCCACATGGTCGCATCATTATGTGCACTTCAATTGACCATGTGCATCATAAGTTGTAATAACTGTTGCACTTGTTTGTAATAAAAATATTTTCGCTTAAAAACACTTAAAACAAACGATTATTGAAGGCAGTTAAATTAGAAACCCGTAAATTGGAAAACAAATTATAAGCCATGCATGTTGCATGAATTTTAGAATTAATCTGCAACAAAAACGAGTTCAAAATATTGCAACTCTTGATTATACATATTTTGTTGTCGTCTTCGATAAGCAACAGAGACAACATAGTCACAAAGTCATAATTTTGAAGGACCATTGCAACCAACAACTGTTCAGATGAGTAAAGCTGGTAGAATCATTCATTCTATTGTTGAAGTAGTGTTGGTGAGGTATTGTCGTACAATAAGTTGTTGTATGGACAGGGTTTTCGAAAATTTTGCGATATATAGTAAGGCGTGATTCTTAAAATATGTACACTATTGCCCAAAGAAATAACATCTATAAAAAATTGGAAATAAAATCCATGGCTTCGCAGTAAAGATTTTCTGGCTAAACGGCCGTAAGGGCTTTCTCCTCCAGGCAAGAGCTTTCTCATCTAGGTAAGAGCTTTCTCCTCAGTAAAACTCCGTTTTATTGCTGTATTGCACGTATGATTTTTTTCATCTGAATTGTTCATGTTCGACTTAAATTTTTATGTTAATGGGCTGTTAACGAACAAATCAAATAAATTTGAAAATTTTCAAACTTTTCTGATTTGTTCGACTTGGTTTTTATGTTAATGAAGTTGTTCGCGAACATTTGAGAGTTGCTTACTATAATTTTAGTTTTAAACGTTAAATACGAGGTTATATGAATGTGGAATTTCAATAAATTACGAAAATTTTAATTGCATCGATAATGTTTACTTATTACAGTTAAGAAGAAAATGATATGTTCGTTGTGTATGGAGAAATGCTTTGCGAACAAATCAGACGAACAAATCATACGTGTATGGCTAGCTTAACGTACATCTACAGCAACAGCCCGCTGATCTGGATATGTACAGGGTGAGCCAAAAGTCACACCAGCATTTAAAAGTTTAACAGCTTTCTGTTTACAATTTTTTTTTAATTTTTATTCAGATTTTATTCGTCGAATCTGAAACTACGCGAACGAGCAACGGACCAAACTGGTAAAACTTTTTATTCCAATGAATTTTTTAATTCTCCAATGTGAAGTTTTGGTTTTCTATCGAAATAAAAGTTCACACCACACATGATACTGTGCACATGAGCAAGTGTAATTGGCGTTGGTGAACATCTCGGGGTTCGCAGTACCCCAAAATCTCATATTTTGTATATTTACATGTCCATTAAGATAGAAATGTGGTTCATCACTCATAACTAAATTGCTAAAAGCGTTTTTCCCAAACTAGTTTTTTGCTAGCGGTCAACTGGTGAGTTTTTTGGCAATCAGTCCTTGTATGGATACCCAGCTGTCGAGAATGCCTTCGCGTTGATGTTTCTAGATATTCTGCAACACTATCCCGTACAAGACCAATTATTTTGCACTTTTCCGGTCATCGTTTTCGTGGCAAGTCTGAAACTGAACGTTGTTATCGGAACCGTGCAATTGAACGATTAATTACAGTTTCGCTAGGTACATTTTAAACAATTGCGATACGCTTGTTGCGTCAGTCAAATAGTTTGACCATTGGAAAAGTAAAATTATGCCACTGCTCCGTTGCCCGTTCGTGTAATTTCGCATGTTAGTGTAACAAAATTCGATGAACAAAATCTGAAAATGAAAATACAATAAACAAGTTGTTAAACTTTTACAGGCGTGACTTTTGGTGCATCCTGTCTTACTGTGGATGTACGTTACGGAATCAGCAATAAAAATTTTATTTGGATACTAAGAGAGTAGCGAGCCTTTACAATATTTGTAACGATTTTTAAATATCTCGCACATTGCAAACATTTAACACTATTTTTGCAACAGCCTTTATAATAGCGTAAACTGCAAAAAACAACTTGTCAATAAAAATCTTGTCTATTCATTCGATTGCTACAGTGTGGCTTGATTTTACAGCTTTTTATTTTTGCGCCAAACACACTCTGACAGCTTCATGCTGACCCAAAGAATTTTGCTATGTACACTATGTATTTTGTATGCATGTATAATAGAATGTCTATGGCTCTTACAACTTTTTCAGGGGGAGAAAAAGAACTGATCGGGTGGGGTGTAGGGGGAGTGCCGTATAAGTAAAGATCAAGTGGAAAAAAGCCCTTCTAAAACTTTTTATATCGCGCAAGAAATTGGACATTAGGAGGGAAGGACCCGAAATAGGACAAGTGGCGCACAGAATTTGATGTCGGATTTAAGCCACCAAATGCAAAAATTAAGCTATATTCAAGCCATGAACAGCGATATGCGATATGATGAGATCGGACTTTAAATGGCGGTATAATATATGAAAAATTAAGTGCTGCTTTTTGAGGCGTAAAAAAATTTCTTTACTGTTCTAGAAACGTCATTGATTTATATATTTCATTCTAGGGGGTGACTGGTGCAATTTTTCATGTTTTGTATTGAGGTCTACCCAGTCTAAAGTAATTTGTATGTTAAAAAGAAAAGAGGCGTAATTTGGAGGCTTGATATAAAAGTGAGTATATTAAAAGATCGGCATACTAAGTTTTAGAACGACATTCTTTCCACGTTCAAAAAATTGGATACTAGCGGGGAAGGATCCGAGATGGTATAAGTGGCGCCCAGAATTCGATGTCGGACTAAAAAGTCACCGGAGGTAAAAATGAAGCTATATTCAAGCCATGAACAACGATTATCCGATATAATGAGATCGGACTTTATATGGCAGCGCTATATATAAAAAACAAAAGGTGCTGTATTTTTGGGCGTTGTAAAAAATTTTTGCTTTTTTGTTTTAGAAACTTCATTGGCATGTCTTTCATTCTGGGAGTGAACGCCAGAACTTTGTTTACTTTTATGGAGACCGACCCGCTTCAGACATACCATTTTCAAAACTACCTTTCACTTTTTTTGTCAGATTTTGTTTTTAAAATACCGCGGTTTTTATTTTTTTAGTCTTTTTTGCTTCTTCGCCAAACTGGACTTTAAAATTCAATAAGGTTTATTAGATTATTAATCTACACAAAATTATCTTTCTTTTAAATATAATTTTGTTGATGTACGTTCTAGGATATTTTTTGGTGAAAGTCCAAGGATATTGAAAGGTAACTATTTTCATTTTTATGCTTATAAATCTTACATTTGATTAAAATTTTAAAGAATGTTTACTAAACACATACATGAACAGATTTTTATGAAAAAATTTGATATATTTTATTTTAAATTCCCTGAAATAAGAATAAAAACATACCACCAAAGTCCAATTATAAACCACCTGTATTATTATATTCAAATGAAAAATAGTTTTGTGTAGATTAGTAATTGGTTATTGCCCTTTCACATTGTAATACAAGCTTTGAGATTTTTATTAGATTCTGTAAGACGAAAATCAAATCAAAAACAGTCTGACTGCCAAAAAAATCTTAAAGAAAATCTTCTCATTACATTTCGTTTCTACACTATCACATTCCAAATAAAACGTAACATAAATATTATGCAATAAAGCAATTTTTTTTGCTCTTCTTTTTCTATATTTATGCCGGCAAACAAATACACAACTGTTTTTGTTATTCGTATGTGTGTTAAGGCATAAGACAACACTGATAAAATGAAAAATGTGATTGTTTAGAAAATTTCCTAAAAATGTCGAATACCATAATACTGTCAAATTTCTTTACGTATTATTTGACAGATCATAACAATTTGTTTTCACACTGTTGGATTTTTACTTAAGATTTGAGTTTTTGACAAGTATTAACACAAAATCTAATAGTCTGAAGGGCGCTTTAAAAAACATTCGAAAGAAAGATATTTACTTAAAAAAAAATTGGGTTTATCACGCATATATAATATTCGCTATATTTGAAAAAATGCAAATGAGTGATTCCACGTAAAACGGCCATATGCAAGGAAAACATAATTTTTTTATTTTTAATAAAAATCTCTCAATTGATGTTTTTTAGAGCATGACAATTATAGAAAAAAATAAAAATATACATTATTCAATATTTTCTAAGCAATTTGAGGCACTTTTAAATGATCATCCACGAAACATTTTGCTCTCCCTCCTTGTATGTTTAATATTTATTTCAGATTTTCTTTTCTTCCCTTTCTCATTATTAATAAAAACCCTTATCTCTGAAAAGAATATACTTTATTCGCTTTTTATTGAATTTAAAAAAAATACTCAGTTAGAGTATTCTGCTGTATATAATACAACGGATAACAAATAATTTAATATGTTATTATTTTCTTATGATTTATTTTTATATTATGTAGATTAATGAAATCAATAAAAAGTTTTATTTCTTCGAATTTTTTAAATTTTCGTATTAGGTCACACCCATCGGTCACAGCCGTCACATTTTAAAAAGTTTTTTGTTAAGAAAACTGATTTTTTGTCTCAAACAGTCAATACGTAATACAGCTAAAAACACTTTGAACAGGCAGCTATACCAAAATTATTGTTTGCGTTATAGTAAAAATTTTACAGAATTTATGCTGAGTCATAATTCTTTAAAACTAAGATTTGTAAGGTCACACCCGTCGCAGCTTTCTGACAACCATTCTGAGCAGGAATCGTGTTCTTTCAGTGTTATACTCGTTATTCAACGACTAAGCTTAATGGCCTTGCGAGTCGCAACCCTTTTTTTAAGTAAAAAAATTTATATTCTTTATTTATAACAAAAAAAAATATGTGTAAAGTGGTCACACCCAGCTAAATGGAATTACTCAAATGAGAACACGAATGTATATTTAAAAAAAAATAAGAAAAATATTATAAATTACTTAAGAAAATTATATTTACTCATTTGTATCTATAGGTTGTGGAAAATAAACTCAAATTTCGGGCTGAAACAATCGCTACATTTTGAACAAATTTCTTATTTTAATTAAAACCTGTATTCCCTGTAAAGCCTGGTGCTGTGTTCAAATTTGTGAAAAATGTTGGGCAACATTGATTATTTCATGAGAAAAACTTGACATGTACGTTTGCTATTATCTTCATGTCTTTTTTTGTAAATTCCATGCGAAAAAATGCCACTCATATTATTTCGCATGAAAACTTAAAATGTTGCCAATACATTTCATATGTTATCCATAAGAAAAACAGATTACTACTTATTAGAGATGAGCGCGTGTCGTATTTTTTTTTTGTGACACGAAGACGCACGACTCAACACGAAGTGTTCGTAACAGAAAATCTGATTTCGCTCGCATTCGGGTCGCGTCGTGTTGAGCAATCTTGACACGAAAAAACACGAAACGATTTTAGGATTAAAATGTGTATGAATGCAGAAGCTTGCCAAACAGGTATTAGAGATATGTAGCTGCACTTTTTTGTTACTCTTAAGCCGCACAAGATTATTGAGCGAAAATCGTGATAAGTTACTGTTGCTCAACAAAAATATATAAATAAAAATACAAATAAAACATGAAACGTTAAAACAAAAGAAAAATATGTCGTTGAATACAAAAAATGTTTCTATTTTTTTTGGATTTGACTTCGTGCGTGTTGTGTCGTGTCGTATTTTGAAAAATTTTACCGTGCATGTTTCGTACGTGTTGGACATCCCGGTATTCGTGTGCGGGTCGTGCCGTGTTGGAAAATTTCGACACGCGCCCATCTCTACTACTTATGCAACATTTTTTCATGAACAATTCATGGCAATTTTTTTATATGTGTTTTGACAGCATTTTACGTGAAATGTTGAACAGAATACCATGCTTTACGCCTTGTCCGTGGTGTGTGTCCGTTGTGTGATACACAATGTTATTATGGATAAAATCAAAATAGGTAAATTTTAACAAACTTGAAAGATCAGACAGATATCTCGAAACAACCACCGAAATTATTATACTCAAAAGAAACATATTTTTACCCGACTGCGCGACGCAAAGAAGGGTATTGTGTTTATCAGTCTATGTATGTATGTATGTATACGATTTTGATGATTCTTACGTTAATCGATTTTTCTTAATCCCGGGAGTGTCACTAAAGATATGACAGTAGTCAAAATTCAATATGGTGTTGACGCCATTTTGTGAATACGAAAAAAATAAAGTCGGCGAAGACTATCAAAATGGGTATCATTTGACAGGTATTTGAAAATCATCTCTAGGTTTCTCTTATGATTTTTAATTTCGAATGACCATTTAGGATCTGTGACGGTATAAAATTGTTTTATTTTATTTTTTACGCAGTTGGGTTTTATTTTATTTTTTTAATTTATTTCTTGTTGCGTAGACTTGTTTCTCGCAAAAAAAAAATTTTTTTTTCATTTCAAGCTGTAGCACTTGAAATTTTGATGAAGAACAGCAAAAATAGGGTATATAATGTGAATAAAAAACCGCGATATTTTGAGAACGCGAGCTGTGGGTAATGAACTACACTCTAAAACACTTTTGTTGAAAATTAGGTCGATAATAGTAGGCAACACTTTACTCATTTTTATCGACCTAAAATTAGACACGCATTCTTTTTGTTGATTTTTGAACATAATATGTTTACTTAAACAAATAAAAAAATTAGCGGCGAAGCGGTTGGCTGCCTGCAGCATCGAACCGCGACATCTTGGCGGATAGTCTGGCGTATCTACCTATGAGCCATAGGCATATTATACTTTTTCTGCCATTTTATCCACTTGAACAATATATGTATGTTTAACTTGTGAAGTCAAATTAGACAAATTATGTTTTTTATTGCAAATACCTACAAAATCGATGCAATTTTAGACAACGAGAAATTTTCAACACAAATTTTGACAATATATGATCCTAAATTTTGAGTAATGTTTTAGAGTGTAGTTTAACATAGTAATGACAGTTCATCAACACGCACAAAACTGAAGTCAAATTTCGGTCACCAAAAAGTATGTTCCGCTGTGTTATTTTTTAGTTTTCGGCAGGGTTCATATACGTATGCATGCTAATGTTGAGGAATACTTAAGCGCATACATATTTATATTCATTTAAAATAGAAATCAACTATTGTATAACATAAAAGGATTCCACAAAATTATGTAACGCACAATAAATTGCATTTGCCATCACTTCAAAGTTTCTTGAACTTGGAAAAATCCGACTTTAATTGCATAATATTTTAGAAACTCTTACTAAAAATTAACAGTTAATAAATACTTTCTTTCAATGATTAAACACAATAAGAAAATAAAATAAAACAACAACAAAACTGAATGATTTTGTAACAAATAGACTTCAAGCATGAAATTTTGTCTTTTTTCTAGCATTTCAAGTCCCATAGTATAATGCATACATTGGATTATTACGAGTGTAACAAATTCAGCAATAAATCCTAATTGTGAATGATTATGCAATCAATTGTCACCAAAAGCCTAAATGCAATATTGTAGTTATTGCTGCCACTGCCGTTGTTGCTGCTGTTGTAAACAGTTGCCATTGTGTGGCAGCAACAAATTTCCCACATACGATAAACGACATAAACCTGAAAATTGTTCACAACATTCAGAAACAGGAATTATTATTTTTTTATTATTCATTTTTTACGAATAGTAAGTAGTAATTGAAGTAAAAACTACATACAGGGAAGTATACTTGGCAATACGTGTTTGTTGGTACGTTCACGTCCAACACAAGAAGGTGTTGTTGTTATGTGGACGTCTGGTGTTTATTGTTGTTCTTTTCTGGTGGCAAACATTTCATTGTGACTACTTTGTTTTGTTGCAGCCAACAACTGTTTGTTTTTCCTTTTAGCGACTCCTGCGATACAGCGTTTTCTTTAATACATATACAGTCAAATCACGATAATTCGTACCCCGATAAATCGTAATTCCCGATAATTCGTAATAAACTGTCGGTCCCTTGAAAAAGTTTCGTTAAGTCGTAAAATTTCCATACATTTTGAACCCATCGCTAATTCGTAATTTTTTTCAAATAAAATCTTCTTTACCTCTTATAAATCGTAATTGTTTGCTAACTACCAGTTGTAATTCGTAATAAAAACAACAGAAACATGGAAAGAATGATTTTTTGTTTATCGCTATTTTTTGCGTAGATTTTTGCTTTTGCTTGTGTGTGTGTTTATTTTCTTAAGATCAGTTTGTTACATGAATAATAAAGAAAAATGTCGGTGTTATAAAAACAACAAATTTTTGCAGCCATTGACAATGGAGAGAAAAAATAGACGTTGCTAAGCTATTTGAAATTGCTCCATCAACTCTTACTTCAATCCTTCAAAAAAGAGAATTTATTATCCGAAAATCTTCAAGCAGTAAGCTTAAGCGCGAAAAGCTACCTGAATATCCAGTTTTTTATGTTTTTTTTATCGTTTTAGTAATTAAATTGGAAAACCCCGTTAATTCGTATATATTTTATTTTAACCCCGTTAAATCGAAACCCCGCTAAATCGAAAATCCCTATAATTCGTAAGATATGGCCGGTCCCTTGCGGTTACGAATTATCGGGAGTCCACTGCATATGATTACATCGCATTATAACGAAAGAAAAGTACCAAATGTGTCCAATGACTGACTGCATCACATGTGTATTTATTTTGTTATTGTGACTAATGCTGCTGCTACTTCTACGATTACATACTTGTAACAGATAGTTTTTCATAATCAACTTTTCTTTATATTAATTTTTATGCGTATACAATGTTTATGGCAATAAATCATTGCTACGCAACATAAATTGAAGAGTTTTATTATTTATGTTGCAGTTGTTTTCTTTTTATTTCTAACGCCTGCATCATCTAACAGTCAACTCTAACACTAACTAACATATCGATAATATCTCATCATCATATGTATTTGGATGTATGCATGTCGCATGGAAACTACATTGATACAGTGGAGCAAAGAGACAATCAAGTACATAAGTTAAAAAATTTACAATCCGATACAATTGATGACACAATAAGACGAAATGACATGATTTTGGCGCATTTTTTTTATTCTTTGAAAGAAGCGTAGTATTATGTGAAAAAATTAAGCTTCATGAATTGTGGAAACACCTTTCGAAGCAGGAGATACAGCAACAAACATTACTCGCTGTTTTTGCTGGGATGTGATAATGAACTTCATCGCCTGCAAGTTACTTTGTATGAGTTTACCCTGGTTTTCGAGATACATATACCATTAGAACGAAACATCAATAGTTCGGCACGATTTCCGAAAATAATTTGTCTATTTCTCATTTGAATATGTCCGTGTGGTGCTTGTTAGATAAGAAATCTGGTCTGCCAAGAAATTGTCTTTTAACTAACTTTGTATATGTAGAATATAGAGTTTAATGCGCTAGATTTAAATCGGCTTTCAGTTTTTGTTTATCATGAAAACTAGTACGACTCCTGAAATAAGGCGATCACATATGTATGTATCATCATAACTCGAGAACGGTTTATATAACTTGGATAAATAAAATGCCAAAAGGTACTCTATAAAATTACCTTTCTCATGAAAAAAATTGTTGCCACTAATTTCTTTATAACTCCGAAACAGTTGCAGATACATGTAAAAAAAATTATATTGAGATAACTTACAGGTGGTGAGGGTCACTCAGGTGAACCTTCACCACTCTAAAACAGCATCCGCCACAATGCTCCTCCGGCTCATAGAAAGAGGGGAGGAGATCGCATTAGTCCAAGAACCCTGGCTTCATAAAGGCAGGGTTTGCGGACTAGGTACGAAAGGCTTCAGGCTATTGCATGCGAATGAGACAGGTAGGATCAGAGCATGCATAGTAGCCAGGGGCAACCTAAATATCTTTTTGTTATCTGATTTCAGTGACGAAGATACCACCACAGCAGCCTGGGAGACGACTATGGGCATGATAATAGTCGTCTCGAGCTATATGGCGCACGAATGCGAATCCCCGCCCGCAAAGGTTCGCGATGCAATTAAAATGGCAAACCAACGTAACTTGCCAGTCTTTCTTGGAGCAGACGCAAATGCACATCATGTCGTATGGGGAAGCTCTGACACAAATACAAGGGGTGAGTCTTTATTTGATTTCATTCTTTGTAACAACTTAGACATATCAAATGTCGGGTCAGAACCCACTTTCGTCATTTCAAATAGGAAGGAGGTTCTAGATATCACGCTAGTTAGTTCTACGCATACTGATATGATTAGGGAATGGAAGGTATCAAATGACTGTTCTTTCTCTGATCATCGCTATATTGAATTCACTATAGGGATTCTAACTGATCGGGCTACGCCCAAAATAAATAGGAAGAAAACAAATTGGGAAGAGCAAAAGCTTATTCTCTCTGACTTTCTTACACAATCGCCAATCATAAACGATAGGCACGACATTGACATCGCGGTTGACAATTTAACAAATGCTTTCAACTTAGCGACGGCCGAATCATGCAGACCTAGTATACTGCGTGGGAAGAAAAAGCCACCATGGTGGAGTCTTGAAATAGCGAACGCTCGCAAGGAGAGTCGCAGACTATTCAATGAGGCAAAAAGACTAGGTAACTGGTCAGCCTACAAAGCCTCTGTAAACAGGTTCAAAAACCTCGTCAGGGATGCGAAACGAACGTCATGGAAGTCCTTCTGCAGCAATGTTGAGGGAGCCTCTGAGACTAGTCGCCTTCGCAAAATCCTGGCTACTCTTCCAACTGTCCCCAGTTTCATTAAGAAATCGGGTGGCGGATGGACCACCAGTAGTCAGGAGACCCTAGAGGTACTAATGAACACGCACTTTCCCGGTTGCACTCCCTACACGGGAGAGATTGCAGCCATGCATTCAATACATTCTAACATGGCCACGATCACCCTAAATAGGGAAAAAATAATGTGGGCCATCAACAGCTTTGACCCGTTCAAATCACCGGGTCCCGATGGCATTATTCCAGCTGACCTACAGCGTAATGCAGACGTTATCACTCCATGGCTCATTCGGATATACTCGGCCTGTCTAACTTGGTCCTATATTCCGATAGCATGGACCAAATGTTCCGTGGTCTTTATCCCCAAAGGGGGTAAAACTACACACGTAAACCCGAAAGATTTTAGACCCATCAGCCTATCATCTTTTCTCCTTAAAACTCTGGAACGGATAATTGATCTACACCTTAGATCAACTATTTCTCCGAACCTCCTATCAACCTCCCAACATGCCTATACGAAGGGCAAATCAGTTGAGACGGCACTTCACTCGCTTGTAGGATTCATTGAAAAATCCCTGGCAAACAAAGAATATACATTCGTGGCCTTTCTTGATATAGAGGGTGCCTTTAACAATGTACGACCTGAATCCATCATTATGGAACTAGAAAGACTGAACATTGATCGGTCAACAATTAGCTTCATACGAGGACTCTTAACGAATAGGGTAATTTCCTCCACGATGGGGCAAACGACTATTCAAAAAACGGTTAAGCGAGGTACTCCCCAGGGAGGTGTTCTGTCACCTATCCTATGGAATATCGCCATAAACTCGGTACTGGTGGAACTAGACTCTATGAGGTTTAAATCAGTAGCCTACGCGGATGACGTAGCAGTAGCAATATCTGGTAAATTTCTAGATACTCTATCTCAACGTCTTCAATCGGCATTAGGTATCATAAGTAAATGGAGCGTTGAAAGTGGTCTTAATGCTAACCCTCAAAAGACGGATCTTGTTCTCTTTACGAGAAAATACAAGACTCCGACTTTCACGTTACCGACTCTCAACGGAGTCACCCTTAGGTTATCAGACAGCGTGAAGTATCTCGGTATTATACTGGACTCTAAGCTTTCATGGTACCCCAACGTTCAAGCTAGGGCAGCCAAGGCTGCTATTGCTCTATACACCTGCAAAAGGGCGATTGGCAACAGGTGGGGCATAAGTCCCAAAAACGTCAATTGGCTTTTTGAGATGGTGGTTAAGCCCATACTAATGTATGGGTCTGTCGTCTGGTGGACTTCCTTAAATAAAGCCACATACTCTAAAATAATAGAAAAGGTACTTCGAACATCTGCTTTGTTGATTACGGGTGCACCTCGCACTACTCCATCCAAAGCACTGTTCACCATGCTGCATTGGCTTCCTGCTGAACTCATGATCAAACAACTGGCCATGAACTCGGCGGTTAGACTCGATGCCTCAGGTGCATGGAAGCGGGGTAACGTAGGCCATGCGACGATATTAGGGCAAATCTCAGATCTTCCCGACCACACTGACTACTGCTCGCCTACTCTGATGCCCGACAAAAGATTCCGGGTGGACTTCTCGGGCACATCTTCTGAGGCAAACCACATACACCAATATGAGGATGTGCTCGAGATCTACACTGATGGGTCAAAGTCGGGCATCGGAGTGGGCGGGGGTTTCTATATCCCACAAATGCAACGTAGGATAAACTTTAGGCTACCAAACCAATGTAGCATCACTCAGGCTGAAATATCAGCAATCAAAAGGGCAGCCAACTGGTTAAGGTACTACAGGATATTCGATCAGGACATCCGAATTTGTACCGACAGCAAGGCTGCACTACATGCTCTATCTGGTGTTTACACAACATCGGAATTGGTTAAAGAATGCCGGGCATCTCTGAATGAGATGGCGAGACATGCGAACCTAGGGCTCTTCTGGGTACCGGGTCACGCGGGGGTGCCCGGTAACACTATTGCGGACGGTCTAGCCAAGGCCGGTGCCCGCCTACATGAAAATGACATCGACTGGTTAGTAGGTGTCCCACTAAAAAGCTGTAAGATACAAATTCAGCGCCAACTATTTAGAGAGGCGCAAACCAGATGGACAAATGAAATCACTTGTGAGGTTTCCAGATCCATCTGGCCCCAGTATAACTTCGCAAGATCTGCAACCATACTGGGGCTCCCTCGTCAACAGCTGCGTATACTCGTAGCGGTCATAACAGGGCACTGTCTTATTGGTGTCCATGCCAGAAGATTAAATCTTCCTTTTAATGATTTCTGTAGAAGTTGTCAGAATGAGGAGGAGGAAGAAACTGTTAAACACCTCCTCTGTCGATGTCCAGCACTATATAGAAATAGGGCGTCATACTTGGGAAATCCGTCACTACCCGAACTAGCAGACCTGGGGGAATGCGACGTTAGGGGTATAAATTCTTTCATAAGATACTCGGGTTGGTTTAACACCGACCCAACCTCTGGGATAGGAGGGACACCTCTCTGAACTTCCCTACTATCCATCCCAGGCATCACAAAGGGACCAAAGGACCCAAGTGGGCCGGTTGTTAGAAACCGGCAGCCTGTTCAACCTAACCTAACCTACAGGTATAATTTTGTGTATGTTTTATTTATCCAAATCGGAAAAACCGTTCTCGAGTTATGACGACATTATTATTATTATTATTATTATTATTATTATTATTATTGTTATTATTAATTGCTTTTACGCCATATCGTGGGCGCATGGTGCCAAGTTATGACGACATGCACTTGTATATTAGCGTTACCGCTTTATTTTGGGAGTAATAGTAGCCCTACCCATTAAAAATTCGGTACGTGATAGACAAAAACGAAAAACGGGTTTAAATGTAGGACATTAAATTTCTTAAATTTCACGTATTTTTATTTAAGGGAACAAAAAGTTTTGTTTTGCAGATCGAAAAAATATCGATGATTACTCACATTCATAGATATTTTTTGTGAAAAACTAATGGTGTTTTCTTTTCTACAAAACAATGCTACATTTCCATGTAAAAAGTGCAATTTGGTGTTCGTTTTTTAAAAATGTTATGCTCTCGAGAAGAGTGGTAGTATTTTATTCTAAAAAAATCACCCTAACTAATGGTGGAAGGTCCTGTTTAAATCGACAGTGAGGGTGCTGTTGGCTGAATGGTTAGCGCGTTTGGATACAAACCCTGAGGTCTTGAGTTCAAGACTAGTTTCAGGCAATGAATTTGTCTGATGTGCATTGGTGTCTTATTGTGGTGGTTGTTATTGGAATGTTAAAGTAATGAAGGCATAGCACTGACCACTTTAGCAGTGCCTGCAGCGATTAATACTAACATATCCTGATGCACTTCACACCACCCTTCTTCGTCGGTATTGTAGCAGAACCACCGGCGAAGTAAAAGAACTAATAAATGGCTACACAGCTAGGAACTACAACACTGCTCTCTCTCCCACTTCCCCATCTGTTCTCTCTACACTATCCATTTCTTAAATGAAGGTAACACATTAATTAATTAACTGGTAGGCATCAATTGCCTGATAGTGTTACTTCTCTTTATAAAAAAAAAGTGTTGATAGCCCCCTGTAAGGCAGGTGACTTTTGTTTATAAATAGTGTTACCAGGTACGAAGGTAGGGAAAAAATCGCCTCGAATTATAAAGTAAACAAGTTGTTTTTAAAGTTAATTTGTCTACTGTTTTATAGAATGAGAAAACATTACTATGACCTTACATTGTTAATGCTAGATTGTCACTGATATAAAATCTTACATTATTATTAAAATAGTTCTAAAAAAGTCTTCAAATCAAAAAACCGTTAAAACTTCGGGTCCATAAATCGGCAATCTGGCAGCTGTATTTTCATGTTTACATATTTTATGAAAATAAGCTAAAGAAATGTTTAAGCATTTTTAAAGGAAAAAGTTTAATGTAATAATTACATACATATATGAAACTAAAAAAAGTTTAGTTTTACATGAAAAAACGAATTTTCTCCGCTTATTTCTGAATAACTCCGAAATAGTTGAAAACATAAAAATTTTTATATAGGCGACTTACAGGTAATTTTTTCCACATCTTTTACGGCTTGATTTATTTAAATCGATTAAAACGTTCTCGAGTTCTGATGAAATCTATTAGCGTGACCGTTCCATTTCTAAATAAGAAACGAAAAAGTCAAAACACAAAACATACCATAATTCATTTATTTTTAAACCGATTTTAAAGAAATTACGAATTTCGGAAAGCTATTTTACTGTTCCTTTTTACAAAAGTAAATATGTATATAGTGTTTTGGTATCACATAAGCAACTTAGAGCCGGGCGAAAATAAAATTCTGTTGAAAATTTAGTTTTTTGCACTTAAGCCACCATAATTTTGACATTTACTAAGGGATGTTCAAAAATTGTGCTTTAGTTGAAAGATAAGAATCATCATAGAAAACCCGTTATGAAACAAACAAGTTATGACTGTTTAAATTTCAAACTCTAAGAAACCCGTTTTTTGCACTACATTTACCGTTAAATCACTTTACGTAGTTACCTAGAAAAATTAAAGGTATTTTCGTTCTCCATGAGTTGCAACGAAACAGAGTTGGTACATGAGAGAGCCCTTGAATAATTTTAGGGTATCGCAATGTTATTGCATTTATCATCGCCATCTGAAGAGGAAGAAATGTTAAATTTGTTTAAACGTACCATTCAGTTGAAGAACAATCTATCTGTCTGTCACCTGTTACACTTTTTCATAACGTGTGTTTTGTTCTCGTCAAATAACAAATAGCATTATTGCAGGGTTGGCAGGAAATTGTATATATGCAGCTGTCAACAAGGTGGATTTTTTTTTTGTAGAAAAGAAAACACCATAAGATAAAATTTTATTTTTATTAACTTATTAACAATGGATGTCAATTTCTAATTGCGGTTTCGTCTGCTTGTTACCACTGCTTGATTCGTTTTTGCAAAAAAGTCCTTGAATTTTTGAACCCATGCATAGTCCCAGGATAGAATAGCATCTAGGTGTAGGATATACATGCGTCAGGGGGTAACAGGGGTTAGTCTATAATTCGATTCGAAAATAGAGCGAATTTGTATGTTTATTAATATGATTATTTCGAACGTATTTGCTTTGTGAGTCCAAATTGATTATTAGACTAAGGTTCGTAACGTTATATTCAGAAAGAATGGTGCATGATTAATATTCCAAGGAACAAGGAAAAAATTAACATTAACTTAATTTTTCAACGTACACAGCGGAACAGGGTAGCGCCACTTTTGGAAGCCTCTATTTTGCTTATCACCACTGGTCAGGTGGCTCTGTTGAATTTGATTTTAGTTCTTATATATACAACTTTTTCGTGAAAATTGAATACGAGAATTATATCACTCTCAAGCTGATATTAACTGCACTTTCCCAGCGTTACCATCGGTTTATTTTTTTTTTCATTCCCATTTTTCTGATTTTTGTTCTACTCAAGACAAACTTTTTTGGTTTGATTTCATACTTAAGTATACATGAACATGTGAAACGCCAGTAGCTAATTGTTTATTAATATTATTATTTCGAACGTATTTGCTTTGTGAATCCAAATTGATTATTAGGCTAAGGCTCGTAACGTTATATTCTGAAAGAATGGTGCATGATTAATATTCCAAGGAACAAGGGAAAAATTAACATCAACTGAATTTGTTTGTCTTGAGTAAAACAAAAATCAGAAAAATATGGGAATGAAGAAAAATAAACCGATGGCAACGCTGGGAAAGTGCACTTAATATCAGCTTAAGAGTGATTTAATTCTCGTATTCAATTTTCACGAAAAAGTTGTATATATAAGAATTAAAATCACATTCAACAGAACCACCTGACAAGTGGTGACAAGCAAAATACACGTGAGCACTGACGATGGAAGTGTAGCGGCGTCCGAAAGTGGCGATACTCTGTTCTGCTGTGTACGTTGAAAAATTAAGTTGATGTTAATTTTTTCTTTGTTCCTTGGAATATTAATCATGCACCATTCTTTCTGAATATAACGTTACGAACCTTAGTCTAATAATCAATTTGAATTTGTATGTTATTTACATTGAAATATTATAGCATTATCTTTCGATTTGAATTACCGAGTAGCTCCCAAATCTGAAGAAAGAAGTTCTGCTGTTCGCGGTGCAGATGGCCTATTTCACAAAGATATCTTAGATATAAATATGACACACAATTTTTTTACGAACACTTTTAAGTATCCTCCCAGTAAAAAATGTTCATGTTTTTTGAAGCAACAAAAAAATAAATCGCATCATAATTCGCTTTAAAATATGAGCTTGTACAGAAAGAAGCTATGAAACCACAACAATGCAGGTTTTAAAGCGAAAAAGTTAGCAAATGTACACATTGTGAATGGGTAGTGTGAATAAAAGAAGTATTTGCTTTTTACTTATATAAAAGCTTCGTACCCAAATGCTGATTTTATAGTGCTGATACAATGGAGGTTTTCAAGCGAGAAAGAATAGTAAGTTTATTTGAGTTTTTGGTGCCGTTTTGCAACAGTGTTTTTGGCCTAGTGGTTGGTACGTTGGACTTCAAACCTCAAGGATCTTAGTTCGATACTAGTTGAAGTTAAAATAACAAACAGTGAGTAAAAATATGAAATTAATAAAAATAAATAGTTAAGAAATAATATAAATTAAAAATGGCGTCAACGCCGCCAATCCATATCGAAACATTTTTTTCATTTATTTTCAGTTTTAGTGCTGTGAGTAAAAATGTAGTACTTCAAACCGGGAACTCGCCATACAAAAATCAGCACCGATATCAGCAGGTTTGTCAGCGCTACTTTTATTCTATAATAGTAGAAACCTGCTTTATTGGAAGCAATTTTTTTATTGGGCTATCGTCCACCAATATTGATGACACATACATATATGGTTTAAAAGGTATTTTTCTCTAGATATGCACAATATATTTTTTCGCCTAAAAACCAGTTATAAACAAACTCGGTTACGGATAAAGTGCTCGAACTTCGACCACAGAGCGGGATCCTAGTAATATTTATTAGGCGCAAAAGTAAGGCCGTTTATGCGAAAATAGCATTACAACCTTTTAAAATATTTAAGTTTAAATGCTTAAAATAGGATAGAATTAATAGATGTACCATATACGGACTGGTATGTATTTAAGCTTTAATGAAATGAGAATGAAATATCTACCTAAAAGGTATGAAACCGTTTCCCCAATATGAAAGTACTGCCAAATGTACATTGTAGTTGAATTTAAAAAAAAAATTTTTGAGTAAATTATTTAATTGTTGGTTTTGGGGAGATATTTCATGAAACCGTTATACCGTTAAGGCGTTTCCGTTATTTCGAACAACACATATCTTACAGCTGCACTAGTACTACAAACATACAAAATAAGACATGCGAAAGCTGCACTGTTAATATACATAGATATGTACGTGCAACTAAGATTATAACAACTTTACTTTTCTGCTAAATTTCCAACTCCTTTATATTTTACAATAAGACACCCCACTGTGCGAAAACTTATGTACGAACAAACATTACATCGAATCTCAATGAAAAGAGTTACAGTAGCAACATCGACACTGATTAAAGCAATAATTGCTATTGTTCCATTAGTTTTTAGACCTTTTGTTTTATTATTTATTTCTAATTTTTTTTCTTTTCATCTAATTAATCTCTTGCCACTGTAAGTGCGTACACACGTACGCTTATGTTTGTGGCCATATTAGTCATTTAGTGTTTAACTACTGGCTTTTGGCTTCGCTGTTATTTATATTTTATTATTAAACATTTTTACTATTATTACCAGCACCTCTAAAATTATAGCGAGATGG
The DNA here is from genome assembly GCA_956483635.1 of Panzeria rudis. Classification (NCBI taxonomy): domain Eukaryota; kingdom Metazoa; phylum Arthropoda; class Insecta; order Diptera; family Tachinidae; genus Panzeria; species Panzeria rudis. Next base: position 138,064,453 of record OY101448.1, read on the forward strand.
TTGTTAATTGCAGTAGTTAACGGTTTTTATTAATTTCTTGTCCAAACTCATAACATGTTGACGCGTTAATACACTGGTGTTGTAGTTTGCGTGTGAGTGTTTTAGGCAATTTTGCATTGTCAACAATTGTTTGTATGTGTGAAAAAGTGCATATATTTTTTATAAAATTTTATTTTATAACAATTAATTTGTTTTGATTTATTTAAAAGTTTAAGCAAGTTGAAGTTAAAAGTTAAGTTAAGATAATTTAGTTAAAGTTTAAATTAAAAGGATAACCTATTGGGGTTTTTCGATTTATTACGATCTTTTTTAACACAATGACATAGATTTCGTATTGTTGAAGGAAAGGCTGCAATATCTAGCAAAGCCGTAACAATCGTAAGGCCTGCAATACAAAACTCTTTTGATTCACGTATCTGACCCAAACCAAGAATCAATAAACGGCCAAGAATTTTTTCTGATCCGGTATAATGACACGAAAAATACCCTAATATGTATTAAAAAGTGTTAAATTGCATAAACTTCATGATGAATAAAGTAAAAAATGGAATGAAAAATGAATTGGATAATTTCACAATTTTTGGACGCTCTTCACACTTTCGCTTTAAGCGATTTTAAAAATGCCCATGATGAGTGATAGAACTTTGTTTTTTTACTTATGGCCATAGCTGCCAGATTCGACGATTTATAGTCATTTTGACGATTTTTTAGCCTAAAAATAGCTCTTTGACGATTTGACGATTTTTGCCCGAAAGTTTGACGATTTTGAAAAATGAAAAGTTGACAACATTTGTTTGTTGACAATAACCATTTATTGTCTTTTTCAATCAATTTTAACGTACTTTTTTTCTTCCAACGTCTTGAACAACTGGCGTCTTTGAAATCTCGTTAAAAATGTGTACGTTCTTGCAGAGTTAACGCACTACATGCATGACTTATACCAACATGTATAATGCTTGGTGGTTTTTATGTTTTTCCTAAGCATGATATTAAACTTTATAATTTTTGGAACGACTATCAGAAACTAAAATGAAATATTCTAATCGTTTATTTCCTACCTTGTCAAAATTTATTGAAACAATTTTCGTTTTACCATATTCTTATCAAATATGGAAAGACATCAGGCATAGTAGTGATTAAAACTCCACGGATGAGTTAGAATTAGGCTATCTTAACGCCCACAAATAAAATTTTTCTATATAATAAAACATTTCGGTTTCGCGTTCGGGTTCGAGTTCTGCTTCGGTTCTAAAAAATCAACTAAAGTTCGGGTGCGGGTTCGGTCTGAAAAAGTGCGTTCGGTCGGGCACTACATATTATTTTAAAAAAGTGATATTTTATGCCGATTTTTTTACGATTCCGATGAATCAATTTGACGATTTTTACGATTTTTTTCTCTAAAATTTGACGATTTTACCCCTAATTTATCTGGCAGCTATGCTTATGGCATTCTATAAGTGTATAAAGTCACACTGTTCAGTGCTGCCAGACTTAAGTTAGAATCATTTTTCACATATGATTACAACTTAGAAAAAAACCAACTTAACGCATCCAAAAAAATAAAAACAACTTACCTTTAAACTATTATAAGGCCTCTCCACCTTCAATTTTGCCTTAATACCATCACGACTTTCCTGTTTTTCATCTGGTGGCAATGAAGTCATCGATAAAGAAGTTTTTATATTCGATGCCAAAACATTCGATAATGACGATGATGAATCATGATCACCATTTACGCGACCACAGTCGCCAATATTGTTGTTAGTGTGGCTATTGCCGCCAAGACATTTGGAAAATTTATTACGTTTTTTCTTCAAAGATGTAGATGCTGATGCATGTAATTGTCTTGATTTACTTTCTGGTTTTTGAGGAGTTACAAATTGATTAGATTGTGTTGTTGTTGCTGTTGCTTCACATAAATTTGTCGGAATTTTTGTATCAGTGGCAGAAGTAGAATTGTAGGAAGTAGTTGTAGTTAATAAACAAGATTCAGAAGAATTCTTTGCTATATCTTTTAAATATTGTGATGGTAATTCTTCTAAGTCTGTCGACATGGCCGCTAAATCAGTCTTTTTGTTACTGTCTATAATTGTAGTTGTGGTTGCAATTGTGTTTGCATTTGTAATCGTGTTATTATCAGTATTTGCTACATTTTCGGTGCAAGTGGTAGCGGTGGTTTCAGTAGGAGTGTTCACTTCCTTCTCCTCTGCATTATAAGCAGTTTGTATAGGAATTTCTTTAACATTTGACGTTAAGGAATCCATGGTGGTGAAGTTTCTTGTTTAATTTCTTTTCATTTGTAAAATAATGTTGGCATTTTATGTTGTGCTCTTTCTAAGTTTGCAATACTAAAAAAATAGAAATAAAGGAAAAAATTAAATTTCATTTATTAAACGGATGTTACGTAATAAAGTATGTTTGTTTTGTTATTGGCTAAGAATGTAGTCGCTTGAATTTTTAATTAGAATTTAGTGGTTCTTATAATCTAAGGAAGTGCTTGAGGGAAAAGTTTTACAAGTAACCATTTAAGGCAACACCTTTTAAGTGATTTATAGTCCCGTTTATTATTCTAATTAGACAGGACTAAAGACAAATGTTTTATGTATGGCACCTTGTGATTAATTTATGAATTAAACGATCACGCAAAAAAATTTTTTAAAAGCATTTTTTAGTGAAATTTCTTAAGTCAGATATGTATTTGTACACGTACTGCGAAATCCAAAGCTTCAGAAGATTGGTGACCATTTACACCGGCAAAACGATATTTGACCCAAACTGTTAGAATTACATGTACTTGGACGCGATGAGTTCGAATCTGGGGTCCGTTTGGCTCGCTACCCTTCAAGTTTCGATTAAATTCCAAAAAACGTCTAAAAATTTCGAAATACTTCTGTTTTTCGCAATTTACTGGAAACTTCAGCGGTAGCTAGCCAAAGGGACCTCAGATTCGGATTCAGCGCGTCGAAATACATGTAGGTAGATGGGTATGGTCAAATAAACAGCCAACTTTTTCTTTGTTATATATTGTGTCTACTTGAAAATCATGATTTTCCTGCTATTTTTGTCTTCTCTGCTATTTACATTACAACTTCAATATCTCGAGATCGGTAAAATGTACATAAAAAGTTTTTACCAAGTAGTTTAATTTAGAGCTCACAGTATAAATTTTAGAAAAACTAGAAAATTTTTAGTTATTTTTTTTTTTAAGAAATATAAGAAATAATTTTATTTTAAATGAAATTTATTTACTGATGATTAAGCATTGTCTATATGCATTTCATTGGTGCTTTACCAATGAAGGGCTTAATGCAATAACTCGGTAAGGCACATGAAATCAAGAATTGGTTTTATGTGCTTGTTTCCTTGCTAGGTACCATAGCTTTGAATCCTAGAGAAATTTTTTTATAAATTCTCTTATTTTGCAATTAATTATGCTGCGTATTTAAAGTAGAAAATTCTAAAAATAATACAATTTCAAATTGTTTTAACTTAATAATCGATTTATTCCATATTTTGTTTTTGTGGCATATCAGGTTATTGCACTAAGCCTCTCAATTCGTCAGTAGACTTCAACCACACATTTGAACAGTTACAAGCCCCTTATCACATGTACAGACTTTTAAAACCCACTTGAGAATTTACAAATGATTTTCAAAAATAAGCATAGCAGGCTTTGAAACATACAAAAACCCAGCAAATAGTTTGTATTTGATATGAAGGTTTAATTTGAGTTTTGTTTTTCATTTTGCCTTATAAATACTTTTATTGTTATACAATGGATTTCTAATTGTATAAAGGCGCAAAAAAAATAAAATAGATTCATATCGAATACAAATTATTTGCTGAGTTTTTGTATAAGTTTCGAAGCCTACTAAGCTTATTTTTTAATATCATTCGTAAATTCTAAAAAGGTTTTTGAAAGTCTGTACATATGATAAGGGGCTTGTAGCTGTTCAAAAGTGTGGTTGAAGTCTACTGACGAGTTGGTAAAGCACCAATGAAATGCATATAGACAATGCTTAACCATCAGCAAATTAATTTAATTTTTTTTATAATTCAAAAATTTTCTTCCTGAAATTTGAGTTTTTTTTTACTAATTTTGCCCATTTATAGCCAGGACGTCTTCATTTAAAGCAAGAGCAACGTTAACTATCCATCTACTGAAACGTTGTTTTTTAAGCGACCCTGTGTAAAGTTTTTGACAGGTTTATAAGCTCAAAAATGATTTTGAAAGTCGATGAATTTCGAACACTGCCAAATGTTGGGTACATATTCCAAATGAAAACAAAATTTCCACTAAACATTTCCTTAAGTCGTGGTCTTTCACCCTGTAAAAACATAAAATTAATATTTCCAAAAAATTTTTTAACAATTTCAGAACTTATGAAAGCACTATTTTTCAAAGTTTTGAGTTTAGACCTTTTTTACCACTTAACGGCTCAAGACATTTCGAAGATTTGTTCCGTGTGTTTACTTAGAATTTCATCACCAATTAAGTGCTTTAAGTTGAATTCAAATGCTTAGTAAAAAAAAGTTACAACCAAAAATAAATAAAAAAAAATAGAGGGAAAAAAATTTAAATTTTTTATTTCGAAGTGAAATATCTCTTTAACTATAACCCGACTAGAAATTTACCCAATACTCATATTGGGGTCCGATTGGGAATTCATGTGGCACACCCAAAAGGGTTATCCCATTTGTGATTTGATCGGGAACTTGTTGGGACAGCCCATCTATAAATTAATGCCTTAACATAAGTTCTTCCCAAATGGGAAACTATTGGGAACTTGTTGGGAAAATCTAACACAGATATTTAATCGTATATTTTGCTCATCTTCAAAAGAGATGATTGCTACATACTTTTATCCCTTGGATAGCTTCAGCAATTTTAATTCAATATTAGAGTTTGATATTTTCCCGATTTGAGCAAATTGTTGCAAGGTTTTGATGTTTCCCCACAGGAAACCAATCGGGTCCCAAATACGTTTCTGCGTTACATCAGAATCTGGATCCCAGTTAGATCCCAAATGTGTTTGCATGAAAATTTCTAGTCGGGAAAAGATGCAAAAACAATTGATAGCACAATTTTTCTTTATCTTGTCTAGCAAACCCAACACGCTTAAAATTTTACAAATCGGTCAGTATTAGGAAATTTACAAGCCGCACAATGTTTTTCACACCTGAGGTAGCACACTTTCACCCCTTTTCCGCCGCACCTGGTGCAGCTAAAGACTTCAGGATACATGATTCTGAAAGCTTGACTTCTCCTCTGCATTCATTTCAATTTTTAGACAAATCCATTCAGTAGTTTAGAAGTTTCATACCACACTTGTTTTTAATTAACACCACTATTTTTTAAACCTTTTTTTTTATTTTCTAAATTTAAACTGTGCCAATAAAAGATGAGCGATCAAATCAAAGTCTAAGCAAATCCTGATTAAACCCAGAGCGAAGTCTTGCTTTAGACAGACGTGCAGAAATGCAGTCAGAGCCATAGAGTAAGCATTCAATATCTGGCATAGTAACAAAAACGCAGATACTGATTTACTGCGAAAACGGCGAAATTTTCGTACCCAGGGTGCTAAGGCGTGAATAGCTTTGTACGAGCAGCGTCTTTATGCTAAAGTTTTCGGTGCTCCTCGCTGCAAAGAGCTTTTGATCATTCGTAAAAAGGGCAAAGGATAATGCTAGTTCCTCAATTCCGATGCTTTTAAAGGATGACCAAATATTCACTGACTCGGTTGATAAAGCTAACTTTCTTGTTGAATTATTTGCAAGTAATTCTCACTTGCCAGAAAGCAATCAGCCACTGCTCGCGATTGAAAGAGTATCCGTAACTATGCAAAAAATATTCTTTCGATCGCGTGCAGTTAAAAAGGATTTGGCGGAGGTCAATGTAAATAAATCTCCTGGGCCGGATGGTATTTGGCACTGGCATTGAAGCAGTGCTCTTCGATGCTAGCGCGTCCTTTGGCAACCCTCTTCATCATTTTGTACCATGCTAGTGAATTCCCTTTGTGTTGGAAGGTGGCCAATGTAACGCCAATCACCAAAAAGAGAGAGGCTTGTAACCCTGAAAATTACAGCCTAATCGCGATCTGTTCTGCACTTTCCAAAGTGATGGGAAAGTATGGTGAATTTCCATCTTGTGAGCTATTTGGAGTCCAACAGTTTACTCAGCGGTCGGAGGTATGGCTTCCATAGAGGACGCTCTACGGGTGACTTACTGGCCTTCCTTTCGGAAAAGTGGTGCCACCATATATCATTTCGGCGAAAGTAAGGTTGTTGCTCTAGATATTTCTAAGGCGTTTGATAGTGTGGCATGGGGCACTTTTGTCAAAACTTGTCGCTTTTGGTGTCGGTGATGACTTCTCTCCCTTTATATCGAGCTTTCTCACAGATGGTACTATACAAGTTGTTATAGGTGGGATCTTATCAAACGAGTTAAAGATTAATTTAGGGATACCGCAGGGCTCCGTTCTTTCTCCTAGCCTATTTGCTATCTTTCTTAACGACCTTCTCTGTCAAACTTCCAACCCTATATGCTTTGTCGCAGATTACAGCAACATTTGCCATTCATACTCATTCATCAATAGACCAAGCCTGCACGGAGATAGGGCCATGAGACAAAACATGAATGATACACTTAATCGTTATCTTGTAACAATCTCAAAATTGGGTCATGCGAATAGGGTCGATTTTTAAGCTCGTAAGACCCAATGTTGTATACTTACGCACAGGCCCATAACCAAACATGCTGCTTCATCTGTGAGTATGGACGGTGTAAATATTAAGGAATCAGAAGCTGTTGATGTTCTTGGTATGAAAATTCTGTTTTTTTTTTAAACAAAAACAACCCGCGAAGCGATTAGCTTGTCTGCGGAAAACACCCAGGGTCTAATGCAGGAATCGAACCCTCGACCTCTGGACTGACAGGATAACATCACTACCACTCAGCCACAGGGGCTCCCTGTGTGATGTTCGATGGAATGATCACGTTTTTCAAGTCGCAAAAGAAGTTTTCAAGTGCCTCTGTTTTTTGAGACGGTGCAAGAGATACTTCACTCTATCTGATCTCCTTAATATTTATACCTCTTATATCCGATCGAAAACTGGATACAACTCTATTTTGAAGCTACTGGATTCAGTACAGGAGAGGGCGAAGAAGCTTATCAGTGACAGTAGGGTATCCAGCTCTATTGACTCACTGGGGCATCGACGCAATGTGGTGTGTGTTTCGCTGTTCTGTCGCTACTATAATGGAATGTGTTCTAATGGAATCAGGGAAGCTCTTCCCAAAACCAGATATTTTTGCGTACAACACGTTTTTCATTAAGAGCACATCCATTTGTGGTCGATCTGAGAGTGAACCGCACTACGCATTACAGAGAGAAATCGTACTTTGGCCGAGCAGTTCTTATGTAGTATAATCTCCTCCCAGAGGTCTTTCCAGTCACTTTCACTTTGGGAAAGTTCAAATCGGATGTCTACAAACACTACTCCTTCTATCCCACTTCCCATAACCAATTTTTCTAGTTCCGGCACAATGCATTGCATAATAAAACTTTTCATTTATCTCCCTGTGGGAAATTTTGTGTTCAAGGTACTTGTCCTATGATTGGTGAAAGTGGGAGTAGTACGATATGTTCGGAGTTGTGAGCAGTGAAAAGAGAACACATTACTTAGCTAGAGCACAAAAGTTAACAAAATGCCCTCACTGTCGATACAAATTAAATTAAAAGCAGCTCAAATGAATTGACTCATTGGAAGGAACTCTACTCTAAGCTTACATTGCAGACTTCTTCTATACAACTCCATTCTAAAACCAATATGGCCTACGGAATCCAGTTATGGGGCACTGCCTCGGCATCAAATGTAGAAAAATTCAAAGGCAACAAAATAAAATACTCCGTACGATTATAGCAGCCCCATGGTATGTCAGAAACAAGCGAATTCATAAAGACCTAGATGTGCCGCCGGTTAAGACAGTGTTTTCTAAACACGTGACAAGCTACATAAAAAGATTTGAGTTGCACCCAAATCCCCTAGCCCGAAACATCATTAACTTTAGAGGCCACACTCGGCTGAGAAGGAGGGACACTCTTGCTCTCAGCCGAACACGAGAGACGTAAACAACCAAACAACCAACCGCTGAAACAAATATTTTTGTCTGACACTGGCTGGACTTAAAAATTAAAGTTTTAGAGTTAAGATTTGATTACTTATTGTTTGTTCAATTTTATTGCAGATACAATAAATAAATATAACCGGGGAAAAAAACTGTCGATACAAGCAGATTTTTTTCCAAATCAAAAATAATTTGTTGAAAGTACAGTAATTTGACTAGTATTAAAGAGACCACAGCAGGAGAAGTAAATTAAAGGTAGAAATAGATAGCACGCGTTAGAGCGCGAGCGCACTATAGACTTCTGTCAAAAAAGTTGAACTAGTGTTTTTTTCATAAAAAAAGTTACATAACTAATCAGCTGACCAATAAATCAGAATAAAGTAAAAAAAATTTTAATCATGGATGAAAAACTTTTGAAGAGGTTAAAAATACATACAATATGGGTTAAAAAAAGTCAGCCCTACAAAAACAAACAAAACTCCATTTTACAATGTGCTACCATGTGAAAAAAATAAAAAAACAGCTGACAGAAAGCGCTTTTCTAAAGCGCGTTGTGTAACTTTGCATTTTTCAGGCGCTAACGTTTTTAAACGCATGTCGACGAATTAACGCGTGTTATGTACTTCTACATTAGGCTTGGTTCGAGAACCTATCACTGAGTATTTTGATTATGTCAATTGACTCCCTCCAATGATAACGATATATAAAAGTCATAGGTCCCTCTCATGTTAAGTTCCAGAACTCGAACCGGTTGTTAATCCCTGAGAGCCAGGCACGTGACTTGACGTGTGACAGGTTATCTTTCCTCTAGACCTTTTTCTGGAATAATTACATTTTTACTATAAAAAAAAACAAAGTTAAAAAATACTTCAAGGTAAATTAAAATTAAACGATTTATTGCTTCTGCTATTGCCATCATACTCGTATATCGCAAATATTAAATGTTTCCGCTTCAAAAGCGTTTGCAGCAAACAAACATATTAAATTCGATTATTACGAAGGAAAGCAGACAAAATCAAATAGAGTGTAAGACTGAGACATAAACGGCAATTTTACCACGTTGTCGCTGCCAATGTTTGCAATGTTTTTTAAGTACATATTTCCTCTATTTTCTATTAAGTTAAATGTCTCTTTCTTCTAGGTTTGTATTTGATCGCCACAAAAACACTTTTTGAAATGTTTATGGTTTTAGAAACTTACACACTCTAAAGTTATTAAATTACTTTTGTACTACCATGGGTGCTACCATTAACCAAACAACAGCGGTACTAAGGTAGTCATTATCGCCATCACCTTCTTCATCATTGTCATCAAACAAATGTTTGTTTCATATGTGTGCGTTTGATACTACTAGTACTAAATGGTTAAGAAACTGTGTTTAAACACTTATGACAAGTATTAAAAGGTTTTTAAACACAAAAACAACAAAAACTACAATTTAAACTATTAAGCCCAGACCACCAACTTTTTCTAACCATACCCTTGCCACCCTTTTTTATGCTTGTCTGACTCAAGAAAAACCATAGTGGAATTTATATAAAGGGTGTCCCAACAAGAGCGCCGGATTTAATTTTAAAGAAAAACACATTTATATTTTGAACAATTAAAGCTTTTTATTGCAACATCAAGAAAAATAGTTCCGATTAAACGTGTAATAGAACATCAGATAAATGACCATTACGAAACCTCTTGCACTGTGTTATTCTTTTGTTGAAATTTTTAATAACGTTTTCGCATAAATATGGCTGTATTTCACCAATAACGCGCCGTGTTTCCTCTTTAAGATGTTCAACTGTGTCAGGCTTATACGCATACACATTTTCCTTCGCATAGCCACAAAGAAAAAAGTCCATCGGCATTAAATCGTACGATCATGGTGGGCAATGTTGATCGCCATATCGAGAAATGATACCGCCTGGAAACTTGTTTCACGTGCTGTGTGGCAGGTAGCACCATCTTGTTGGAAAAACACATTCTCAACATCAATTACATCAAATTCGGGCCACAAAAGCTCCGTTAACATTTCGCGATACCTCACACCAAAACAAAATGGTGGAAAATTTAAATGCGACGCACTTGTTGGGATACCCGATATATTTTTATGTATGAATTAGAAACAGTAACACGTACATGAATACATACATATGCAGATAATTCATACATTCGCTGGTATAAAGTGTAAGAGTATTGGAAATAATCGTTTAAGCTCCCTTAAAAAATTATTGACCAAGAAGCAGCTCAACTATTTGTAAACGTCTACACATATGTACGAGTACAATTTAAAATATTGCAAAATTTTATTGTTTTCCATCATGGAATATTTTCTTCACAAAAGCGTTGAGTAGAATATTAAATAAACTTACTAGTTTGGAACATGTTCAACAACATCGAATTTGAATAATGTAAAAGTTGCACAAAATTGGAAATTCTAAGTTCAACAAAGTTACACTGATAAATTATTTTAAGACTCGCTGTACTGTTCAATACTTTTAGTTTTCATCACAATTTTTATACTAAATGAGTTAACCAACGGTCCTTAAGATTTTTTCCTATTCCCTTGCAAGTGATTTCTTTTTTTCACTTATTTGTTATCTAATTATTTCATAATCTTTAATTTGTTGTACTAAATTCTCATTATCATCAATTGTCTGCAACATAAAAATGTTGCAATTATCGCTGACAAAGTTTTATATCAAGTCGACCATGGTCTCAAGTCGTACTCCCATAACCTTTTTTGTGTCTTCGTTTAAGACGTTTAAAACTTAAATAGAAAAAACAAACTACAGCAAAAATGCTAAGGAAGAAAAACAAAACAAGCAAAAAAGTACAAAATTAAATGTAAATTTACCTTTTTTGGCTCTGAATGACTAGTTGGCGGCTACCGTGTCTCAAGAAAATTTAACAGACAACCAAACAATAAACCATGCAACCAATATTCATTTACCTCAAGTGAAAAAATCTATGTTTTAAATGCCCTACATCAGGTGAAAGGTGGTAACAATCATTATAATTTTTTTTTAAATAACATTAAATTCAAACTTAAGGTGATTTTATACGTCATGTATTTCACATCTGACTTGTCAAATTTCCGACTGCAAAAGTTACACATGCCAAGTAAAACATTTGAAACATTGTTATTTGACATTTGCAGAAGCAAACTCACACTCTAAAACATTACTTCAAATTTACGATCATATATTGTCTAAATTTGTGTTGAAAATTTCTCCTTGTCTAAAATTACATAGATTTTGTAGTTATTTTATTAAAGAAAAACCTTTCAAATTAAACATATTTAGTCCAAGTGGAAAAAATTTAAAATGAAGTATAATACGGCTATGGCTGTATGGTAGATACGTCAGACTATCAGTCAGGAGGTAGCGGTTCAAACCTGCACGCATTTTTTTAGTAAAAACATTTTGTTCAAATATAATGCGTGTGTAATTTTAGGTCGATAATAATCTGTAAAGTGTTGCCGACTATTATCGACCTAATTTTCTACAAAAGTGCTTTAGAGTGCAGATAACGGTGTTGGGTTGTTACTGTCTCCAAAAGCAAAGAATGCACTCATAGAGGACAGAACGATTTCGCATTGTATTATCTATGCGAGATTTAATTCCAAGTTTCGAAAGAAATTTAGTAAAATGTTACGCTGCCGATCGAGCCTGACGAAGAAAAGGTCAAAACCGATTTCTGCAGTCAGCTTGGCAATGTGTCTTCCTGGCGCTGATATAAAAATATTTTTTAACATGTTCGAAATAAAAATGGTGAAAGGCTAATACACATTTTTGTGCACGAAATTCCCTCTGCATTGGCGGCACAAAATTTCCCCAGAAAGATAGCCACAAGTATTCCTGGGAGTCCCCAGATGGACGCAGTAGAAACTAAATTGAACATGTATTGGTAAAGGCCATTATTGACTATCCTACACAATCGTACGATTATGTCAAAAAGAAATCTTTCAGAATTATATCCAACTTCAAAAAATCGCAATAAAAGTCTGATGCCGGCGACACACTGTCTGTCACACAAAAAAAAAAGATGCAAAAACACATGTTTGAAATATTTATGTTATTTTACATTTTTCGTCAACTAATTTACAAGAGAAGCAGACATTGTTGTTTTTTAGCCACTGCACCAAAAAATGCAACTCTGATTGCATAGAAAATATTAGTTTTTGAAATTAAAAAAAAAATTGCAAATCTGGTAGCGTTGTCAAAACATCTGTCACAAATATTTACTTTTAAGCCAGACTATCATACTTTTTGAGCACACATGAGCGCTAAGGACTGAGAGTCATGGCCTTAACAGACAACAATTTTTGAAAAACTCAAAAAATTTCACATTGGGCAGAATCAAAATATTTGGAACATAAATCCAGCATTTCTAAACGGATGGTTCTATCGGAATAAAATTTCATACGAACAGATCAGAAGAGTATTTCTATTTATGTTTTAAGTATCAGTTCTGTTCCTTGCTCAGGAGCGGAGGTATGAAGTCTTAAAGTAGGGCACTTTGGCCATGTAAAATTGTTTACTGCTTGCCATTCTTTGGATTCTCATCCGATTTAAATTTTTTTTGCTGTATTATTATATTAATATGATCTAAAAGATACATTCATGTTTGGTTGCATACTTATCTGTTATAGTTAGTGAGTTATACTGATTTAAAAATTTTAGTTTCTTAATTTTCCAAAATTTGGTCCAGTATTTTCCAGATATCGGGCTCAATTATCAAGTTTTTTGTCTTCCGTGGCATAGAACTTTTCGCATTTCTTCGAGGAATGATATATATGTAGTAGAATCCGACCGAATTTTCGGTTTCGGCCGAAACCGAAACTTTTTATACTCTATAAATAAGGAAGTTAATAGAAAAAACTAGTATTATCCAAATTCAAAATATTTCACCGCCATGAATCTGTTCTTTCCCGTCCCATGTCTTTTCAATTTGAATGAAATTTTTACTTCGTTTTATAAAGCGCAACTGTTTGTTGCCAGCATAAATAGCATAAACTAGGGAATGGTAAACCGATTTCGATTCCAATCGAAAATCTATTTTATGTTATAATCTGGTATGTGATGGAAATCGATCGATTTCAAATCGCTCGATTAAATAAAGTCAAGTTATCCCAGTTTCATCTTACATTTTACGATTATTTTTTTTCGTCATTAGCAAAATGTCATTAAAATTAAATAAAAAAATATATTAATAGATATATTAGTGTATATGTGTAATACTTCCTCATATTTTCTTCAAGAATGGATTCTAATTCTTGCAAGCAATGGATTAATTGTTGGTTTTGTTCTTCCAAAGAAAGAATTACATAGATATGTACGTATGGATTTATTTTTATCCCACGACCATAAAAGAGGTGTTATAGTGTGTATGTATGTCTGTCTGTTTGAAATGTGACTTTATCGAGGGGATTCATAGCTATCTCGGTCCAGCCGTTTTGAAATTGTAAAGTCTTTTGTAGCTGGCGTGTAATAATGTCCAAAAGGAAATAGTGTCCGTGGACGTTATTTGCACGTTGAAAAGAAAATAATTTCCCACAAAAATGGAAATAAAGTACATAAAAATGGAACGCAGAGCGAAGCCACTATTCGACATACCCAGAGGAGAACATTTTTAAACCCGGCCGAATGCCGTCAGTTGAAATAAAATTGACATAAAACAAGGTAGGCCTCACCAGGTATTTCAAAAATATGTATACTCAATGAAATCAGCTGAAATTTTTTAAAGGTTACCACAATGCACCAAAAGGCATGCGAGTGCACTCGTCACATGATGGACAGACAACCCATTCAGCATACGCAAATTACGTACCTAATTTGCTCATTTGGTCACTCTACACATCACAGTGATATATTTCCGTTTAGATCCGAAGTAAAAGCATTATTAAAATGTTGCTCAATATTAAAACTGTTTTGCAAATACCGCAGTTAACAGTCGTCTTAAGCTAATATTAAAATAGTTTGAAAAAGTGTTTTCTTAAAATATTAATCAGTCACTCACTCACTCACTAATTCATTGTTTTAGCCACTTTTTATTTGTGGTCTTTAGAGTATTTAAGTTAGAAATATAAACAGAAACAGCAACAACTAAAAACTAAAAACTCTTTGGCAAAGAAATAAATAAAATAAAAAAACTGAAATATAACAAAAAACCGCAATGGTTTAATGGTTGTTAATAAACACATGTGTGTCCCCCAAATGAATATAATATTAGTTGCTGCTTTAAAATTTGTTACATGAAATAAAACGGAAAATAAAACAAAAAAAACGCAAGCAATGACTCAAAATCAGTTGTTTTGAAAAAAAAAACAAATTTTTTTTAACAGTTTAATGGATTTGTATTCTGTCCGTTGCCATTTTTAAAGTTTTACCATCACTGACATGATGCATGAAACATGCCTATTTACGAGTACTTAATATCCCAATGACCAAAAAAATTCAACTAATATGATTGTTAGTTAAAGTAAGAGTGAGTCTATACCTGATAAATTTTTATCATGATAAATGTAAAATCGTTATCAAGCTAAAAATTTATCAGATATAGACTGCATTTATTAGTGTTATTGCAGTGTCTTGACAATTTGTCAGAGCTCATGCTCAGACAAATTTGTCTTGATAAAAAACGTAAACAAACTGTTTGACGTTTTAATTTATTTTGAAAAACTAACATTTTTACAACTTTTTTACAAAAAAAAATATACGATTAAAGAAATATATGAATGTTTTAATTAAATAAAAGCAGTTTAGTGAAAAAATACGTCAAATAGTGCATAGTGACAAGCTTCCTTCACGACAACAAATAAATTGTGATTTACCATAACAAAAAAACCACAACGTGTTCGCATCTATACTTGCACTAACAAAAATTTGACAACGGCTCTGCCGACATTATGTTATTTGTTATGATAAAAATATATCAGATATAGACGTAGGGTTAAGGACTGTTGTTACTTTCGGTGTTTCTAGACCCTCTCACCTTTCGTAACGCTTTTTACAAACCTATCAGTATAAATTATTTAATCCATAACAAATCTTAAATAGTACTAAGCACTAACCTACCGAGGCATATATTTATTTTCATACACAATTTAATGAAAGAATAAAAAATCAAATTATGAAGCAAAAATCTCACTCGCATCCATATTTGTACCCACGTAAGGTATGAAAAAATTTTAGTTGAATAAGAATCTTCTGGTTTAAAATTAAAAACATAAAAAACATGTACATACTCGTATCATCCTCTTGCTCTGTTGATAGCTGACAAGCTAATAAATGAAGCTTTTGTCCTAAGGGGTTAATTATGTTGATGTTCGTATTGAAAAAAATATATATAGCCGACGAACTTTGTACTGTGTGCTGTAACTTTCTTCACTCTCTTACGTTATTGCATCCTCGTAAGGCAGAGGGGAAAAGCACTATATTTTTTTTGGGCATCTGCGAAGCCATTCTAGTTAATCTTAGCTTACTTGTACCAAATTTATTTTTGCTTGGGAATTCAAACTAGATATTGATACATATTTTTATCTGTTGAGTTCAGAAATAAAAAATAAAACAGTTGTAAAAAGAAAACAATTTTTCTGTTATTTTGCCGTTATAAAATTTGGGAAAACAGTACAGGTATATTATAATGTAAAATTTTATCAAGTGGGAAGAGTTCGGCTATAATGAGAAAAATTCCAAAACGTCAAATTATTTAAATGTGTTATCGATAAAATAGCACAAGCTGTCAAAAAAATCAAAAAATCATATCTTAAAATTTACATTTCGAGCTTAACACGTTGCAGTACTGTCCATTCTTTAGGTTTAAACCTATATTTGGGTTTAAACCTAAAGAGAAAGATTTTAGCGCTAATTTTTTCAAATTAGGGTTTTTTTTATAGAATAAAACTAGGCAACATTGAAAGTAAACAACAAGAAAATTGTAAACAAAAATAGATATTTCATATATTATTCTCTTTCTTGCATTCCTGTTTCACTGCTCCTATCTTAGATTAAGAAAAGATGTAAAAATGCAAATGTAATTAGGGCTTAAGCATGTAAAAGTTTTTTTTTAATTTCAAGTTCTTTTCTAAATATTTCCGGACCCTCTTAATATATTTCCAATATTCATACAAAAAATTTGTCATTGGAATATCTATTTTGTGCATTAGAGGGCAGCAAAGTGTACTCAAATGTATCCGTAGAATGTACTCGTATGAATTTCGTGTGTGCACAGATGTATATTCTTATGTACGAGCATATGCTTATGTACACTCTAAAACAATTTTGTTGAAAATTAGGTCTATAATAGTCGGCAACACTTTACCGGTTATTATCGACCTAAAATTACACATGCATTATTTTTAAACAAAGTGTTTTTTATTTAAAAAAAAACGATTGGCTGCGTGCAGGTTTGAAAGGTTTTTTCTTTAATAAAATAACTACAAAGTCGATGTAATTTTAGACAAGGAGAAATTTTCAACACAAATGTAGACAATATATGATCGAAAATTTCAAGTAATGTTTTAGAGTGTATACGTGCATGCATATGTGTCCTACGTACATACACTCTAAATCACTTTTGTTGAAAATTAGGTCGATAATAGTCGGCAACACTTTACTGATTATTATCGACCAAAATTAGGCAAGCATTCGTTGATTTTTGAACAAAATATGTTTAATATAAAAAAATAAAATGAAAACGCCTGCGAATCGATTGGCTGTGTGCAGTTTCGAACCGTGACTTCCTGGCTGATAGTCTATCGTAGCTACCATTCAGCCATATGTTAAATATTTTCACTTGGACTAAATATGTTTAATTTGATAAGTTTTTTCTTTAATAAAAATGTATGAAGTACATTTTCTTAATTCTTTACATATATTATTTCGAGTATGTTCGTGCAGCCCTCTATTGTGCATCTCATTAAAATGACAAAAAAAGTTCAACTTTTCAAAGTTTTAAGGACTAAAGCAATAGTTCTGCCAAAAAAAAACCGACTTCAATCCAAAGATCTTATTGACCAGATTACTAAACGGACGCAATTTCCCGTTAGTTTATGTGGTGTGTATGTCTACAAATGAGGTGTCCGCAATTTTTCGTAGTACCAAACCTTTCATGTCCTTTCAAATAAAATATTTTGAAAATTGGTCAGGAAATTGCGCTAATTTCAACGCCGATTTAAAAAAAAGAGACCAAACTCTTTCAAACAAAAAAAATAGGAGTTTTTAAAATCGGGTGACAAATGACAGAATTACTCATAGGGGGAGCAAATTCCCCACACCGCCCCCCCCCCCTTTCAAACTAAAAAATAGTTTTGAAAATCTGTTGAAAAATTTCAGTTATGCATAGGGCGAGCAAATTTCCCCCTCCGATTTTCGAAAAGAAATTATGGGACCAAATTGCAGGCAAACACTTTCAAGCAAACTGCAGGCAATCCCTTTGCAACAAAAAAAATAGTTTTGAAAATTGGTTGACAAATGACAGAGTTATGCCTGTCCAAACATTTAAAAAAATACACACGAATTGATAACCTGCTTCTTTTTTTAAATCGGTTAAAAACACACAACTTTCAATATAAAACTTCTATAAAAAAACAATAAAATTTGCAAAATTGCTGTTTTGTAGGTACATATTTTACTTGTAGATTTGAATGGTGTATTTCAGAAAGAAGGTTTCTCTAAAATAAAATTGTTCTTAAGTGGATTATCTTTCTTAAGTAAAATTAAGTTACTGTCATGTTACAATTTGTTTGCAGAAAAAATAATACATATTTGGTTTATTTGAAGTGTCTTGAAAAATTCGCTAAAAGTTTGATGACTTATGGGATTTCTGCACGTAATTTATGGGGTTTCTAAAATACACGATTCACTTGTAACTTGCAGTTTTGAGAAATGGAAGCCAGGCCAGAATGTATGAAAATCAATCTCGCAGGTTTGCTGGGTGCACATTAGTTGTTCAATACACATTATTACGTATATGATGACGTACACCACACATATGCCATCCCATCCATCTATAGAATATTATTGAATTATATTTTTTTTCGACATTTTTTTTAAGGAGTTTAAGTGTTTAAATTAAAAGCGACAACAGCAACAACCACAATCAAACGTTTGTTAAATGACAAGAGACAGATAAGTCGAGTATGCAAGTTGAGTCATATTTTGCACTTTGAAAGTCTTATCAGATTGTATTAATTTTTTTGTTTTTTAATTTTTTTATTTTTTACTTTTATGCAAGACCGTGTGATATTTTTCTTTCAGTTTTTCTATGATTTTGTTACAATTAAGTCATAAATCACAATTTGCTATAATAAAGACTTAGATGAAGTTTCGAACATTGAAAAAGGCCTTGAAGAAATAGCTATTTAAGTGTTAATTGGTACTGAGGGTTTTAGCCACAGAAAATATTGTCGAAAGTTATTATTTTTTGGGTCAAACAACTTAGAAAAACTTTAAAAAATTAGCTAGCACCAACTAAATCATTTTATTCATCTAAATCATTGATAACACAATGCAACAGTAAAAAAAACACACGGACTTGACAGTATAGGTTCGGTTGTACTAGCACGGTGTAGTAAAACCCTATACTTAGTTTGGCGAATTTGGTGACCAATTTATTTTTATGGACCTCCAAAGTTTTGAAAAAATCAGCGGGCCCTCAAAAAAAGGTGTCATCAGGGCTCAAATCGTCACATCCGTGGTCGTATCGGCAATCGTACTAAAATGAATTGAGTGACACGTCAATCGTATAAACTGTGTGGGATTACAGTACGTTCACGTATGTTATAATCCGAAAATGGCGTTTTTACGTGGCGAGTTGTACGTTCACGGATGTGACGATTTGAGCCCAGTTTTTGGCCAACGGCTAATTCAAACTTGGTGTTACCGCTTAACTACCCTGCGGAAAATTTGGTGACAAATGATCCAAAAGTACTCGTACTATGACTTGAGAATATGAGACTGGTACCAAAAAATAAAGAGTAGTGCATGGTGAAAAAATACATATTGTGTAAATGGTCACAAATTAAAAATTTATTATGGCAATAATGTAGCTAAGAGTTCGCTAAACAGATTTTATTATGGCATTTTATGCCAAAAAATTAATTATTCATGCACTTTTTTTGTAAATTAAGGAAAAAGATTTTTTAATATTGTACATGTTTTTATTTTAAATAGGTTTTTATATTTGTGTCATAATTTGCATTCTGATTTTTCAGTTTTAAATTAGACCGCAGAAACCACACATGTATTCAACTTTTTTTGCAGGTGCCGTCGCAAATTTTAATATTTGTACATAATTATTATTTGAACTGAAAATGTGTATAAGTCGGAAGTTATTATTATTTGGCTTAAGTTCATAATAATTGAATTAATGTAAATTCAAATTATTTTTAAGAGTGGAATATTAGAATATCTAATCAGACTAGCAGAACGGATTAGTACTACTAATTTCAAATAACTTACAGGGACTCGTAATTTTGTATTAACAATATTTGGTAAAGTTGTAGTTACGGTAGAGCTGAACAACTTTTGTGAACATATCAATATAATCTGAACGTATCTGGGCAAAAGGTTCACGAAAAAAATTGTTTAAGCATAAAATTTTCATGTTTTTTGAAGCACTAAAGAAATAAAGCTTTAAAATATGAGCTTGTTCAGAAGCTGTTTCATAGCGTCACAACAATGCAGGTTTTGAAGCGAGAAAAGTATATGCTTTTTTCTTATACAAAAGCTTCGAACACAAGCTATACAAAAAGCTGATTTTATAGTGCTGATCGAAAGCAGGTTTTAAGCGAGAATGAAGAGTAAGTTTATTTGAGTTTATTGGTGCCGTTTTGCAACAGTGTTTTTGGTCGAGTGATTGGTACGTTGGACTTCAAACCTGAAGGTTCTTAGTTCGATACTAGTTGAAGTTAAAATAACAAACATTGAGCAAAAATATGAAATTAATAAAAATAAATAAAGAAACGAAATAAGAAAAATTCAAAATGGCGTCAACGACGCCAATCCACATCGAACCATTTTTTCATATATTTTCAGTTCTAGTGCTGAAAATGTTGATGATTTTCAGCGCTGGAAAAGCGCTTTTATGAGCAAAAATGTAGTACTCCAATCCTGGAACCATACAAAAATCAGCAGCGATATCAGCAGGTTTGTCAGCGCTACTTTTATTCCATAATAGTAGAAACCTGTTTTATTGGAAGCAACTTTTTTACTGGGTAATCATTGCCAAATAGGTGTTCTATAAATCACACGATACAGTGAAATCGAACTTAAGTTACAGTGAAATCGAGAGTAAAATATGGAAACCGAGCATCACATACCAAATTGTTTTTTCAAAGTTTCCTTCATGACATTTAATACACGTTTTCATAACTTTGAATAAATTTTCAAAGCCGCTGATTCTGGTCTAGAAAAACTTTACTAATTGGTAGCATGGCTAAAGAATGAATCTAAAATAATCGATGTTCACATATCGCAAAAGAAACAAGTCAAACCGTATATTAAAAGTCCATATGTTTACAATAAATTTATTTGTTTAGGGTTCCAGTGGGACGCTGCAAAAGGATGAAAATCTCTTTTTTTATATTGCCTATGCGTTTTGAATTCCTCTCTCTTTATTTTGTATCTCTTTGAACCTTCCTTTTGAAATTTCACGTCAAGTATTTGAATGTTATTACCCACATGTTTGTCATCATCATCTAATGAATTGTTAAGTGTCTTGCGACATGTTGCACTAACTTGTTGTACTTTGTCGTGTTAAGACGTTGTATTCATCGAATGAATGTTCATTATGTTGCAGTTGATGGTTATTTGAAGTTTTCGTTTTTTTCTAATTTCAATTTCCAACCGAAAAAGTGTCATTAATGGCGAAACAAACAAAATGGTAAAATTTATTTTAAAAAAAAGAAACAGATTCGTATTCACAACTTGGCTTTTTCATTGCCGACGAACTATAGCTCCGGGTATGAACACCAGCCAGACGTATCAATTGTTTCTTTTTTTAACTCAAAATCATCAGCGCCACCGTGTTGTCTATAGCGCCAGCAAAAATCTACTAAAAACAACTGCTAGCATATTATTGAAAAGATTATAAAGAAAAAGTCATGTTGCACTTATATAAAATTAAAATATTCATGTGCAAAATTTCTTTTTGTTAATTCTAACGAAAAAACGGGGCAAACTAAGCCAATTTCAAATTGCATTAAAAAGAGGATTTAAATATATCTTCATAATGGCATTTAAGCACAAGATTTTTAGCAAAATGTTCTCATAAATGTATATAAGAGTGGCAATGAAAACAAAAATAACGCGTGCGGATTATTGTGGCACATAGTCTAAAGCTCACGGGGGACCTTATTGAGGTTAAAGTTCAAATTATGTAAAATTTACCTAAATTAAGCACAATTTACATTAAGTGATTTTTTTATTAAGTGAGGGTAAAAATATAAAAAATAGGACATTTACGTACTCGCCGGAGACAGCGATTTACTACTTTTAACAGTCTAATGCTATTTTCTAGGCCTTAGAGAATAGTAACAGACTGTCAGCAGTAGCTATTTGTTGTTCACATCGAATACGTAAGTGTTACAAGTAGTTACAGAATAACGGGGATTATCTTGACGTGACGTCGACAAATAGTTATAGAACAACAGATATTAAATTAAAAATGTTTAAAAACCCTCGTAGAAAATGGATGACAACTTCAAAACGGCTGGACCGAAGAAGCATAGGTTAGAAGATTTTAGATCAAGTCACCTAAATTAAAATCGATACAGCCGTTTCGGTGCCACAGATACACAGATAGATTCAAGAAGATACAGCGAGAAAAGGGATTATTATCAGCCTGTTTTTCGAAAATGAATTATTTTCTTCATTCGTAAATAAAACGAACGAAAGTAGTTTTACGTTTTTGTAACATAAAATATTTAAGTGAGTGAGAATATATGAGAGAGAACAAAAGAGCTTTTAATTTTTTGATATATATTTGCTTATTATCAAATTAATTCTTTCGTAATAATGAAATGAAAACATATAAACTAGTCGACAAGCAATAGGCACTCGTTTGTTTATAAAATGCAACAGTAAAGTAACAAACAGCGAGCAAAAACTAAAATTTGCTTTAACAAACTGAAAATTTAAAAAAGAAATCAAAATTTTTGCAAAAAAAACTATATTCAGAAAGAACTCCAATTTGCAAAAAAAATCGATTAATTTATGCTCATGTGTGTAAAAAACACAGCTAAAAATCTCCTAGACTTTAAAGAAAATCTTAGTCGCACTGGGAAAATAAGGTGGCATGCAATTACGTCCAAAGTAATAATGTTGATGGACATTTTGTCCAAGTTGGAAAGGAAATAATGTCCATGAACATTATTACCACATGGAAAGGGAAATAACGTCCATGGACATTATTTCCTTTTCAGAGTGTAAATAATGCCCATCAAAATTGAGAATTGACGTCCATGAACTTTATTTCCACTTTGAAATAGTATCCATTGCTTTCTCCTCTGGGCATATAAAACAGTGGCTTCGCTAAGTAAAGATTTTTGGCTTGAGGACTTTCTCCTCGGGTATGTCGAATAGTGGTTTCGCTGAGAAAAGGTTTGATGGCTTGCCAGCTTCTGGCTGATTTATAGCTAGTGTCCTATGAGTAAAAATTTGATGCCTAGCTTGACTTTAGCTTCTAATAATGAAAATCTTTATGCCAGGCTGAGACTTGTTCAGACTGGCCGTAGGCAAGCTATGCAGAAAATTGTTACAAAGCGAAGTCACCATTAGATATACCCAGAGGCGATAATTTAGAAGCACAGCCAGCAAGGCAGAAACTCTTTACTTATCGAAGCTACTGTGTGATATACTTACATACATACATGCATATGAACGTACATACACACATACGTAGAGGAGAAACCGATTAAGCCGGGGCGAAGGCAAGATATGCAAGCAATCTTTACAAAACTGCCTTTGAGGATTCATTGTAACAGTATGTATATATGTATGTATGCATGTTTCGACCCTTTTTTAATTACGAATTTTAAATATTTAAAATAAAATTTAGAATTTTTTAATAAATTTTTATTTTTATAAACAAACGTCAGTTTTTAGCAGAGTTACCACCAAATACCATACGCTTATATGAGAAAAAAAAGGAAAATATATGAAAACAAATTTATTGGCAATAGTATTCTCTCACGAAATAAAAAAGCTTTTTTTACTTCAAAATTTAATATACGAAAGCTTTTAAATGTTTTATAAGAATCAAAACAGGCTGTATAACTTCCAAACGCCTGGACCCATTTTCTCCAAACATAGCTAAGAACACTCTCGATCAAGTCACCCTTCAAACAGAAAAAATCTAAATCAAAATCGGTCCAGCCGTTTGAGCTCTACGATGGCGCAGACATACACACAGCCACACACTACAAATTTATGTCCATAGACGTTATATGCTTTCTGAAAAGGCTATAATGTCCATGGATATTATGTTCATTTTGAAAGGGAAATAATGTCCATCAAAAAATGGAAATAAAGTCCATGAAAATAGGTCTGAAAATTTTTATTATTTAGACTTTCTAGTTCAATATTTTGAATTAATGTAAATTCAAATTATTTTTATTAAGAGTGGAGTGTTGGAATATTCAAATCAGATTAGAAGAACGGATCAGTTCTAACGACACAGATTTACAATCTTAACATATAAATAAATTTAAGAAATTATGTTGTTGCATTTATTATCCGGGAAAAAGTAGACACCAATTGTGGTAAAAAATATGAAAGCGGCAACTCCGTCAACAACCAAAACAACAAAAGCTTTTTATATTAATTATTATTTTACAATATAAAGCGTCTTGTAGGCTTAATTAAAATATAAATAACCACAAAAATTATTTTATTATATATCAATCGGCATACACCTGGTTCACACACGTCAAGTTTTCTTGTTCAAGTCTTGATTCAGCTGTGAGAAAGACAAAGAAATTAATACATATTTCTCTGTCGCTCTCCCAGCTGAATTAAAACTTGACGTGTGTGAACCAGGTAATATTCTTTATAATGACGACCAATAAATTTTATGCTACGGGAATTTTTTTAACACATACCGACATGTTTTTTTAAAGAGAAAAGCTTTTTCTTTCTGTCACTTAGCGTCGTAAGTAAAATTTTTGTTTTCAACAGGTTCGTCCGTAACAGAACGGAACAGAACAGAAAAACTAACGACTTGTACAGGTTTTTTATTAACAAAAACCAATCAGCTGATTCGTAACAGAACAGAAAGTAAAGACTAATTCTGCCTTTAGGCTTGAAAATTTTTGTTAGAATGAGAACTTTTTTATAAAAAAAAATATATTAGAAAACTAAAATCCTACTCTGTTATAAATAAAAATAAAAATTAAGTAAAAAAATAAATCCACACAAACTCACAAGTGTAAGTCCAACAAAATAGTATAAAAAACGTACCAAAACGTTAGTTTGTTAGCCATTTTGTGCAGTTTCTTTAAATCATTTAATTAGTTATTGAAATAACTAAGAAAATGATCTCACAAACTTGTTCATTTTTTAACACCTGACCGAAAAAGAGGGTGTTATAAGTTTGTAGTGTGTGTCTGTGTACCTATGTGTGTCTGTACACGCCATCGTACAGTCCAAACGGCTAAACCGATTTTGATTTAGATTATTTTTTTGATAGGTGACTTGATCGAAAGTGTTCTTAGCTATGTTAGAAGAAAATTGGTCTAGCCGTTCAGAAATTATCTGCTCTTTTCTACCTGTATTCTCTTGAATCTGTGTATCTATGACACCATAGCTCCCAAACGGCTAGATCGATTTTAGTTTAGTTTTTTTCTCGTTTGAAAGGTGACTTGATGTAAAATATTCTAGCCCATGTTGAAGAAAATCTACTCAGTCGTTTGGAGGTTATCATCAATTTTCTTCGGGGTTCTGAAAATTTTTAATTTTATTTTTAATTCATACCAGGGATGATAAATGAAAAAATTCATTTCGTACCAATGAGCTTCTAAAATAGTACTTTTTCAGCTCAAATAGTACTAAAATCTTTTTGAATTGTTGTAACCAAGTAAGCCACACGATTTTGATTGAGTTTATGTGCTCATTGTGTCAAAGATCAAATATGGCTCTGTTTTCTAAAAATATTTTTGATAAATTCTTTTTCAAATAATGGTGGCAAAAATCAAAGAATTTTAATTTCAATTTATCTCAACGAAACTTCAATTCTGCCATATAACAAGAAACATACTTACTAGTTTCTTTATTCTTATAAACTTGAAGTTTGCTAAAAATTTTAAATTCGTTCACAATGGATATACAAGCATAGCAGAAGATATTTTTTTATTAAATTTTGAAATCCGACATTTCTTGAATAACCAAAGTTCTTGAATAAATGCGTAAGTCGAGTTAGGTAGATTTTGAGTTATTAATGCGAAACAGCCCTTTTTTAAGCGATCTTGAAATGAAAGTAAAAATTTTCGCAATATCATGGACTAGACTGGATATTTTTTCATGCACAACAACTTGACTTCTATATTGATTTCATAAATTTTCAGCAATAAAGACTTAAGTATTCCTGTGTGATGGACTATTTATTTAAACACACAAGCAGAGATACGATGTTATTATCTAAACACATTTTGAAATCTTTTTAAATATTTTGTTCTATTTTATGTTGTTTTTGTCTGAAATTTTTATACAAAGTTATTTTGGCAAATATATGCCCAAAGTGTTAAAAAAATCAACGATGTTCATACCGTGGACAATATTTCAGAAATATTTTGTTTTGCACTACTGGAAAAAATCAGTTTTAAAACATACGCCTTATTCAAGAAAGCCAATGATTTGTTTATAGAATATGGAGTTTGACATTAAACTAATCCATCAGCATCGCTGTTGATATTTGTGCTTGAACACTAACAAGTAAATATTATAAGCTGTTCTCTCAAGACCGCCTGTTATTTATTCTCCTTAAATAAGTATACAAATCCAGTCACGAAATAACAGTCTAAATAGACTCAAGAGAGAATTAAGTTAAGGGCTAAAGTAGAGATAAATTATTATTGAATAATCAGTGGATACCAAATAGTACCAAATCAGTCGCGGGGGTACCATCGTATTTTTTGGTTTCAATAGTACCAAAAAAAGTACAATTGTACCAACTTTATCATCCCTGATTCATACATATTTAAGAATTAATTTTTTTCTTGATTTAGATCAAGAATTGTTATGATTGTTATGTTATTGTTTTTTTTGTACTAATAAACTCAAAACAGTAAATAATTTACGCATTTTCATTTATTGAAATTACTTAATTATTGGAAAAAACTTTATCAATCGGTTAATCGATTAATAACGAAATTAACCGATTACTAATCGATTACACCAAAACCAATAGAAGATCGAAATTTAAAGTTAATGAGAAAATATATATTTTCCTCACCAGAAACTGTTAAAACAGCTAAAAGTTTAATTGATTAGCTTTCAAAGTATTTGGTTTCATGACGACGCTCTGCAGGAACGACCTGCAGAAAGCTTACAGAGAGTTTTGACTAAGTCCTAAACATGATTCCTACACGTTAATCTAGACTTTGATGCATACATTTTCCTAATTTATTTAAATATTTTTTTCTAAAAAAAGAGTTCTTGTACCTACAGATTTTTATTTTAAGTTACAAAATCATTTCCTTGCTGACAATGTCACATGGCTGTTTGTTAATTTAGACCAAACATTTATTTGCATTTCTTTTTTTGTTGTTGTTGCTATTTTTCATTAAGAAAAGTAAAGCTAGACGATGAAAAAACTTTCGCTTCTAGTAAACTTTCGTTGCCTTTGAAAGGTGCTGTAGTGTTACGGTGCTCTGGTGCTGTATGTTTGAGCTTAATATTGAAAATAACCTCTGTCTAAGCGCTAATTACTACAACTTGTAACAAGTTGGCTCATTCACTGGTTGGTTGGTCCAAATAAGATGACTTTAAGAAAAAATTTTAAAATGTACGTATACGTATTCAATAATGTATTGGGTGTTTTTTATTGAGGTATAGAACTTTAAGTTGGCATCACTTTTTTAACTGGCGGCCATTTTGTCAGCTGTCAAGTGATTAATATTTAGTTTGGTTTGCCATTTCATCATGAACAGGTTGACAAAAGAACAACGCTTGCAAATCGTGCAAATTTATTTCGAAAATAATGGTTCAGCTCGCGAAGTTTACCGCAAGCTCCGTCCATTTTATGGTCGACATAATCGTCCATCAGAGCAATTAATTCGGTTAACCATGGATCGTTTTCGCACTACGTTTACTCTATGTGATAATACGCATCCGCAGAGACGTCGAACAGTGAGCACCGAAGAAACAATTGCCGCTGTAGAGCAAAGTGTTGAAGAGGACCCGAATGAATCGATTCGCCACCGTGCACAGCAATTGGAGCTTTGTCCATCAACTTTATGGAAGATTTTGCGCAAAGATCTTGGCTTGCGAGCTTACAAGATCCAGCTTGTGCAAGAATTAAAGCCGCGAGACCATGCAATGCGTCGTGATTTTGGTGTAAGGGCCGAAAATGAGATTGATCTCGATGCTGATTTTCATCGCAAAATTTTGTTCAGTGATGAGGCTCATTTTTGGTTGAATGGCTACGTCAACAAGCAAAATTGCCGCATTTGGAGTGAAGAGAATCCACATGAGACCCTTGAGACGCCATTACATCCACAAAAACTGACTGTTTGGTGTGCTCTATGGGCTGGTGGAGTCATTGGGCCATACTTCTTCCGAAATAATGCTGGAGAGTCAGTTACCGTTAATGGAGACCGGTATAGAGCCATGATAACCGACTATTTTGTTCCCGAATTGGATGGCATGAATGTGGATGAGCTGTGGTTCCAACAAGACGGCGCTACATGCCACACAGCGCACGTCACAATCGATTTATTGAAGGAAACATTCGATGAGCGCATAATTTCGCGGAATGGATCTGTCAATTGGCCACCAAGATCGTGTGATTTGACACCATTGGATTATTTTCTTTGGGGATATGTGAAGTCGCTCGTCTACGCCAACAAACCAGAAACGTTAGGGGACTTGGAAGCCAACATTCGTGGCGTTATTGCCAACATACGGCCCCATATGCTCGAAAAAGTGGTTGAAAATTGGACCTGTAGAATTGGCTTTATTCGAGCCAGCCGCGGCGGCCACATGCCCGAAATCATATTTAAACATTAATGGCATAAAATTATCCTTCCAATAAAGCCAAATTGATGGATATTAAAACGATTTTCTTGTGTTTTATTTCAATTCGAAGTTCTATACCTCTAAAAAAACACCCGTTATGTATGCAAGTAGATGATTGCATAGACGGCAAAGTGATTGCATAAAGGTATTAAATACACAAATATTTATTTGATTTTTGGCTTAAACTTAAGTCAACATTAGTTTTACTATTTTACAATTTTTTTCTCTCTCTCTCTTCTCTTATCTGTTAGTGAATATTTCATAGTTAAGACATTTTTAGTATTTTTTTTTTGTTTTGGTTTATACATTTTTTTTTCTTTCTTAAGATTTTTTGTAAACAAAATCTTATTTTAAGTGCATCCAGGTTTTTTTCCAATAAAAGAAGTTACTGTGGAAAATAATCAAAGACTTTAACTCAAACTAATTTGCATTACAAATTAGAAAGTGTGCTTTATTTTGTGGATTTTTTTTATTAAGAGATAATAGCCAGGCTATAGGAAATTGTTAGGCCTTTATTCTTCTTCATTTCATTCAATTTTGTTTATGTTTAGATGACGTTAAAGTGGCTATTGTTTGTCTTAAATTTGTTTAAAAAATACTGTCATTAATTTATTGAGAGATGATAAAATTGATTATATGTTTCTTTTCTCACATCTCTTGAATGAAAGTTATTTATGGACATAGAAAATTAATTTAATTTATGTATGTTTAAATAAAATTTGTATGTTTGCACATTAAAAAACAATCAAAACAACTCGCACGTCTTCGGAAGTTTTAAATCATTAATCAAAACAAACGGAAGGGTTACGCAGTGTAAGCTCTCATAAGCGGACACTCGCTGTCTCTTTACAGGAAAAATGCAAAAAATACTTGACAACAGAGGTCAGTCGAGTTTTTTTAGCATTTCTTAAACTTACAAGTCAACAATAGCTGAGTGGGTAAAGTTCTTATCTTTTCATATGAACGAGCACAGGTTCGTATCCCAGCTGGGTGAAAAAAAATTTTTTTTTAAATATAAATAAAATATAAGTGTGTAAATTAGTTGGTTTAATTTTAATTTGTTTATTTGACTACTTATTTTTTAGCTTCAAGTAAGCCAAATAATAACTAGTTAATTGCTGTGACAATGTAAATACATTTGTAAGAGGTATCCCTTATTTTTTGGACTTCTCAAACAAAAATAAGTAGTTATCGAGTCAAATTGTAAGGAGTTACGACTTAAGCAAAGTTTTTGCTGGGTAGTTAGGAAACAATAAGCTAATTTTGAAAAATAAAGTATGCACAGTTTTTTCGAAAGCTCGTAAAAAACAGAAAACGACAAAAATTCTTTTCCCACTCCGTGCGCATAAAGAATAAAACAACCCAGCAAACATTTTTTGCCGTTTTCGCTCCAAAGTTATTCAGAATTTTTGCACAAGATGCCGAATTCGTATCCGAAGTCGGTCAGAAGACGTATCGAAAATGATACCGAGTGGTTGATAAGAAAGTGCACCTCTTTGTGTGAGGAAATTTTAAAAACTTTTCTGCAATGTCGAAGAGAATTATGTACTTATTCTAAATAATTTTCTAGGGAAATTCTAAAGGAATTTTCGACATGCTTGAACAATGTCTGCCAAAACACCAGAAAATCTTCCGAAGTATCAGATACTTTTTACGTCCTGTCGTATTAATTTCAGAGAAAAAAAGTCAGCGCTAAAATTAGAAATTCATCAGAAATGTCATATACAAATGGCGCATAGAATCAAAATGTTTTTAGACTTCTTTGACTCTTCGTGTGCCATAAATTTTTCCGCTTATGGCAGCTCATCAAAAAGCATTTATCACAAAAAAATCTACCAGAGTGAAATCGCATGATTTTGTTCGTTAATTCACTTCACCTCCGCGAGATCGTTCATGCAGCATATACATTATGGCGCTTCTATGTCTTCTAGTTCCACATAGTTTAATTTGGTCGAAAACAAATCCATATAGCATATAGCGATCGACAGTGCTGACCACCAACTTAATTTTCGACGCAGTCGGCTGAAATTTGAAACAAACGTGGGTCTTGCCGCAAACATTGAGACTAAAGTTGACAATACAACTTTTTATTTTGGACATGCCACCTTGCATCTTATCTTTTTGATCACTGACTAAATAATAATAAGCAGCATATTTGACAGACACTGTCAAAACCAAATGGCCGCCACAGCCTGTCAACATCGACATGCCTTATGTGGAAAAATGTTTATATTCGTTAGAAGTAAAAAGAATTTCAAAAAAATGTTATTAATTAAATAAATTGCATAAATGAATTCTTTAATTTATAAATTCTTTTTTCTTCACTTTTTATCTCTAAATTTTATAACTTTTTTATTACTTTTCGTTGTTTTCAATTTGTTATTAGATAAAGTTTCTCAAACTAAAATTGTTTAAATGATTTCATTTAATATTAATATTATTCTGTCTAAACGTTTAATTAGTAACCAAGTGCTGCAGTAGTGAACAATAAATCTGGAAATAATAAAAAATTGTTTTTGTGTATTTGATTAAATTTTGGTAGTTGTTAAGTTAGATTTTTGCAATTATTTTTATCGCTCGTTATAAAGTCTTTCAACAAAAAAATCTTTGAATTAAAGTAACAAGACAATAAAAACATTAAATTTAAAATTAAAAACAATAATAAAAATTTATTTTACTGACTTACAAACGCCTACACTTTATGAACTCGTAAAAAAATAACATGATTTATTTAGAAATCTTTTTAAAGATTTCATAGAAAATAATAAAAAAACTTCGTTGAATAAGAAGTAAGAATAGTGACCGAAGAGTAACAAACTATGATTGAAATAGATGACCGATAATACACTCATTCCCAGTGGAAAAAATTGGAAATAATTTTTGGGGAACTACTTTTTATTTACTTCCAAAGTATTATTAAGTGTGTACATATTTTAGACTTTTCAGTAACTGATTACACTATGCAACAAGAAAAATGCCAAGGAGTACCACTATATTTTCATGGTCCCCCAAATACAAAAACAGTCGAAATTTTAAATTCTATAGACAATATTTTTTTTTTGTCTAAAATTTGGGATTTTTGGAGAGGCTGCTCACTGATTTTATAATAACAAAAACAAATTTTAAAAAATGCATTTCTCAAATACTCCTAAATGTGCACCAACCCTAAAGGGCCAAATAAACTACGCAAGCGGCTTACCAAACATGACGGAAATTTCCGTTTGTACAAGCCTGTTGTGTACTATTGGTGCGTTTTTTTTACGTTTGACAAGCGGCTTGGCAAGCTGCTTGCAGAAAAATCAAAAAATTTAGATATTTTGACTGCCATATTGAATAGTCTATTGTAAATTTAGCTCATTTGCCACACAATTTCTATAAAGTGAGGTTGTCGTGGAAAAGTACAAATTAAATTAGTGATTAATGTGAAAAATCTTTGGTTGTACGAGCTAGTTTTGTGTAGTCTGTGTGCAAATGAAAAAAATATGTTTGCCAAGTTTGTGTTGTGTTTGCGTAGTTTATTTGGCCCTTAAGTTATACATTTTATAACGGTCTATATTATAGAGGAACGTACTTATATCTCGAAAAAATTTAGCTTGGAAAGGAACATACTTATATCTCGAAAAAATTAAGCTTGAAAAAGTGCAAATGTTAGCAGATATGTGAACGATATTAGCCGTTTAATGTCTGTAACTTCGGTTTATACTTCTGACTTTTTTCATATAATAAATTTGGATTCATTAAGGAGCACTGTTTGTTTCTTCAGTAATTTAAAAATTTTATTTTGTTTTTTTTTCCAAGATATCAATAGTTGCAATAAAGGATCGATATTAAGATACCGCCTTCGTTTAACGCTTTGTACCACAATCTTTTTAATATCTGATATAATATTTCTTGTTGTACTTTTTCCACAAAGGAATGAAAAAGATTAAAAGCCATATAAAATATTTTAGAACGCTTGAGAAACCTCTATAACATCGATTTCATTGTGGACTGGTCATAAATGGCGCAGGAAGTTCACCTTTGTATAAAGGCCTTTTCGTACAAAGGGAACATTGGACGTAATCGTTGCTTTTACTAAAATATTTTCATACTACTGTGTAACAAAACAACGAACAGCACACGGAAAAAATTATCATAGGTTTTTATTTCAACATTTGTTTGAATTTGTTATTAAATTCTATTATTTTTTTCTTTAGTTTTTAAATATTCCAATAGAAATTTTTGATAGAAAAAAATGCGATTTTTTTCTTATTAAATATTTACGAATTTCAGTGTTTAATTTTACATAAAATAAATATTTAAATTTATGAATTTAGTAATAGAATACGAATTATAGTTTTTTCTGTGCAATGTAAAATCCATAAAAGTTAAATTGAATTTCCCTAAAATTCCCGAACAAAATTTGGCGGGATTTGTTTTAAAAAAATTCCCGGAATTTCGCTGGAATTTTTTCCTGCGTAGAAACACTAATATACATATTAAGAACTATTTTAACTGCCTGTCCCACGATGTCGACAAGTCGATGTCGTTCTTTTATTTATATTGAAAACAAAAACAAATTTAAGTTTTTTATTATTGTTTTCAATATAAATAAGAGAACGACATCGACTTGTCGACATCGTGGGACAGGCCCTAAATGTATATTTTTATTGTATAACAAGGGAACATTTTCTGCTGCTGATTTAAAATTCCCATTGTTTCATATTAATTCTAAATCTCTTTCATTTAATATTTTTCACTGTTAAAACAACTTTGTTATAAACGTAACATATCATTTTAAATCAACATGACTATAACTTTAATTTCAAATAAATTTTATGTTAACTAATCAATTAAACCATGTTGAATTAAAATGAAATTCATGTTACATACGATGGTATTTATTTAGTTTATATCTAAAGTAAAGTTTGAAGCTGTTGTGGCTGCAGTGGTTAGCGTGTTCGCTACCAACCAAGTGGCCCGAGTTCAAATCTTGGCTGGGGCAGCTAACTATGTACAACACAAATTTTTATGATGCGTATGCTAATACACATCGCGTAAGTAAAATAATTAATAAAATAGCTGCATTAAAGTCATGTTGTTTCAATTTGGTTTAACTTTAATTCAACATGATTTTTCGTGTTGTTTTAATATCAAATTCATGTTGTTTAAAGTTGAAATAACTTTAATTCAACATGATTCTTCATGTTATTTCAGTATCAAATGAATGTTGTTTCAACTTTAAATAAATTTGATTCAATATAATTCTTCCAGTATCAACTTCATTTTGATTTAAGTGTTCTGGAGTATTAAATCAACATGAAATATAGTTATTTCAAAAGGAAAAATTTTGTTTGAAGCTTATTGTAAAATCATGTTGAATTAACATAAAACACCTATGAAACAATATCACTACTAAAAATTTTAAATTAACCTCGTTTTGTAGGCTTTTTAATCGTTAAAATTTTTTTGGTATTTTTGTCAGTTTTAAATAATAACGACAATATGAATATGTCCACATTAAAATTAATGCCATTTCCTGTTACAAATCATTTTTAAATATAAAAAATATTAGATTTTTCCTCTTACCTTTGGCGGTTTCCGATATATAAGAAAAATGTTCACGTTAAATTAAAAAACTTTGCCGTTTCCAAAAATATTTAATTAAACAGCCGCACGTGTTTGCAGACAAGGTTAAAATCATTAAAAAACACACAATTTATCTTCTTGCTTGTTTAACTTCATATCACAATTTCTTTTTATGACAATTTGCTAAAGAAGATCAATGTGATTATGTGGCGCGCGTCTCTTTGTTTTGCAAATTGATAGTAAAATTAAGTGGATAAAAACGAAATATATTTGTTGGACTTTCAAGAGGACAAATTGAAATTTCTAGACGGGCAAATATACAGTTAAATTTTTAGACAGACAAATGGTGCATCACATAAAGTTATTTGCGACTTTACATAAAGTTGTTTGCGACTTTGCCGTTTTTCTTTTTTAAGCTTCCTTTTTTTGTTCAAGATAATAAACATTTAAAATTGCTAGCATTTGTTTAGAGACGAGATTTTAGGCAATTTTTTTAACACAGAAACACATTTAAGTTTGTTTTGAACTGGAGCCAAACTTAAAATACACAAAGGAATGTCTGCAAAGAAATTGTAAAAGAGAAAAATTTAATTAAAATTATTTATAATAAACAAATATTGATAGTTAAAAGTAAAGAAACAATTTTTATTTAATTTATTGCAAAAATTACTTTTTGTGAGGAAATAATCAAAATGACGAGATATTGCAGACAAAATATACTCTAGACCAGTGGTGCCCAAAGAAACCCTACCACATTCTGTGTAGATGTGTGTGCTTCGCGGCCAAACAGACCCAGTTGGCCAGATACGCGGCATTATCGTCGAGGATTTGTGTACGACTTAGCTGTTGATTAGGTTACCCATTCGACAATTTAAAAGAAATCGTCGTTCACGAAAATCTGAGCGACAATGTCTTACATGTTGTCCTCAATCCAACTTTGTTGAGGACAATGTGAGCGACAGTGTCTTATCTTTTGTCTTCAGTAAAATTGTTGAGGACAATACGAGCGACAATGTCTTACATTTTGTCCTCAACCCAACTTTGTTGTAGACAATATGAGCGACGTTGTCTTACGTTTTGTATTCGCTCAAATTGTTGAGGGGAATATGACCGACAATGCCTTAAATTTTGTACTCGATTCAGAGGGCAAATTACGGCATTCGATATCGATCGGAATTTCTACACAATGTAAATACATACAACCAGAGAAAAAAATCAATAAAAACCATTTTGATTCAATAAGAAACATTTACGAAAGTTTTAGAAGGTTTTTATATATCTTGTTCCCTACACTGTAAATGTCTTTATATGTATATTCAACCTAAAATTAGTTAAATTATTTGTGTGAAACTTTTCAAAAGTATCGTTGAAGTCTACTGATGATTTGGTAAAGCACCAATGAAATGCATATAGGCATTGCTTAGCCCCAACAAATAAATCTTTATTTAACATAAAATTGGGAAAAAAATCTCAAATAACTCTATAACTCTGTTGTAAACCACTTGCAGAAAGTCTTTACTACAAATACGTCTGATACTATAGTTGAGCTGCCACCAGGTCTTCGCTATACCAGATGTACCTTGAGGTTCAATATTCGTGAGATTGAACACTGTATTGCGAGCTTAAATTTGAAAAAAGCTCCAGGCGCTGATAAAATACGCAATAAAATAATCTTAGAGCTACCCTATGGTGCAAAAATGATAATTATATCCATTTTCAACGGTATTTTGCGCCACTAATGCTATCCCGCAGAAGGGAAGGTTTCGCTGATTACCATGATAGCTAAGCCAGGCAATAATCATACGAAGGTGAAATAACATAGGTCTATAAGCATATTGTCTAACATGTCAAAACTATTTGAAAAGCTAGTTATGAGTAAGCTAACACCAATAATGAATGGTACTGGATGCATTCCAGACCACCAATTCGGTTTTAGGAGACAACAAGGAACGATTGAACAAACACATACGACTCGTGAATGTGGTTAGAAAAGCCTACGAGGAAAAGAAATATTGCTCTGCGCTCTTCATCGATGTTTGATAAAGTATAGCATGAAGGCTTAATACATAATCTTAAGCAAAACCTATCCGCAAGCCCCCTTAAGTTTTTAGAAAGCTACTTAAACTGATCGAAAATTCTTTGTTAAGGAAGGTAATTTTCTAAGCCCTCCGCAGCCGATTGAAGACGGAGTTCCTAAAGACAGCGTCCTTGATCCTGTATTATATCTGATATATGCCTCTGAATTGTCGGTGAGCAGTAACATACACATATCAAGATTGGCTGATGATAATGCTTCTTGATGGTTTTTGTGAACACTTAGTTCACAAAAGCCATCAAGAAGCTTCCAGCAAACTGCAAGATTATATACCCCGGGTGGAAAAATGGCTAAAACAATGGCGGATAAAAATTAACGAACAAAAATTTTTAAACATTACTTTTACATTGTGCAGAGAAACCTGCCCACCTATACAAATAAATAACCAAACACACTGAAGTAAAATATCTCATTGGAAGGAACTCTACTCTAAGCCCAGATTGCAAACTTCTTTTATACAGCTTCATTCCAAAACCAATATGGTCCTACGGTATCCAGTTATGGGGCACTGCCTCGGCATCAAATATAGAAAAAATTCAAAGGCGACGAAATAAAATACTCCTTACGATTACAGCAGATCCATGGTATGTCAGAAACAAGCGAATTCATAAAGATTTTGAAGTGCCGCTGCTTAAGGCAGTGTTTTCTAAGTACGTGACAAGATACATAAAAAGCTTGAGTTGCACCCAAATCCCCTAGCTCGAAACATCATTATTTTTAGACTCCACACTTGGCTGAGAAGAAGGGACACTCTTGCTCTCAGCCGAATAGGAGAGACGTAGACAACCAAAGCACCAACCGCTGAAACAAATATTTTTGTCTGGTCTTAAAAATTAAAATTTTAGAGTTAAGATTTGATTACTTATTTTGATTACAATTGATTGATTACAACTTTATTGAAGATACAAGAAATAAATATAAATGAAAAAAGCTCTTGGTCGTGTGATGGCTTCTTTAATACCAGTTAAATTACTGTACTTTAAACTAGGGATGTAACGAATACCGATACCGATACCGATATATCGGCGATACTTCAGATTTTCCGATACATCGGTATCGGCGATATTTTACTGTCGATACGACGATACTTTTAAAACTTTTTTCAGAGTTTTTTTTAACAAATAATTTATTTTTGTTCAATTTTGCCATGAATTAAATTCACTTCGTTATTTTTTAAGTCTTATTAATATCAATTTTAAAAATTAATAATATTTTATGCTGTTATTTTGTAAAAAAAATATTTATTTTTTGTTAATTTTACCATGAATTCAAATTCAAGTCGTTGTTTTTTAAATCTTATTCCAGCAAAAAAAAAAGATACTCCAAAGAAGTCATGAAAATGTAGAATTCGCGATCTGGAAGTATTGCAAATTTGGATAATTTCTAATTAGTTTTACATATCATTGCCATTGCAAGAAGTTCTGTTTTTCGATTACCAATCACCGAATTGGAAGCGATGCTAGGACAAATTTCTTTTTCGGTATTCTATAATGATTTTACCTCAAGGAAAAAGGATAAAATATTACCCATTTTCACAATTTTTATGCAAATTTAAACTCAGAACTGTATTTTCATGTAAATTTAAGTGAATAAATATAAACTTAGAAGTCTTTTAATAATTAAGCTATTAAGTTATTTAGAAGAATATTAGTTGATAAATGTCCTTTAAAAAAATCGATTTTTTAAAAAGCATGGCGAGTATTTTTTGAAATTATAAAGGAATTAAAATTTTTTTCTTGCTTTTCTACTAATTTTCGGCATATTTTTAATATAGATTTTTTGGAAGCAAGGAAAATGTAGCTCCTTAAAAATTACTTCCAATGTTTTATCAATTTTAAATATTCTCTCTTATAATGTAATTTTGTATAATAAAAAAATTGCACTTGAGTTTTGTTAATCTAAACTTGAACTCAATTTCAATATTCGTAGCGGTATCGGAATCGGTATCGGCGATATTTAATTTTAAATATCGGTATCGGATCGGCAAAACGGCGTATCGTTACATCCCTACTTTAAACATATATTTTTAATTTGAAAAAAAATGTGCTTGTACAATAAATGTATTTTGGTAAAATTTTTGTTCTTGTTTTGTGATATCTTGTGATACAATTCTTTTCACCGGTCACAACTCGGGAACATTTCGTGACATTTCCGTTTTCACCACTCATAGGTCAAGTACGTTCAATACAATTGGTACACCATTTCCCGCAGGGCTAAAACACAAATAGCTGACGGAATTGCTTGCGGTGATATGCTTTCAGTAACTAACACCTAAAGTTGAGCGGTGCTGAAAGTTCTAATGTTACACGGTACATTATTACCAACTAGACTTTTAGTGAATTTATTGCCATGTTGAAATCATTAAGGCGTTTTTTTCTTAGATCGGAACTACTGGTTTAACAACTCCTGTTTACAAGGAGCTCAAATTAGAAGTGCTCTTAATTTTTTGCACTAAAAACTCAATGTTTCTGAGAAGAATTGCGCACGCATGGCTTTTCGAAAGTTGATCAGGGTGACAAACGATTTTTACTGATATTACACGTGGATTTTACTAATATTAAACGTTCGTTTTTCTTCTAGATATGTGCAAATCATAAGCTATCGATAAAAATTAAATACTAAACAAAGAGAATTAGAAACTCTATTTGCACTAACACGCTATATCTGCGATAAACACAAAGATCGACATCAAAGTATTTTCTCTTAAACTAAAATTTTTGCAGTTTTCTGAAAACCGTTGGAAACCGCCTAAAAAGCGGGTTTTTCACACACTTTGCACTTTTGATGATGAAAAACCACCAGATCTAGCGGGAAAACCACCGTTTTGGCAACACTGTATAACATTTCAATACTGAAATTGTTTCTTGTTAAGAACAATTTGCCAAATTTAAGTTACAATTGCATTGTCAATAATTATTATAAAATTATTAACTTATAAATTTTAAAAAATTTTCCCACAAAATATTCTTTTTTGTATATTTAAGGGCCTAAATACCTTACAAAGCCTTATAGCTAAAATTACCAAAGCCATAAGCCAAATTTGACACCTTTTACATTTATGATAGCGTAAAATAATCCATAAATTATTAAAATACCATAATTTTTAAAAATGAATAAAAAATCTCTAACAAATTGCATCATGGACAAAGATTGGAAAATTTTATTTTCCTTATTTTTTTTATTTTTTGCTTAAACTCATTATGGAGTATAAATCAAACCACCCACCTTAAAACTACCACCACCACTTCCAACCATCACCAGACACAGTGACTCGGGGAGATAATAAATTATAAACCAAACAACAATAATATTACGAAAGGAAAATAAAAGCTAAATGCAAATATAATTTACTGATATCTCCCGCCTAGAAACTTAAAGGAAATCAATAAAAATTTAAATCTCATTAAATGGCCATTGGCTAAAAAAATGTCTTGAGTGTAGCAAGGGAAATTTATTTATGCACCAGCAGAAAACACCAGCCAACCTCCCTCCTCCACTACTCTTAAGGCGAAAATTTGATTACAACAATGTTTAAAAGGAAATTAGTTTAGTTTTATAACTTAAATAAATTTTCATCAATTTTATTTACACTATGGAACACATACAGACAAACAAAGACCGACAGAAAGTCTTAAAAAAACCCCCAAATATCATCACCAACATAAATTTTCTGGTCAAACTATTCACCAAAATCAAATAACAAATTGACAAAATCGTTTTGATTGAAAGGAAAAATAAAAAAAATTATAACGAAAATCAGCAGAAAAATCGCCAACAACAACAAAACATATTTATTACCGCTATTAACCTTTACGAACTCTCACTCTTCGGCATCTATCACTCACTCATCATACTGGTAAAACGGGGCGAGATATCAAGTCAACGTGAAATAAACAACAAAAACATCTAAACATTTCACAACAACGGAGGATTGTGGGTGGAGCAGCGGCAATAAATGTGTTTTGAAAAAGACAATTTTATTCACAGTGAACAGATTTATTTTCTTTGAAAAAAATTTTTAATTGATCTATATTAAAAATGTCACAAATTATTTTCTTGAGAAAAAGATAATATTGAAAAAAAAAAATTTTTTAATTCTTGAAATATGCTAACTTCATAAATAGTTCTTGCAAAAAAAAAAAACAACTGCAAAATAGACGTGGCACTGCCCATCATTTTTATCATAACGCTGCACTTTCACGAGAACTAATTGTGTGCGAAGTTTCATAAGAAGCAGTTAAGTATAAGTAGTTTAAATGAATATTTACTTTTCATGGGCGTGGCATTGACCACTTTTCTAACCATACCCAGCAAAAACTTTG
The DNA here is from genome assembly GCA_956483635.1 of Panzeria rudis. Taxonomy (NCBI): domain Eukaryota; kingdom Metazoa; phylum Arthropoda; class Insecta; order Diptera; family Tachinidae; genus Panzeria; species Panzeria rudis. The sequence goes on from OY101448.1 coordinate 138,104,794, forward strand.
CTTGCTGGTAGGCACAAAAGTATATGAGGATTTAAGTCGTAACCACTTACAATTTGACTCGACAACTACATATTTTGTTTTTGAGAAATCCAAAAAAAAATAAGGGCTTCCCGTTACAAATGTGTTTACATTGTCATAGCAATTAACTAGTTACTATTTGGCTTACTTGAAGCTAAAAAATAAGTAGTCAAAGTAATGAATTAAAATAAAAAAAAAATTTTATACACATTATATTTCATTTATATTTTAAAATATTTTATTTACTTTTTTCTTTTTGACCCAGCTGGGACACGAACCTGCGCTCGTTCAGATTAAAAGACAAGTACTCTAACCACTCAGCCATTGTTGAATTATAAGCTTAAGCGATAAAAATTAGTTTTCATATACAAACACACGTTGACTTAAAAAGTGGTTGTCTACTATTTTTTTAATACATATCAAAAAATTTTAATTACTTTCAGGCAATGAGAAAAATATGTATTAATTTTATTAACAACTAGGTAGTAGCTCTAATTTGAATCATAGTAACAAGATAAATAAGTACCACTAACTACTTTGTAACCCATTAATAAAGTACTACAGATAAGAAAAATTTCAAAAATTTTTGCTGGGTAATGTTGTATTGTAACAATAACTAAATGTGTATGCAAAGTTTCACAAGAATCGGTTTAGTAGAAGTTGCTGCCCTTTTTTTTAATCATAATTTAGTATTCAAAGAGAAGATTAATGTGTGTGCAAAGTTTTATAGAAATCGGTTGACTAGAAGTAGATGAAAAGGCATGTGTATTTACTTGGTATGGGTGTGACACTGTCCACTTTTCAACGGGCCCAATGTGCATGTGCGTCCTTTTACATAAAATCGGTTTTTAAATGGCGGAGTTTTGAGGGAACATTCATTAATAAAAAAATACATGACGAATTGTCACATATTCTTTTTTTAGAAAACAATCGTTTTCTTTAGAACACGATTGTCACGAACTGTTCTATAGAAAAAATATCTCAAATTGATTTCTTTAAAGAAAATTTCAAAAAATATGTCCTCTAGAGAAAAAATTTACAAACTACTTTACTTGGAAAAAAATTCGTCACAAATTGTTTTCTTCAAAATATGTTTGTCCCAAATTGTTTTCTGTAGAAAAAATTTTGTCTCAAATTGAATTCTTTAGAAAAATATTTGTCGCAAATTGTTTGATAAAGAAAACAATTTTCACAAATTGGTTTCTGTAATAAAGAATTTATTAAAAATTGTTTTTTAGAAAACAGTCGCTTTCTTTCAAACGAAATTTGTAACAAATTGTTATCTTAAGAAAAAATATTGTTACAAATTCTTTTCTTATGAAAATATATTGTCACAAATTGTTTCCCAATTAAGTTGTGAGAGTTAGTCGAACTATATGGGTTTATATCAACAGAAATTTTAATTATTTTGCCTTGAGTTCGGTATTAATTTAATTTTGCAATTAAGTTATATTTTTATTGAAGTTGTGTGTATTTAGTCGAACTATATGGGTTTTATCCAAAGAAATTTATTATTCAGGCTTAAGTTCGTTCAATTTAATTTTTACAATTAAATCATTTTTTATTGAGAAATAATTTTTCAAAGCATGTGGCAATTGAAAAGTACAAATACCAATTTCTTGACTTTTGTAAAGGTCGAACTGAACATCGATGTTTTCGGGATTAACCACAATCCCATCGTCAGAGCTCTCTATACTCTAGGCTACTCAGCCCCCAAAGTCAAGCGGTAAATATCTGGCATTAAACCAATTGCATTAAAGCTCTATGTTTCCTGGCTTTAAGCTTATTTTATGGTGGCTTAGAGCTTTAATGCAATTGGTTTAATGCCAGATATTTACCGCTTGACTTTGGGGGCTGAGTAGCCTAGAGTATAGAGAGCTCTGACGATGGGATTGTGGTTAATCCCGAAAACATCGATGTTCAGTTCGACCTTTACAAAAGTCAAGAAATTGGTATTTGTACTTTTCAATTGCCACATGCTTTGAAAAATTATTTCTCAATAAAAAATGATTTAATTGTAAAAATTAAATTGGACGAAGTTATATTTTTATTTAGAGATAAATAGAAGCATGTAGACAAAGATACATTTTAACTGTGCGGAGGGTTGAACTGACATGTTGCGATAGCTTCCGCTATTCCCGTTAGAGTTCTTTACCGCGTAGACCACTCGACCAAGTCGTTGGTTTGCAGTCAAGAGTTGAATATCATTTACCTTTAATTAATTCAAACTGTCTCCTCAGAGCTGTATTTCGTTTGATAGTTATTGATATTCACTTTTTCCTAGTAGTAGACGATATACATCGATGTTTTAAAAACACTCTATGTAAGGTATCTATACATCGAAAGACTCCGATGTTTTTTTAGTCATCAACATCGAATAAATATCGATGTTTTCCATGCAATTCATCGAATTGAGAACTTTAATACAAATGCCTTGTAACCTATGTTAAATGTTATTATAATCAGCTATTTTTATACCTTTTGCCATGTACCATTACAAAATTGTATATCGGATTTGGAAAAGTAAAAAAGCCGAAGATATATTGTCTGATGAACTTTCAGGAATCTTGTCGGAAGGCTGAACGAAAATCCGTTACAAATTTGGAAAGACTGTAACCCACAATTTTCAAAACTATGTAAATCAAATCGCCTTTAGATATCTGACGATGGTGGGAACATCGGTACCGTATGAAAGACTATTTTCGTAAGCGGCATAGGCGATGACTCAACAAAGAAACTGATTGAGTAGCAAACTTTTTTACAAATTATTCATAAAGGCCGTTTTAGACCATAATACTAGTATTAATACTTTTGAGAAAAGTGAAACTCCGACATGATGAGTTGTTTTTTTTTTTTTTTTAAATTTTCAACACAGAAGTTAAATCAGAGAGGCATTTGCATCAAAGGTATTAATACTTCTGTTATAGTCTGAAACGGCCTTAAGAAGTATAGGGATATGTATTATTTTTTTAATTGTGAACGTAATAAAGCTTTCGGAAAGTACCCCACATTCATATCTATTTTTTGATACCCCACATTCATATATATTATGTTACAAAAAACAATCGATGTATAGAAAACATCCGTCTATTTTATGACATATCGATATAACATCGATGCCTCTATACGATGCATGGCATCGAAAAAAATATCGATGTTTTTTTTCCTTTATGTCTTGTGTTAAGCTTCTTTTTAGTTCTCTATTCTAGAATGAATTATCATTGATAATTACCAATACTAGTGTGTGAATGTTTGTATGTTCAGTGTATTTGAACATGTGCATCCTTTTGCTAGATGCCTTCAGAGTTTAACAATTAAGTTATGAGTCGAATCATGTCAGCTCAACCCTCCGCGCAGTCACATTTTTTTTTTTGTCTACATGCTTCACATTTATCTCGAAATAAAAATGTAATTTAGTTGGAAAATTAAATTAAAAACCGAACTCAAGCCAAAATAATAAAAATTTTTTAGATACAAATTGTTTTCTATAAGAAAATATGTAATTATTTTTTATATAAAAAATATATTTTTCAAAAATTCCCAAATTCTACATTGTTTCATATCGATTATGATATATGTAAATATTTGAAAATAAATTAAATAAAATTGTATAATTGTTTATGAGCTTCCCACTGTTTTAGTAAGACCAGCAGAGAATATTACCGTAACTCAATCAAACTCAATCGATTCCATCAAGCTCTGGCAGCAGCAAAAAGAGTTATATCTTAAAAGGTTTAAAAGTTGATGGAAATATCTCATGATACCAACTAAACCAAAATGAATGACTGACTGACTTTTTGACTGGACAACGATGTTAGCTGACCAGGTTATCGGTTATTTGTAACTTTAAGTTTATGCCAACAAACTTTAAAAAGCAGCCGTATTTATTAGTAACCAGGAAAAACCAAGACAAAACTTTTTCTTGAAAAAAAAAATACAGAAAAAAGGCAGAAAAATTGAACGTGTGATTGATTAAATTGCAAAGATTTTACATAAAAACAACAACAGAAAAATATCATTTATTAGTAATTTGTAAAACAACTTAACGGGCAACTTGTTAACGTTTGTTTTGTGTGCATGAGATAAATTGAGATAGATTGACGAATGGATATGATGTTTGTAGAGATCAAGAGAATTATGTTTGCATTTGTTAACGGAGATGACGATGATGATGATGATGATGAAATTTATGCAAAAAGCCACAATTTGCCACAATAACTACAAGAAAAAAAAATTAAAAAAGAAAAAGTAATACCTTCTTTTCTCTTACACAGACAAACAGGCAGACAATCTTCAGTATCAGTATAAAAAAATGTCTTCGCTTTGTTTTTTTGCACGCCAAAAATCCATCATTATTACTCCTTCTTTTTCAATAAAATCAGACGCCCACTTTCTTTAGACTCCACAAGAAAAGCAAATTCAAGATTGTAGTTTCAAAACTAAACATTTAACAATTAGTTGTTTAAAGACAACACCAATAATATCAACAACAAAAAATACTGAATCCGTCAATACGAGTCAGAGTAAAAGTGGCAAAAGAAAACAATTTTAAAGTGTTAAGAGTGCAACAGCAGCATCAACCTCTACTTAATGAACGAAATCGAAAGTAAGGGCTTCTATCAGTCAATATAATTTTTATATTGTTGTATTCTTAGAAGGCAAGCAATTTGGTGATAGCTTTAGACCCAGCTTAGAATATTGATCATGTCTAATTCTTTATGAACATAACGTCTATGACTATGTAATCACTTTAGACTATGTAATCACTTTGGAATAAATAGCAATTAAGTTCGAAATAATCCAGCTATGTTCTGTATTCCATTCGCAGTGAAAATTTTCGAAATCAGCAAAGCATTGTTGTTACAAATTAAAATTTATAACAGCTTACGAACATTTTCATTCCGAATGACCAAACATAACTGAAGGACATTTAAATAAACAATAATTCGCATAAAAATCAAACCAAAAAGGTTTGAATTAAGTAGAACAAAAAATCAAAGAAATGGGCATGAAGAAAAATATACCAACGGTAGCACGGGATTTGATGTGATGAACGTCAGTCAGATGAATATAAATTTAGTACTGTGTAATTCTCGTATGTAAGTTTTTCAAAAAGTTTGTATGTATGTATAAGAATTGCGATCACATTCAACCGAGTCACCTAGCACGTTGTGAGATAAACGCGGAGATAAACATGAGCACTGATGATGGGAGTGTGGCGACTTCTGAAAACAACGCTGTTCTACTTTGCTATAAAATTTTTTGTCATAGAAAAAGTTTTGCTACAAATTTTTTTCAATAGAAAAGGTTTTGCTAAAATTTTTTCTATTAAAGTCTTGCTACGAATTTTTTTCCATGGAAAAAATTTGCTACTAATTTTTTTATTAAAAAAAAAATGAAGAGAAAGTTTGGTACAAATTCTTTTCTATAGAAAAAGTTTTGCTACAAGTTTGTTTCCATAGAAAAAGTTTTGCTAAAAATTTTTGTTATTAAAAAAGTTTTGCTGGATTTTTTTGTAGAAAGTTTTGGTACAATTTTTTTATAAGTTTTGCTGCAAATTTTTTTCCATAGAAAAAATTTTGCAACAAATTTTTTTATAAAAAGGTTTCGCTATAAAAATTTTGTATAGAAAGTTTTGCTAGCCATTTTTTTCTATTGCAAATTTTTTGCTTTAAATTTTTCTATAGAAAAACTTTTGCAACAATTTTCTTTTTTAATAATTGAGTTATGACTTTTTAGTCGAACTGTATGGTTTTTATCCAAAGTTATTAATTTTTTTTTATTAATTTTAATTTTGTAATGTGTTTTTTCCCAAATTAATATTTTACTTTTTAAGTAAAATATTAAAGTTTTATAATTTTTTTCTATAGAAAAACAAATTTTTGTCTATAGAAAAACTTTTGCTACAAATTTTTTTCTATAGAAAAATTTTTGCTACAAATTTTTTTCTATAGAAAAACTTTTGCTACAAATTTTTTCTATAGAAAAAGCTTTGCTAAAAGTTTTTTCTATAGAAAAAGCTTTGCTAAAAATTGTTTAACTTAATTTATTTATTGATTCTTCAATTGTAAGTAAATTGAACTAACAAAAAGTATTCAAATCTTAAAACTAAAATATTTAAGTCCAGCAACTGTTAGATTTATTTAGCAAATATTAGGTTTAAAGGTTGCTTCTGTGGTTGTCTTGCGTTTCTCGTGTTCGGCTGAGAGCAAGTGTTTTTCCATTGCAGTCGAGTGTGGCCTCTAAAGTTAAAGATGTTGCGGCGGATTTGGATGCAACTCAAGTTTTTTATATATGTTGTCAGATGTTTTGAAATTAATGGAACATCTAGATCTTTATGAATGCGCTGCTTTCTGACATACCATGGTCCTGCTGAAACGAAGAATTTTATTTTGTCGCCTTTGTAAATATTATCTCTATATCTGATGCCGAGGCAGTGCTCCATAGCTTTTTCCCTAAAAAAGTTTTGCTACGAATTTTTTTCCATAGGAAAAGTTTTGCAGCAATTTTTTTATGGACAAAGTTTTGCTACAATTTTTTCTATAGAAAGTTTTGCTACAATTTTGTTTCTACAGAAAAGCTTTTGCTAAATAAATTTGCCATAGAAAAAAGTTTTGCTACAAATTTTTGTTATAAAATGTATTAATATATTCCAGATTTTTTTTAAGAAATTATGTACAAAATTCCGGCATATAGATTAACTAACCATAATAAACAAATTATATTTTTTGCTGAATTTTTCTTATAGCCAAAATTTAGCAACAAATTTTTTCCTAAACCAATTCGTCTCATCTCAGTCCATAGTTTAAAGCATTATATTAATGCTCTAATAACCTTTTGTCACTGTTGTTGTTTTAGGTTTATCCCCTTTCTCCAGCTCTGAAATCTCTTAATTTTTAAATTTCATTTCCTTAAAGATACACAAAATAAACAACAGCGAAAGAGTAATCTTAGAAAGATAAGTCAATTGCCACCAAGTAGTAATCTGATCGTTTTTATTGTGCTGTTGAATTTGTACAAAAATTATAAATGGTGGATTTGCTACCGATATTGTTGTTGCTTAGGTACTGAAAAATTACATATGCTGATGAATTTAAATCAAAGGTTGAAATTTGATAATTGTAAATTATCTTGGGATACGATTTTCAACTAAAGACCCACTGCCATATTTTCTTCTTTTCTGTTATCTCTTACAGTTCATTGTTTTGTTGAATTTGCAATTTACAAAAGTTTACAGGAAATAAAATTTTAAACTGATTTCAAAGTACTACAATGTTTTTATTACAATTTTCTAGAGTTGTAGGGTAAATATGACGTCATCGTATTGAAAAAAGTTAGAGATGGAAAAGCAAATTTTTAATTTTTTTAGACATAATAGTTACACTATGCTAGTCGTAAAAACCGACAGAGGGGCAACCGACGGATAAACTTAATTCGAGTACGCTGATTTCAGTGGCGTTCGCCGTTTTTCAATGTTAGCTCTTAACAAAGAGATAGTTAAGATTTAAAATTTCAGTTTTTTTTACCATTTTCATTGGATTAAAGGCGCAATTCTTAAGATAATTGGACGAAATACGGTTCATAAGCTAGTCATGCACTTCAAATATACCTAACTAAAATTTTATGAAGCCAGTCCTTGTTTACAGCTAATCTTCATACAAATTTTAACTACATGTCGATAGAACTCATGAATTGTTTTAGATTTAGTTCAAATTAAATACGTAGATAACTTATCTTTGTAGAAATCATATTGAGTTTGAACGTGATTGGTTTATTGGTATGGTTGCTACACGTCAAAGAGCGTATACAAACTACGCACAGTGCACACTGTGACTTTTTCCAGTTCTAGCTGGCCAAAATTAATAACTCTGGTGTTAAAAGAGATATCGGATTAAAATTCGGTACATGTAGTGCCGACACATAAGAGGTGATGTATGAAAAAAATGGGTGGGATTCGCCCACTTTTTCTGCCGGGAGAAATAAAATATCAAATATTTGTGAAACAGAATTGTAAAACTAGCAAAGATTTTTAATTTAAAATTTTTTATTGTTTTTATTATTTAATATTTATGTAGTATTTTAAATTCTTTTTGCATAATAAAATACGTAAAAAATTAAGCAAAAAAACTAACTGAAAAAATAAGTTAATTCATTTTTTTAAATTATTTCAAATATTTATAATACATTAAAATAAATTTAAAAAGAAAATAAATAAAATTAATCCATTATATTCGGGTCAAGGCCTTCTTCCGTTGATGGCTCCAACAGCAAGGATTGCATCTCTGGATTTAATGTTTTTCTTCTTATTGTCGGAAGTTTTCGCAAACTACATATATAGGGGTCTGATGAAATTAGCAGTCTGTGTAAAAGATCCGTATTCGTATCTATTCTGGAAGTTTTCCTGGTGTAGAATTCACGATAGTTTCTAGCATCTTTGTTTCTCGATTCCTGAGATTCTTCAGATAGTTGACCAATTGGCAGGATACAGGATTCGATTATATCTTTGCCATGAAATAAAATTTTGTGTACACTTACTGGCATACTGTAAATCAGACATACTCTTGCCTATCACATACCAAAAAATCATCAAGATCAGAGAACTTAACTTTTTCGAATTTTGGCCACCTATAAGTGGCCACAGTCACACTGTGTAAATTAGAAAAAGAAAAGTAATAAGTATGGAACTTCTAAACTACTAAATGGATTTGCATAAAAATTTAATTGGTATCAGAGGAGGAGTCAGAATCATGTCTCTTTTAGTTTTTAGCTGCGCCAGGGGCGGAGCTAAAAGGGCTGAAACTTGGCTACCTCGGGTGTGAAAAACATTGTGCGGCTTGTAACATTCATATCTATTAACCGATTTGTGAAATTTTGGCCGCGTTGGATTTTCCTAGACAAAATAAAGAAAAAATGATTTAACAATTATTTTTGTATCTTTCATAGTATAAGAGATATTTCACTTCGATATTTAAATTTGAAATTTTTTGCCTCGACTTTTTTGTTTGTTTTTTTTTTATGTAATTTTTTTTACTCAACCTCTGATTTTAACTCGTAGTACACTATTAAATTGCTGGTAAAATTCGATGAAAACTCACCGAACAAAGCTTTAAAATATCTTGAGCCGTTAAGTCGTAACAAAGGTCTAAACTCAAAAAATTTTTAAATTTAAGTAAAAAATCGTCGAATTTAAAAAAAAAAGTGCTTTCATAATTTTTAAAATTGTAAAAAATTTTATCCAAAGAAATTTTTTATTCGTTCAATTTAATTTTTACAATTAAATCACTTTTTTATTGAGAAATAATTTTTTCAAAGCATGTGGCAATTGAAAAGTACAAAGACCAATTTCTTGACTTTTGTAAGAAATGCTAATTTTATTTTTATACACGCTGAAATGTCATGCTTTAAGAATGAATTTAGCGTAATTTTTTTTTTCATTTTGGACGTGTACTCTACATTTGGCAGTGGTCGAAAATCATAAATTTTCGAAATAATTTTTGAGTTTATGTGCCTGTAAAAAAACTTTGCAGAGGGTGCTCAAAAAAGCCATGAACAGGGTTTTATTGGGTAGGTAGTTGGCATTCTTCTTGCTTTAAATGAAGACATCCTGACAATAAATGTAGATGCTAGGGCAAAATTAGTACAAAAACTCAAACTTCAGGTAGAAAATTTTTATATTATAAAAAAACTAACTAAAAAAAAATTTTTTTTGAAATTTCTGCTGTGACCTTTAAATGCATTATTTAACTACGTGTTAAAAAATTATTTATATACATTTTTGGTTATTTTTTTTTTCATAATATAAAAATTTTCTTCCTGAAACTTTAGTTTTTTTTACCCTTATAAAACTTTTATTGTTATCCGATGGATTTCTAATTGTATAAAGGTGTGGAAAAATAAAATAGATTCATATCGAATAAAAAATTATTTGCTGGGTTTTGTATAAGTTCCAGAGCCTACTATGCTTATTTTTTAAAAATCATTTATATATTTGTAAATTCTCAAATGGTTTTTGAAAGTCTGTCATAAGCAAAAAAGTTTGCAAATGTTCAAAATTGTGTTTGAAGTCTACTGACGATTTGGTAAAGCACCAATGAAATGCTGCATATAGACAATGCCTAAACTCCAGCAAACAAATTTCATTTAAAATAAAATTATGACAATATGTCAAATAATAAGTTTCTTAAAGATAAAGCAAAAATTTTAATTGAAAATCAGTGAGTTCATTTTATTTTCTTAGGTTACAAATGTCGTGTTTGTATTTGCGAAAAGGTGCAATTTTAATTAAAATTTTAATTGTATTTACAAAGAAATTAATTGTATTTAAAAGTCTTTTTTGCTTGTGTGTAGAAGTATTTTTTAGTATTTTTATAGTATACCACGTTAATGTGTTATCTTTCAAATATCTTTGATAATTTAAAACAATTACATGATTTTGTTAAATCACAAAAGAAATGGACAAATATGCCATTGTCCATATGTTTATGAAAATGAATATCCAATTATCTTAGCGCCTTAATGGATTTGACCGTTTCTTTATTAAGTTTTATGTGTTTATTATCGAACAAATATTATTGTTTATTAATGAAAATATAGTAAATAAAAATACAAAAGATATTTAAATAAAAACTATTCTTGAAATTTTTATTACAAAATTAACACACATACATAAACGAACATCATCTACTGTTTTTATTTATTTTCTTTTTTATTTAAATTTTAAAAGAAACGAAGGTTTTCTTTTTACTTGTTCAAAAACGTTAAAGAAAGGAAAATCATTTTAAATGCTCGCAAGTAAACTTAAAATATTTATTTAGAGATTTTGTTGAAAATTTTAGTCTTTTTTATTTATCTTCAGCGCTATTAATCGTTACCAGACTTGTTAAAAATACGCAGTCATTGTAATTCTTTTACTACAAGCATATTAGTCTCTCTGTCTGTTTGTCTGTTTGTCTGTTTAGCATTCATATATCCAATTGTCTGTTCATTTATATGACCAACTGTCTATTTTATCTATTATAACTTTTATTGTTGCTGTTGTTTGTTTCATTTGTATTTAAAATTCGAATTGGGATTTTGTTGGTGGTGTATACTTTTATTATTGCCACAACATTGTAATTTGGAGAAAAAAAATAGGTAAAAAATTTTAAAACATTTATAGCTTTATCATTTCAACAAAAATTATATAGATTTGTGTGACTTTTCCTTATTGATGTTGTTGTAGTTTATAACTGCTCTGCCTACTTTGAAATTGTTGTGAATGCGTTTTATTTTTCTATAACTGCCAGCCTGTCGTCTATCGATCTGTCTTTCTAAATTCATAAGCAGCTACATTATTCAATTTTCATCTGTGAATGTTTTTTTTCCTGCAAATCTTGGGAAACTTTCATTGGATTAAAGGCAACAAACAAATTTACAGTAAGAAATGCAGAAATGTTGTGATTATTGCAAAGTAATCACCTTCATTTCCTTTTTTTAAGTATTAAGCAAAACATTAGTCATTTTGGGACCAATTTAAACGATTTCTCTGAATTTTCTGTACAAACCTACTTGTCTCAAACTAATTTCCTTTAAAAAATGTTTCCCGTATTGTTATTGCTTAGAAAATATAAAAGTTTATTGCAAAAATATGTTTGTGTTATATTGTCTTCTTCAAATATACCAAAAATATTTCGTAACGTTTTCTTGAAAAAATTTTTTTAGAATTTTGCCAAAATGTTTTCATTTTAAAAGTTTGTTTCAAAAACAATGTGTATAAAACATGTCAATTTATTTTCTAAAATGTTTACTTTAGAAAACTCAACTTTAGAAAACACAAAGGCGCATATTCATAAATCATCACTAAGGCTAAACCCACACCGAATACGACAAAACAGTTTTTTTATGTGTGTTATAATCATACGAGTGTGTTTGACGTATAAGACAAAACGTTTTGTCGTATTTGGTGTGTTTTCGGGCTAAGTGTTAACTTTTTTAAGTACATATTTAAGTTATTCACAGTTGGTTACTTTCAGCACGAAAAGTTTGCAATTAATTATGGACAAAGCTGTAACTAAATGCCAACTAAGTAACACATTCAAAGAACAGCTGATTTCGCCCATTTCTAATGCGTCCAAAAAACATACATACAAAAAATAAAATACACTAGAGATGTGTTTTTGGCCAACAAAATGTTATTGAATAGCTTAATTTTTACAGGCCCTTATTTTAATTGATTTATATACAAATTTAACAAATTTTTTTACAGAAAAAATATGTTTTTTTTATAGCTTCATAAGCTTTTTAATTAATTACAGAATATATCGTTCAAGATATTTCGATATTTTATTTTCTCTATATACCAATATGCAGGGTTGCATTTCTTTTGCCAACTAATAGCAGGTGCTGCTCTAGTTATTAATTGTGAATAAGATCTATAACTATCTATGAACTATTTTTTAGTTTCTGTTTTATAAGTTCCGACTTTGGTTATGATTTCTGCATATGCGCCAATATATCTAAATTAATTATAAAAATATTTTAAAGATTTTTCTTTATGTTTTTGCATAAATAGTTGCATTTATATAATAATTTTGATCCAAATATTTTCTTGAAAATCATTCTCACAAACTATGTTTCTTAGAGAAAAAAATAACTTTTTTTTGCTGCACTATGCAACAAAATGAAGCTTTGATCACTATATATACGTTTTTTTATGTGTTCTGGTCCCCTAACTACAAAAACAGTCAAAATTTAAAATTATATATACTTTTTTTAATTTTTTCTAAAATTTTGGATTTTTTAAAAGGCTGCTACACAGATTTCAACATAACTTGGGAAGGGGTAGTTCAATTTAATTAAAAACACTGAAAAGCTTGGAATAAAATTACCTTTAAGCCGTTCTAACATTATTTTTTATATACTCAATAGTTTCGGAATTATTCAGACCGCAATGATGAAAAATGCATATTTTTTTAATGAAAATTTAAAGTTTTATTGTTTAATAATTTAACATATCATAAATACTACAAATAAAATAATGGGTCGATTATTTATGGCAACCGAACCTTAGTTGGGTCGCCAGTTGCTAAAAACGGCATTACCGATGGCAACTGGCAAGTGAGAACTGTTAATTTCGGTGGCTATTTTGTGCTTTTCTAGCAACCACAAATTTCCAGTAGCCAGCTGGCAACGCAACTGAAGTTCGGTTGCTATCCATAATGGACCTATAAGCTTTATTTCATGAAAATCGATGGATTTTATTCATAATAAATTTAAGTCACCTAATTTTTTCAAAATTTTGCGAATAATACCACTGTACAGCAAGGTCAATTATGTTTAAAAACATCCCTACTAGAAATTTGCCCAATACCCATATTGGGGCCCGATAGGAAATGCATGTGGCAAGCGCAAAAATTGTGCAGATTATTATTAAATTTTTGGTATAATTTTGTGACTTAAGACAACTTCACAGTTTAAAAAATACCAGAATAAGATCGCACAAATTTGCAAAAAATTTTTTTGCAAGGCCTGTAACTTTTGAACCATCGGAGAGAAAGTCAAACCGTAAGTGAGGCAAATGTTTGATAGCAGATTCCAAAATTGGAAAGGATTTGGAAATCGGACAAGAAATGTAATTTAGGCGATTTTTTAAAGTTTGACATACCCGAGGTTACCGGTTTTGGGAACCCCTGGAGCCTCTCTCGAAGGAGCCAGCAACCCAAACTCTTCAAACTTAAGACGGACAACAACTCAGCTATAACCGTGTAAAATTTCATGTCACTGGCTTCAGCAGTTACGAAGATACTGAATTATTTCCATTTTTTTTTTGCCACAAACCACTGTGCATCGGAAGACATTTCCTTCAAAAAAAATTTTGTCATAAATGTGTTCCAAATAAATTTGTCTAGGCAATAGCTTTGTCTAGATAATAGTTTTGTTCAAACTATTTTCAAAAAAAATTTTCCCAAACTGCTCTGATAGTAACAAAAGTTTTTTACTTTGAGAAAACTTGTCCCAATTTTTTGGTTCTTTCTAAAATGTTTATTTTAGAAAAAAATGTCATAAAAATATCCCAAATTGTTATCATTGGAGTAGTGAATAGTGTGCTAGACTATTAAAAGGGAGGTCGCCGGTTCGATTCCTGTCAAGACCTTGGGTGTTTCTGTAGGAAAAGCCAAAAAGAGGCTTAACCAGTATGAGTGTTTGTTAAGAGAAAATATTGTCCTAACTTTTTTCTTTATTTTTTTATTTTATATTCTGTAGCGTGTTTCCATCGATTTATTTATCTTATCAGTTGACATGTCTTTTCATGAAAGCGATTTCAATTTTCTTTTAAATTCCAAATTTCTTTAAAGTCATGTTGTTTTTGTTTGTTAAAATTGTTGTCATTTGTTTGTTAATACCTAAAAAAAAAAAGAATCACTCAAGTCAATATGATCATGACGGGCCTCATGATGATCATGACAGGCCTCATTGACTGATGAAATGATTTAGTTTTAGTTACACAAAAAATTAAAAGTATTATTTGTGTTGCCAACAAATATTTTTCATAATAATGCGTTTAACTGAAAATTATCGTTGGTGTTTACTGTTACCATTGTTTTTGTTGTTGGTGGATTTTAAGTGTTTATTGTTGTTGCAAAAATATGTGGCTTAAAGTTGTTAACGATTTTTAACATCTTTGTAATGAATGAAAACAAAAAAAAAAGCTCAGCCAACAATTGAAAGACACTTCAATGTTTTATTTGTACCGGTTATTTTTGATTTTATTTGTTTCTTCTCTCATCCGTCCGTCGACCATCCGTTCGTCTAACTGTCTGTCAGTCTGTATTCTGTGTTTAACTGCCTTTTGTCTCGTTTGCTATCTTTATAAACGAGCAAAAATATTTCGAATTGGCTGCTTTGGTTGGATAATGAATGGTGGCATCTGCTGCAGCATCTTCTCAATTTACTTTCTACTGTTTAAATATTCCACTTTTCGTAACTGCAATTGTGTAGCTTTTCCTCTCTAGATTCTTCACTTGATTTGGTTGTACAACAAAGGAAAGAATGCTTTTTATAAAATTTTTTTCCGATTGTTGCAAGTGCAGCACTTGTGTTGTGTGTGTAGGCACTTCAATTATATTCAATGGATAATTTTTTATTTGAAATTGTTGCCATAATATTGTTTACTTGTTTTTGTTGTGCTCACTGTGTCAATGAAAATGTGTAAATTTTCAAATTGAAAATGCAAGTGGAATTTCTTTGTTGTCAGTTTTATTTCTTGGTGTGAAGTTGTGAAAAAGGTTAAGAAAAAAAGAAAGAGAAAAGTTAAAAAATGTTGGTGAGAAACTGGTCCAAATCGACTGTTTTTTTTGCGCAATCATAATACGGCTTAATTGTGCAATTTTGGAAATTTACGCAATTAAGGCCTTAATTGAGCTCAATTTACCATACAAGGCTTCAATTAATAAATTGAGCAATTAGTACTTAATTGTTTCATAAATTGAGTAAAGTTCGAAATGCAAACCTTTGTGATAAGTATGTTTACTGTGTGTTCACTGAGAAGCAAATTTCAAAAAAAAAGCCCATGGTTTAAGAAGTATACAGATGGCAGTATAATGTCAGATGATTATTATTTGCTCTGGTAATTTTGTGCATAAAGGTGCCCACACAAGAGTGATTTGTGCGTGTGATTTGTTCGTGCTCGACGTCTTGTTACTCGTTAATGCGGTTGCGCGCGCACAAATCACAAGTAATTGCAAAAGTTCAATTTCTTGTGATTTGTGCGATGTGTTAGTGGGTTTGTGCGCGAACATTTGTGTATACTGCGAAATCAATTTTATATAGAATTTAGAAAAGAAAATGTAATTTCACAAAGTAAAAGCGATAAATATAAAGATAAAAGCATAAATAAATAACAATAATATACAAAAATAATGAAATAACTAAAAGAACAATTGCAACATCCGCTTCGCAATTCATGTGTACTTGTTGACGTTTAAGTTTATTGTGATTTGTTCATCGTTAGTGGAGATTTCGTACGCGAACAAGTCACACGTACAAATTGACAACCCTTATCTAGTTTTTGTTTTATTGTTGTATTCGTTGCCCTTATGCGGCCACCTGTCCTCTTATTACACTATTGGCAAGTCAAATGCTAATTGGGTAAGCTTAATTTACTATGTCTGAACAGGATATAATACCTATAATCTATTTTATTTGTAGTGCACGTGGTGTGTTTACAAATAAATAGATGTAAAGTTTTCTGGAATCATGATGTCAAATCCAGCAAAATATTTTACAGCAACATTCGCATACAAATGTAAGTAGCCCTGCTTATCAAAATTATTTGAAAAATATTTCTGAAGAAAAGAATAGCGCTCTTTGATCTTAATTCACTAATTTGGTTTCTGTAAACATAGGCCTGGATACAAGAGGGCAAATGGTATATTTCTATTCAGTTTCTAAAAGAAATTTCGAAAAATAGTATGTTTGAGTTTAAAGTCCCAATATAACCAATTGTATTGGTTGTATTGGCTGAAAAACGAGAAAGATAATTTTTTAATTCAGTAGAAAATGTTTCAAGTTTTTTGCCAATAATTAAAAAAGTAGAATTATAAATTGTAAAATTCGAAAAAGCGCACGCAAAGAAAAACATGGTTGAGGCAACCATAGTCGAAGAGCAACATAATATGATTGCATATATGGTTGAAAATAACCATATATATAGTACAAAACAACCATATACATGGTTCAAGCAACCATATGTATGTTTCAAAACAACGATATATATGATTAGAATTACAATAATTGGTTTTAAATAACCATAAATATGGTTAAAAACAACCATATGCATGGTTCAAGCACCCATGTATATGGTTCAAAACTACAAAATATGGTCTGAAATAACCATATCTTTTCTTTGCGTGTGGTAGAAAGCGGATACAAATTTTAGGAGGGATCGAACTCTTAAAAGCGGGATGTCAGGTCAGGTTAGATGTAACCGATACCGATATATCGGCGATAGTTCATATTTTCCGATACATCAGTATCGGCGATATTTCACTGTCGATACGACGATACTTTTTAAATTATTTAAAAAAAAATTTTTTTCTTGTTAATTTTACCATTAATTAAAATATAATTTATTTTTTCTTAACTTTACCATGAATTCAAGTCCAATTCGTTGTTTTTTTAATCTTATTCCCAGCAAAAAAATGCATTCCAAAGAAGTCGTGAAAATGTAGAATTTGCGATCCGGATCATTTCTAATGAGTTTTACATATACTTGTCATTGCAAGAAATTCTCTTTTTCGATCACGTAATTGGAAGCGATTTTAAGAAAAAATTCTTTTTTGGTGTTTTGGTTTTGAACTTTCAACAAAGAATTATTAATATTTTATATTTCAAAAAAAATCTATATACATATACATAAAAATATTTTAATTAAACAGGTATATTAAAAAGGTAAGTTAAGTACTAGCGATTTCGCTGTCAATTAAGGGGTGGTGAGTTAGTAGTACTTTGGAAGAGACTGCCAAAAAAGGCTTAAGAAGTATGTGTGTTTGTTTGAAGTCTTGCGAAATGATGTCGATATTGAATTGAACTCGATTTTTATTGTACAGTTGATACAAGTGTCGATTCGACTTTTGTGCAGTGAATTTATGCATTGTCCTTTCATTGTTCTCTATATTTGCTTTACACTCAACTAGAATTACAAACTACAAACAATATTTGCGCTTAAAAAAGTACAATAATATAAATTTTTAATGGCAATGCGCACACGTTTAAGACGACACCTTTCGTATATTCGGCTATGGCATAAATCTCCGCCTAGAATACGGTGCAAGTGTCGAGTGACCTGAGAGAGACCAAAATGTCGATATCCTCAGCGAATATCGCCCCGATCTAGTAACAGTGTCCATTTCAGTGCCGCTCTTGGAGACCCAAACTGCATTATTACAAATTACACGGTTTCCCTTATAGTTTTCCCTATTAAAGATCACAACAGGGAAGGGTTTCTAAAAGTTCATGACAGTAGTCATGTAGTCTATTTGGACTTGTCCTCCTAAATTAAGTAGAATGTTTAGAATTATGTTGGTCATGCCTTAAATCGCTTGCATCTCTGGCTCTAAGGACAGACCTTGCAGATATTTATTTGATGTAGACATCAAGGGGAGTTATGTGAAGCATTGTTTCTAGACAGGCGTGAGGACTTGACCTCATTGCACCAGTAACAGCAAGACATGTTGTTTTTTGCACCTTACCGAGCGTATAGAAATACGGACTCTTGTCCATTGCCTTTCAACAGAATGGGTCAGATAACTGCCGTATACAACCAATGTAGGATATGCGGCTTCAGCCTTAATCTTTTTCCAATGTCTTTTTTACACGCATTAAAAGCACATAGAACTTTTTCAAGCTGTCCTCCACGGTGAAAAGTATCAATTCGGTCTTTGTAGAATTTATTCTCAGACCGTTATCCTTGTCCTATTCAGTACTTTGTTGAGTGTCGATTCCATGAGTTCACTTATCCGTAACTTTAAAAGGTTCTGTAAAAATCTTTTCACCCTAATTTTATATGAAGAGTTTCTTAGCACACTACCAACTAGGCTAGTGGTACACTGAAATTAAGAAATTGTCTACATACCTTAAGCCAAATATGTATAAAAGTTGTTTCACATACCTGAAATGGAACAAAAAAACAAAATTTATTAATATATACAAATAAATAGTATAAAAGATAAAAACTTAAATACCAATCTTTTAAACTAATTTCAATCAATCAAACAAGCACTTAATTTTCATTTCATAATGATCTTTATAAACAACAAAAAAACACATAAATACTAGTCCACTTCCATAAATGTGCCATTCAATTAAATGTGTTATAGCAGACAATGAAAAATAAATTATGTCTACTAAATTATTTAATTTTCTTTTGAAAACCATATTTATAAATATGTATTTTTTTAATAAAATGTTGTTATTTTATTAACACAAATAACTTTTTCTTCAATTACATGGAACAAAAAAAAATGGTCAGAAATACAATCATCGCATTATATTCTACAAAAAAAAACACTTTATTATTTAAGTCCCATCTGACCAAATACACCTATTAACAATATTTCAAATGTTTCAGTTTTTTGTTTCATTGGAAGAAGGAAAAAACGTTTGACTTTTTATTATGTTGAAATTGATTTGATAAGAGACTAAACAAACCAAAAGAAAAACTTCATAAATTATCGACATATTTGTGAAGGTATCATTAAAAACATTTTATTTCTTTTGTCACTAGTTTGTGGTACATCTAATTATCCTGTTTTATTTGAAAAATGCATGTATGTAATTGTTAAATAAAAAAATTTCTATACAAATATTTTTAAACTTGGTCAAATAAAAGTAAAAGTGTCAAATGGTAATTTGAAACGAATTTGTTAGTACCCTAAATATGTTTGATTTTTTAATGTTAAATTCAACATAAAATTTTACAATCTTTGTTTCCATTTAGTATGACACACCGCCGCGGAACATAATTAGTCGCTTTGTTCTTCATCAAATTTCATTTCTTGTTACTTTTTACGAAGTATCATGCCTACGCTTATGGAAAAATTCACCTTTGGCTTGATGACACCCTGTCATCAGAACTGTGACGTCACTTTTATAAAAAATTTCATCAATAGGGCGAAAACTGACATCAAGCTGATGATAAACGTCATCATATAATTATTAGGGTGAAGCGAACAAGTTGTTTCTTTAATTTGAATTTTCCTGTATTATGAATCGATGCTCTATAGTCTGAAACACACAGAAAAATTTTTTTAGCTTCCCTGCTTAAAGAATTGAGGTCGCACATAGGACTTGAAGTTTTGAATCAATCCATTATTTTACGTAAGAATAATTCGATTCTGGTTCACAGAAGGATATTGAAGCCTCAGTTACGAGTTCTGGGACTGTTCACATATTACGTAACGTACTTAGGGAATTTCAAACTTGTTATGGAGCTGAGAGTTTATACTAAAACGTTTTTAAGAAGCATTAGGAAGGGCTAGTGGCGGTTAATTACGTCGAAAATGGCGTTTCCTGTACATTAACACGTCTTTCCATCGCTTGAGTTTATCAAGAATCAAGAATAAGAAAAAAAATTTTTTTGACAAAAAAATTTGATATCGTACCTTTTTACACACTTCACCCCGCGTGTGCCACCCCTAAATAAAGTCGAAGATCTTTAATATTCGGCGTGAATTAGGCTTTTGTATGGGGTCATCGATTAACAATACAGCAGATTTAAAGAAATTAAAATAAGATTTGTTTTGCCATTTTCATTCAGCCCTAATAATTATGTCACATTTTAAGTGTAATCATGACTGTAGAGACATCAATGCAATGACATATTTTGTATATTATTAACAGGTAAAATATGTGTAAAAGAAAATATTAAATATTGTTCTAATGTTTACAGTTTGTATTTCAAAAGAAATTTAGAAATAGTTTTTGTTTTTAAACGATTTTCCAAAAAGTTTAAAAATATGACAGCATTGATGTACACTCATCGTTTTCACTACTATGTGTAACAAGATTAATAGTAAAATTCAGAAATCTGCAGAAAAGCATACATACACTGGCAAGATATGTAAGCGAAGGAGAATAAGATAACTCGTCTGCATATTGATGACACTTAGTCATCAGATGTATGTATGTCGCATTAACATAAACACGAAGTACTTCAAACTAATTTTTAATTGAATCTTAAAAAATGTCAATGATCGCTTTTTGCATGTGAATATTCTTTTTACTTTTTTCTGACTGATAATCAGTTTTTTTTTTCTTTTCCTCTTCTTTTATCATTGATACAGATTTTTGTATATTAGATTCTTAAAATGTTCAAACTTCTATTTTCACAAAATCCGTTTAATCTGCTGTAGCGTGTTCCAATCCAAACTACATGTTAATAAAATGTAATTTATTAAAAAGTGTATTACAATACAATCAACAAACTTGTTGAAATACAAATATGAGTATAATTATGAAAAACCATATTTAGTATATGGGGTGTTGCAAACACTTTTAAAAGATTATTATAACACTAGACAGCGATCAAACCCACAATCAATGGCAGTACAACCAAATTTGGTTTGGTATCATGCTCAAAGGAATTTCTACAAAAAAAAATTAAATTAAATAAAAAATCAAACATGGATTGTAATCAAAGATATCAGTTTCCTTTTTGACAACTGCCTTGTTTGTAAAAAGTCCCACAACAGCATAAAAGTGAAAATACGATCGTACGTCTGTTTCATTTTTCACTTTCTATCAAGAACTTTACAAAAGAGGCAAGACGACAAAAAACTAAATTAATCTCGTCAGGTGATCTTAAAAAACACAAAACGTCAAAATATCAATAAACGTTTAAAAGAAACTAAAAAATAGTTAAAACCACGCAAAAGACAATTCAAAGAAAAAGAAAAAATTCCCATCAAATGGTGAATGAAATTACTACACAATAGATTGGCTTTCAGTCTAATCTAGTATCTAACTCTGTGCCACTCATCACTTGGTTACTTTTATTTCTATTTTTATTTTTCTAAGTGGATTCATTGAGCACCATGTTTAACTGTCTATAGAAGAGACGCACGCGTATTAAAACAATCAATTTTATTTAGTTTTTTTTTCAATGAGTGCGTTTGTTGGTATTTTTTATCTTTTATTTTGTAGTTAGTGGGTAGTCATCATCATTATGATCAGCATGATCACATCTGTACTACAGTATAATCATTTAATATAATCATTTGTTTAATGCAAATGAACTTTAGTTTCTTTCTCTCTACAGTTGTTCGCTTTCATCATTTAAATTCATTATTTTTTATATGCGGGAATAATACCATTAGATTTACTTAAGATTTTTAAAAACTATTAAGCAAATCTTAAGAGAAGTAGTGTTTATAATAACATAAGGTGTATTTATAGAACATTTTTCGGTAAAAAATATTTTGTATTTGAAGTAAGAAACTTTATAGCTGAAAATAAATCATTTCTAAAAATTACCAACATTAATTTATGAAGGTAGATAGATTATTTTTAAAGTTTTGATAAACTCAATTGTGTTTAATGATTTTTATTTTAAATGGAGAACAGAACCTCCAAAAACTCATAACTAAAAACCGCTAGAAACTAGCAAAGATACATTTCTAAACAAAATACATGTGTATTGATATAGGTAAAACTTACGAGGCATTCACTAAACAGGCCTTTTTACAGGCCTTCCAAGATCTGAATTTAACATCCAAAACTAATTATTTTCTGCCTTCTAAGGATAGGCTTTCTAGAAGGGCTCCTTGACAAATGACCCCAATGAAAAATTGCCCCAAACTAAAAAAATGACCCCAAACTGCAGAATGAAAAATGGTCCCAAACCAAAAATGAAAAATAGCCCCAAAAAATTTTTTTTGTTGTTTACAATAGAAAATATTTATGGCCATTTTCTATTTTTCACTTTGAGGCCAATTTTCATTGGGTCATTTTTCCTCAAGTTCGAAAAATGGCCTCAAACAAAAAATTTAAAACGGTCCAACAATTTTTTCATTCAACACAACAACAAACATTTTTGTGGCCATTTTTCCTATTTTGGGGCCAATTTTCATTGGGTAATTTTTCCTCAGTTCGAAAAATGGCCTCAAACAAAAAATTAAAAATGGTCCAACAATTTTTTCATTCAAAACAACAACAAACATTTTTGGGCCATTTTTCCTATTTTGGGGCCATTTTTCATTATTAATTTTTTTTTTGAGGCCATTTTTCCTATTTGGGGCAATTTTCCATTTTTTTTTTAATTTAGGGCCACTTTGCTTGTTTTGGACCATTTTTCATAAAGCGAGCTAAAG
Organism: Panzeria rudis; assembly: GCA_956483635.1. Classification (NCBI taxonomy): domain Eukaryota; kingdom Metazoa; phylum Arthropoda; class Insecta; order Diptera; family Tachinidae; genus Panzeria; species Panzeria rudis. The sequence goes on from OY101448.1 coordinate 138,127,656, forward strand.
AAATATTCCTGCATAGCTAACCTTCGGCCGAGCTTAAAGGTTTTTTCCCTCTCCATATAACGAAAAGCGAAAAGCCGGGCTTAATGGTTTTTTCCTCTAGGTATATAGAAAAGCAGCTTCGCTGAATAAAGATTTTTTAATAGACGGCCTTCGGCCGGGCTTAAGGGTTTTTTTCCTCTAGGTATATGAAAAACCGGTTTCGCTGAGTTAAGATTTTTACATAGACGGCCTTCGGCCGGGCTTAAATGTTTTTTCCTTTAGGTATATCGAAAAGCGGCTTCGTTGAGTAAGGATTTTTGCATAGCCACTTTTGGATTTATCGAGAGAGAAAAAGTCTTAACACCGGCCGAAGACCGGCTGTGCAAAAACCTTTACTCATCGAAGCCGCCCTGCGATATACCTACAATAAAAAAAAAACGTTAAGGCCGGCCAAAGGTCGGCTAAGCAAAAATCTTTATTCAGCGAAGCCGTTCTTCGAACGGAGAAAATCATTCGTCAAGACTGCCTGAAGCCAGATTATAATGGCAATACCTAATATGGCTTTATTTCCCATATGTCCACTTTTTGCGTATTTCGCTATTGCCCAATAGCATTGAGAATCATATGGCATATGCCATTATGGCACTGCATCGAAAAATGGCCCCCAATTTGCTATTGAAAGCAAGAACAAACTATTTTTGGGGCCATTTTTCCTATTTAGGGGCCATTTTTTCATTTTATGAAACGTTTAGAATATATCTACGGAAAGGCTCGTTAGGCTGAGCTCAACGACTTTTTCCGCCATTCTAACTGGAAAATATAGTTCGTTAACAATAATTGCAATTGGCTGAAATTGTCGTAATCACAATTTTGCTGAGAATGAAATCTTTCATTCCAACTAAGCGAATTCCGATTAAAGAAAAATGTAGGCACTTTGTAGCATGCTGGTGAGTTCCCACCGTGTTGTAAGATTGCTAACGTACCGAAAATCCCTAAAAAGGAGAAGCTACACACAGAAAAAAGGAATGTAAAATCAGCATGACGCAATTTTGATTGGAAATCATGTTAAATTTACAAGAAATAATTTGTCGTTTAAGTGTTTATTTGCTTTGTTCATTGCTACACTTCACTGTTGTACTTAGTTCTGTGACTTGTTGTTGTTTATTCTTACATGTGTCGGCTATATAGACGACAAAAAACGTTATCAAAAAAAATTACCGCTGCTGGTTTACACTTACCATTGCTTAATATTAATTTTAAATGAAAAGTTATTAATCTAACCTTAAATATATTTGATTTAAAATGTTTCACTGTTAAAACAACTTTTTTATAAACGTTACATTTCATTTTAAATCAACAAGACTATAGCTTTAATTTCAAATAAGTTTTATGTTAAATAATCATTTAAATCATGTTGAATTAACATGAAATTCATTTTATATACGTTGGTTTTTATTTAGTGTATAGCTAAAGAAAAGTTTGAAGCTGTTGTGGATGAAGTAGTGGCACGAGTTCGAATCTTGGCTGGGGCAGCCAACTGTAGCACAAAGTTTTCTGATGCCTATGCTAATACACAATACAAGTTGTTTCAACTTTAAATAATTCTAACTCAATATGATTCTTCGTGTTGTTCCATTATCAAGTTCACGTTGTTTCATATTATTTCAGTATCAACTTCATTTTGATTTAACTGTACTGGAATATTAAACCAATATGAAATATAGTTAATTCAAAAGTATAAATTTTCCTTCAAGATTGAAGTAAATCATGTTGAATTAAAATGAAACATTTATAAAGCAAAACCACTACCGAAAAATCTTTAATTAACCCGGTTTTCGACGACTTTACATTGAAATTTTTCTGTGTGTAATAACATTGAAAAATACCGCCCAGATTACACCAGCAGTAGCCATTCATATTCATTCAGTAATAACCTACCGGAGATTGGGGCCATGCAGCAACACATGATTGATACACTTAATCGCGATCTTGCAACAATCTCTGAATGCGAATAAGATCGATTTTAAAGCTCGTAAGAACCAGTGCTGCATGCTTACGCACACACGTATGATGGATCGCGCTGCTCCATACGTAAATATGGGCAGTGTGGATATCGAGGAGTCAGTAGCTCTTGGTTCTTGGCATGAAAATACATTGTGATGTTCGTTGAACGGACCACATATTTCACATTTCAAAAGAAGAGCATTCAAGTGCCTCGGTTTCCTAACACGGTTTAAGATAGACTTCACCCCATCTGATCTCCATAATATTTATACCACCTATATCCGTCCGAAAATGGAATACAACTCTCATGTATGGGCCGGTGCTTCAAAGCCAATTTTAAAGTTACTCGACCGCGTACAGGAGAGAGCGAAGACAGTAAGGTGGCCAATTCTATTGACTCACTGGAGCATGGACGCAATGTGGGGTGTGTTGTTTCTCTGTTTTATTGTTACTACAATGGAGTGTGTTCTAATGAAATCAGGAAACTCGTTCCCGAAAACCCACTCTTTTTTGTGATCAACACGTTTTTCATTAAGTAAATCGCACTACGAATTACCGAGAAAATTCGTTCCTTAGCCGAACAGTTCGTATGTGGAATAAAGTCCCTGCGGAGGTCTTGCCTGTCACTTTCAATGTTCGAAAGTTTAAATCAAATATCCACAAACACTACTCCCGCTATCTGCCTTCCCATAACCAATTTTCCTAATTCTGGCACAATGCATTGCATAAGTAGGGGCCATCCGCTGAGTGCTGGACTTATTAAAAAAAAATTTTTTTAAAAATAAAAAATATGCCTCTGTGCGCCAATACATATATTTTTTCTGCCCTCTACCAGAATCAATCCGTTAGAACCTTGTCAATTAGAAAATATTTGATTTTTTTGTACAGCATTAGTAAATAAAAATAATACTTTAGCACTGAAATGAATGTAATTTAAGATTTTAAGTCCTAACGAATAGAATGCCTTTGATTCATTTTAAAGCATGATTAAGAGTATCTATACTCATTTGCCCTTATAGACAAACAAGTTGAACTATTTTTTTTAGTTCATTTAAAATACTTTTTGAATGTCAATGTTAAACAAAAATGGAATAAAAAAATAGTGTATGCTTTTTTTTAGATATTTTTTTCACTTGATTTTTATTAGCAATTTGCACGCGATCAAACGTCGAACGTACAGTAGATATTCTGTATGTATGCTTAATGTTTTTGCCTTGTGCTAATTAAAGGGATAGAATTTAAAAATAGAACAAACAAAATTGTGTTGCTAAATGCAACCTCCCCGTTGGATAAGGAAAATTTATAGTAGGATATGAACAGGAAAAATTAGAAAAATAGTAAGAGGGAAATTCAACTTAGTAGTTTTGAAAAAGTATTAAAGCATGTGTATGTAGAATGGGAGTGGTGATGTAAATAAAGGAACTCTAATTTGTTTATGTATTTTATTATAAGGGCAACATTATTTCGAATAGCAAATAAAAAACAAACAAAAAAACTTACAATATAAAATATATAATAAAATTAAAACAAATTAAAGAAGAAGTTCATAAAATGGGATACAATTTGTTACAAATATACAGCTGTTATAAAAGGAACAATGTGCTATTAATCGATTATTCGAATAAGATGATTATTAACACATATGGCTGTATGAAATAATGCCCAATGAAATAAGTCCCAATGAAATAAGTCCCAATGAAATAACTCCCAATGAAATGGGACCTAAAAAAAATTAAATAAGTCCAAACAAATTTAATGAAATAAATACAAAGAAAAATGAAATTATTCCCGAACTTCAAATGAAATAAGTTCCAATTTTTGGAACTTGCTTCATAATGAAATAACTCGCACACCAAAAATGAAATAAGTCCTAATGCAATAAAACCCAATGACAAAATTTTTTTTAGCACATCTTTAGTGACCGTAGACTGTTTTCTAAATACCCCAGAGGACAAATTTCTTAAGCACGGCCAAAGGCGGGCAATTCAAAACCCCTTAGTAAACGAAGACGGGCTTAAGAGTTTTCTGCTCTGAGCTATTTCCCAAACCTGCTTTGCTTACTGGAGATTTATGTATTCTCGGTATTCCCGGCCTTTGGCCAAGCTGAGGATACTAAGCGTCTTATCTGAGGTATTTCCAAAAGCGGCTTCGCTTAATGAGGGTTTTTGCGCTGCCAGCCTTCGGCCGTGCTTAAGAATTTTCTCATTTAAGGTAATTCAAAAACACCCTTCGCTTGCTGAGGGTTTTTGCATTGCCGGCCTTTGGCCGGGCTTAAAGGTTTTCTCCTCTGAAGTACTTTCAAAACCGGCTTCGCTTACTGAAGATTTTCGGTATTGCCGGCCTTCGGGCGAACTTAAGAATTTTCTCAACTGAGGTATTTCAAAACCGACTTCAAAATTTTTTATGGGTTCGTGAGATGTAACAAAGTTTTTTTTTCAGAAATTGTTTAGTGAGCGTAGCCGGTTTTCTAAATACATACCTGAAGAAAAATTCCCTAAGCTCGGACGAAAGCCAGCAATGTAGAAAATCTTTAGTAATCGAAGCCGGTTTTCTAAATACCTCAGAGGAGAAAGTCTTTAAGCCCCGGCCAAAGGCCGGCAATTCACACAGCCCTTAGTAAGCCGGACTTGGAAATATCTCAGGGAAGAAAATATTTCTTCCCTAAAAATGTATTGCCGGGCATCGGCCAGGTGCAAGGATTTACTGCTTTGAGGTATTTAGAAAATTGTGTTTGCTTAGTGAGGTTTGGGCGGTCTTAAGGATTTTCTCCTCTGAGGTATTTACAAAACCTGTTTCACTTACTGAGGGTTGTCTGCATTAGCGGCCTTCGGCCGGGCTTAAGGATTTTCTCCTCTAAGATATTCCAAAAGGTGGCTTCGCTTACTGACGATTTTCTGCATTGCCGGCATCGGCCGGTCTTAAAGACTTTTTTCTCTGATGTATTTGCAAAACTATCTTCGCTTACTGACGGTTTTCTGCATTAGCGGCCTTCGGCTGGCCTTAAAAATTGTCTCCTCTGACATGTGAAAATTTTTGAAACCGGAATGCCGGTAGCAGAGAAAATCTTAAAGAAGCAAAGCCTGAGAGGAAAAAATTATTAAGCCCGGCCAAGGCCGGCAACGCAAATAAACCTTCATTAAGCGAAGCCGGTTTAGGAAATGCCTTAGAGGAAAAAACCTTAAGCCCGGCCGAAGGCCGTTAATGCAAACACCCTCAATAAGAGAAGCTGCCTTTGGAAATACTTCAGAGAAAAAATCCGTAAGCCTGGCCAAAGGCCGACCACACAGAAAACCTTCAATAAGCGGAGCCGATTTAGGAAATACCTCAGAGGAGAAAATCCTTAAGCCCGAGCGAAGGCCGGCAATGCCGAAAATCCTCAGTAATCGCAAGGAATTTCTTCTTTGAAAACAAAAACACATTTACTATTCTTTCATGATGTATATTAATTATTCAATACAACCATTATTTAAAAAGTATTTAACTAAATATTTTTAGAAAACGTATTGAAAAAAAATGAAATAAATCCGGAAAAAATGACATAAGTCCCAAATTTTTTTTCTCAATGAAATAAGACCCTAACATAATTTATTTTGGTTTTATTTCATTTGCAGTTTTCTCTATAAAATGAAATAATTCCCAAAAAAGTGAAACTACTTCCAAAATAAAATGAAATAAATTCCGTAATTTGGTAATTATTTCATAATGCAAAAACTCCCAAAATGTATGGAAATTTTTTGGGATGTTTTTAATTTTTTATTTGGAAGTTATTTCATTGGGCGTTATTTCATACAGCCAACACATATATGTCGCTCATTTACTTCAACAGTATCATAACTCAAAAAAACTAGGTTTGTAGAAAACGACTTTTAAGTTTTCATTTCAGATACAAATTAATGGAAAAAATGAAAATATGTACATTCTTCTCTCAAGATGTGAGTTTACAAGATATTTGTACCACCTTTTTGCACAATATAAACAAAAATATGATTATTAATTGTGCGTTATTAACTCAAAAATCACGTTTTTTGAAAAAAAAATTTACCCCATCTCCTTCCATTTTCGAGAAAAGGACTATAGTCCTTTTTCAGATTTCTAATATGGTTTTTTTGAAATCGGCCTATAATTTCTAAAAAAAACAGAATGTTAAAATATTTGACCATCGGACAATTATCTAGACGCTACTAGGAGTCCCCTCCGTAAAAAAAATTTACCCCATCTCCTACCATTTTCGAGAAAAGGACTAAAGTCCTTTTTCATATTTCAAATATGGTTTTTTTGAAATCGGCCTATAATTTCTAAAAAAAACAGAATGTTAAGATATTTGACTATCCGACAATTATCTAGACGCTACTAGGAGTCCCCTCCGTGAAAAAAATTTACCCCATCTCCTACCATTTTCGAGAAAAGGACTAAAGTCCTTTTTCAGATTTCAAATATGGTTTTTTTGAAATCGGCCTATAATTTCTAAAAAACAGAATGTTAAAATATTTGACTATCCGACAATTATCTAGACGCTACTAGGAGTCCCCTCCGTGAAAAAAATTTACCCCATCTCCTACCATTTTCGAGAAAAGGACTAAAGTCCTTTTTCAGATTTCAAATATGGTTTTTTTGAAATCGGCCTATAATTTCTAAAAAACAGAATGTTAAAATATTTGACTATCCGACAATTATCTAGACGCTACTAGGAGTCCCCTCCATGAAAAAAATTTACCACATCTCCTACCATTTTCGAGAAAAGGACTAAAGTCCTTTTTCAGATTTCAAATATGGTTTTTTTGAAATCGGCCTATAATTTCTAAAAAAACAGAATGTTAAAATATTTGACTATCCGACAATTATCTAGACGCTACTAGGAGTCCCCTCCGTAAAAAAAATTTACCCCATCTCCTTCCATTTTCGAGAAAAGGACTATAGTCCTTTTTCAGATTTCTAATATGGTTTTTTTGAAATCGGCCTATAATTTCTAAAAAAAACAGAATGTTAAAATATTTGACTATCCGACAATTATCTAGACGCTACTAGGAGTCCCCTCCGTGAAAAAAATTTACCCCATCTCCTACCATTTTCGAGAAAAGGACTAAAGTCCTTTTTCAGATTTCAAATATGGTTTTTTTTAAATCGGCCTATAATTTCTAAAAAAAACAGAATGTTAAGATATTTGACTATCCGACAATTATCTAGACGCTACTAGGAGTCCCCTCCGTGAAAAAAATTTACCCCATCTCCTACCATTTTCGAGAAAAGGACTAAAGTCCTTTTTCAGATTTCAAATATGTTTTTTTTGAAATCGGCCTATAATTTCTAAAAAAACAGAATGTTAAAATATTTGACTATCCGACAATTATCTAGATGCTACTAGGAGTCCCCTCCGTAAAAAAAATTTACCCCATCTCCTTCCATTTTCGAGAAAAGGACTATAGTCCTTTTTCAGATTTCTAATATGGTTTTTTTGAAATCGGCCTATAATTTCTAAAAAAAAACAGAATATTAAAATATTTGACTATCCGACAATTATCTAGACGCTACTAGGAGTCCCCTCCGTGAAAAAAATTTACCCCATCTCCTACCATTTTCGAGTAAAGGACTAAAGTCCTTTTTCAGATTTCAAATATGGTTTTTTTGAAATCGGCCTATAATTTCTAAAAAAACAGAATGTTAAAATATCTGACAATCGGACAATTATCTAGACGCTACTAGGAGTCCCCTCCGTGAAAAAAATTTACCCCATCTCCTACCATTTTCGAGAAAAGGACTAAAGTCCTTTTTCAGATTTCAAATATGGTTTTTTTGAAATCGGCCTGTAATTTCTAAAAAAACAGAATGTTAAAATATCTGACCATCGGACAATTATCTAGACGCTACTAGGAGTCCCCTCCGTAAAAAAAATTTACCCCATCTCCTTCCATTTTCGAGAAAAGGACTATAGTCCTTTTTCAGATTTCTAATATGGTTTTTTTGAAATCGGCCTATAATTTCTAAAAAAACAGAATGTTAAAATATTTGACCATCGGACAATTATCTAGACGCTACTAGGAGTCCCCTCCGTGAAAAAAAATTACCCCATCTCCTACCATTTTCGAGAAAAGGACTAAAGTCCTTTTTCAGATTTCAAATATGGTTTTTTTGAAATCGGCCTGTAATTTCTAAAAAAAACAGAATGTTAAAATATCTGACCATCGGACAATTATCTAGACGCTACTAGGAGTCCCCTCCGTAAAAAAAATTTACCCCATCTCCTTCCATTTTCGAGAAAGGGACTATAGTCCTTTTTCAGATTTCTAATATGGTTTTTTTGAAATCGGCCTATAATTTCTAAAAAAAACAGAATGTTAAAATATTTGACCATCGGACAATTATCTAGACGCTACTAGGAGTCCCCTCCGTAAAAAAAATTTACCCCGTCTCCTACCATTTTCGAGAAAAGGACTAAAGTCTTTTATATATTAATTTTTTTTTCAAGCGATCTAAAATCCGCTTATTTTTATGTATTTATTTGCCAAAGCCATATCTAGGTACAAAGTATGACGTAAATAAGATATTTAATTATTTGCTGGTGCAATTTGTTTAACAATTTAGTAATTATTCAATTTTAAATGAAAAAAACAAAATTTTAAATGTTTAACAGCGTCATGTTAAACTGTTAACAGACCTCTGTTAAATTCGATGGTTTTTGTCTAGGGTTTCAAATTTTAAAATTTAACTTCACACAGATCATAACTTGTACAATATAGCACGACTATCAACGATATACATACATAGGTACCATTTCAAAGTGCTTTTGGATAAGTTTTTAATGGTGTGGAAATTTTTCAAATCCATTAACCCATTGCGAACCAAATGCAATTTTTTTATAATTTTTGACCTGACTTTTTCCGTAAAAATTGCGTTTTCACTGAAACTGATCGATTTAACGGTACTTTTGTATGTATGCAATTTTATAGAGGTCCTTTCAAGCCTTCATTTGATATATATTTTAATGGCCATGGTTTTGCAATGTATAGACCATTGTCTTACCGCCGGGTTCGAATTTTATCATTGCTTGATTGGTTATCTGCATGCGCAAATTAGTTTTTATTTAATTTTGATTTTTTGTGTATAGTAAGCAAAAATTAAGCATATTTTAAAATTTTTGCAAAATAAATATTTCTGCTTACACCAAATAAATAGTGACGTATAAGGCAAAACAAGACTCATTGTTGTGTATATGAAGCAAAGCCGATGGTCGATATCTCAGAAACCATTAGCAATTTCTTAAAACGAGATTCGTATTTGGATAGGGGGCATCCAAAATATATATAATCCAGTCCTCTCATTTTTTTTTTTCAAAATGGTCGGTGGGCTAAACTAAAAAGCTAACGATGTGATAAACAATGTTATTTCTTGAAATTGTTTAATAAAAAAAAATATGACCAACGGTTGATTTTGCAGGCTATCCCTTGATCTTCCTGCTAATTTCAGGCTTAAAGACATCGAAAATTTTATAGATGTTTGGTGTTAAAAAAACAATTTTCGAAAACTTTCGACAACGATATCTCTCGTACCACTAAACCGATTAAAATTTGCGACAGTCAACGCAGTTTTATGAGTTCTAAAAGCTGACCGATCAACAAAAAAATGGATTTCACCAGATCTTTTAAGGTGATTTAGGCCGTGTCCCACGACGTCGACAAGTAGATGTCGTTCTCTTATTTATATTGAAAACAATAATAAAAATTTTTAATTTAATTTGTTTTCCATGTAAATAAGAGAACGACATCGACTTGTCGATATCGTGGGACATGCCTTAAATTTTGTTCGACAAAGATATCTCTCGAACGGATAAATTAATTTTAATGACATTTGCATCCACCGACGATATTTTTTTTTGAGGTTAACTGGTGATTAGAGTTTGGATTCGATCAGATTTTAAATTTATTCCGAATAACTTTTTATCGAAAATTTCTGAAATGTATCAAGTCGACTCATTTTATAATCGCACGATATCTAAGTAATGTCAAAATTTTAATATTGAGAAATTTATTTCCCATTGGATCAGCTATTCAAAAGTTATGAGAGGGTTACACACACATACATACAGACCATACATGGGGCTTTTTCATTGGCATTGAATTTTCATTGATATTATTTTACGTAGTTATAATGAAACAAATTTCAGCTACCAATAAATGCCAATGCTTTTATTTTAATTATAATTTTTTAAATACTTGTAATAAAGAAGCAATGAAACCTATCAACTGCCAATTATAATTGAAGAAAAAAATTTGTTCCAATAAATACAAATATATAAGTTGAATAACTAAAAAATATGAGTTTTGGAGCAATTCCTCATACGAATATGTTAGTGCTATTTGAAAAATAAATGAGCTGATGCAAAACAAATGAGAACAAACATTACAAAAGTAAAATAATATTTGGTATGGCAATGCAAAATTATGCAAAAATAAATCAGCGGCTTCTTACTGTATCCGAAAATTATTTACAATTCACTAAAAATCACTAATATTCAAAATATGCGAGATGTGCCCTTTTCGAAATTGCATATTCATTTATATTTGTAATAAATAGAAATTCTAACTTTTACATCACTATTTTACTTTAAATATTTTCCTAATGAAGCATTTTGAAACACATTGAAATCATAAAAATATTTTAATGGCACTTTTTAAAACAAAATCATAAACATAAAATATTTTTCATAAAAAGAAAAAAACTATAAATGTAAAAGGATTTTCTATAGTTTTTTTTTACAAAATCATTCAACAAATCAGACCCCTTTTTATCATTAATAAAAGTGCAAAATAGAAAGGTGTAAAAATAGAAATTCTTTTTTAAAATTATTTACGTTTTCCCGGTTTTATTCCCTAGGAAACCAGACATGTCACAACATTTGTCAGACGCTACTAGACAGTTAATGGAATAGGAAAAACATCCATGTACAATGAAAATGTGTTTCTAATTTCAATTATTTGCGAGCTGTTTGTTTGCCGCTTTGGTATTGACTCTACGCCCAGTGTCAGGGTCAATTATTTGTTAATTTAAGCAAAAAAAAATAAAAAATAAAAAATAAAATAAACTTAAAACCATTGAAACTTTAATGTGGCAAAATTGCTCGTTTGCATGCCAAATTGATTCTTTGTGTCTGCCACATATTTAATGCTATTGTTGGTTGCAGTTTGCTGCAGCTCTTTCTCCATGGCTGATTTTGCTGTTTAGTTTGTCTTTATGTCTGCTCACTGGCGGACTTTGTTTAAAAATGTATATTGAAATTTTAATGATTTAAAAATTATAATAACCAGAAAAACTAAAATTTCCAGTTTCTCAATTGCATCATTGGGAAGGAAAAAATGTTTAAAAATGTTTTCCCATTAAGCAAGGGCAGCTTAAAATAAGTTAAAATTCATGAGAAGAACTTCCGCCGTTTATATTTTATTTCAAAGGCAAAAGTGATTTTATATTAATGATGGAAAAGTATGCTAATTTTTTAAGCAGTCCGCAGCACAAATTTGCTTACTGCTACATGGAACGGAAAGTACATTCTTCCAGGCTTGTTTTTTAATAATGTTCTCCCAGGAATTTCTTATTCACCCTCGCAATATGGGATGAGTATTATCATCGTTGTACCGGAAAAAACAGCGATATTATCCGAACCATTTTATTTTGGTGACCGGTAATCACCAAAATAAAATGGCGTATTCAGGGAGGGAGCGATATAGACTTGTGCAATTTATAATACTATTTCTTCAACAGTATTCGATTAAAATTTTCTATTTTTTTTCTCCCTACAAATTATGCCTCACACTCATTCCATAAAAATTTTTTTGTCTCCGCTATTGAATGTAGTTTTACGCAGCAATGCAAAGTTAGTGCTTTTGCCACTATTGTTAGTGCTTTTTTTAGCTGTGATGCTTTAATAAGAAAATTCACAAACTTGGCGCTTTTAAAATTTTTTAGCAGTGTCTTAGTGCTTTTTATAAACTTTCATATTTTATAGCTTTTATAAATACAAACTTACATATGTAACTTCGATTTGGGAAAAGTTAAAAGGTCGAATTTTCGGTGATGGTAGCACATGCTGCTCACTCACGTTAAACCTTAAAAAAATAATAGTGATAGGACAATTTCGGCTACAAAATATTAGTATGATATCTGGGATACCACTTCAAAAGAAACTATTTAAAGATATGAACACTGTTTCCGAATTTAGAGACATGATGGTAAAGGTTAAGTATACCGAACGAAGAACTAAACAGCCTGACTTTTTTATAGTATGTACACAGAAAAAATTATCAGCAAAAAGTTGTCAAACAAAAGTTTGTCGAAAAAAATAAATTTCATTTTTAGCAAATGTTCTTTACATAATCAATGAATTGTTTGTTTGACACTTATTTAACACAAAAAAAAGATAAACTGTGTCGTAAAAAAACTACACCGATGACGACATACACAAAAATAACAACAACAATGACAGCAAAAAGAATGCGATTGTACCAAGTTTGCTTACTGAAGATTTTTTAGTGAATCAATGCGTTACTATCGTTGCGTTAATTCTCATTAATTTTTTTAGAGTCTTTATATAAACATTCAGACTTGAACACATTTGACAAAGTGAAACTTCATAAATGCTGAATGGATGATGATGACTTAGACAAAAATTTTGTTTGATATATTACAAAAAATCCAGTAAATATTTTTGTTTGATTAAGTAAACTATATTGTTTAATATTTGTTATTATTGTTTTAATTGTTTTATAAAACCAGACAAAAAAACACGTTTTTTTCAATGAAATTGTTGAGATATGTTTTTGTCTATATTTACAAATTTGTTTGTAGGTCCGTTCCTAGACAAAATATTTACTATTTCATTGAATTCCTTTACAGAAATTGAAATTTAGTTTTTTCTGTGTATGTTAGGTACTCTACAGAAATCGAAAGAAAATTTCAATGAAGTTTGTTTGTGTTATCCTTCGCATTAAATTCAGTACGAGTATTTTTTAATATTCAGGCAAATTGGTAAATATTTGGAGGTTGTAGTAATTTAGTGTCATGATGGTCAGGGTTGGAAAACCCCGGGTTTTTTAAGTAAAACCCAGCCCGCCGGGTTTTTCCTTGGGTTTTGTTGTTCTTTATTGGGTTTCATTGGTTTTTTAATGATCTCATAATTGATCTAAGCAATGTTCGAACAACTAATAGATGTTTGTAGGTATAATTTTAAAAATTCTATTAATGTACTATACAAACATTTTTGTGGTTTTTGGCTAAAAAATAGTCACGTTTTAGAATAATCAGTTTGGACTAGAATTTAAAATTTAATATACACACGTAGTTAATCTGAAAAATAATCTTAAGTCGAATTATATTCTTTTGTAATAAGGCCACAGATATTTTCTTGGATCTGCCTAATGTAAAATCCCATTTACGAATGTTTACGTTTTTCGAAGCATATAACGAATGGAAGCTCTCATATGGCCCATTTCTTGATTCTTGTACTTACACCTGTCGCTTCCAGGGAAGTACGATGTGTTTGTTGTATAGACTTTATATCAGTTTCTAATTGTAGTGGTTCCAAGTGGAAATTCTCCTTATAAAAGTTATACCTGAAAGAGCGAGTACCGCTTCTTTTCCCGTATAAACCTGCTAATTTAAAAATTATGCTTTTTACCTGGATTTAATACAACAACAAATTAAAAAAAGTTTGGTGCTTTACGCTTTTATTGCCTTTTTTTAATTTTATTGTGCTTTTTGTTCCAAAAACTATTTACAAAAGCAGAAAACAAATGCAAAAAATAAATAACCGTAAGTATTAGTATAAGTTTGGTTTCCCATTCCCACAGAATAGAGCAAAGTCAAAAGAAAAGGATTTGTTATTACTTTAAAAGTATAATGTCTACAAGTTATTTGTCATTAATGACTTTTCTTTCTCAAATTCTCCACAATTTCCCCACAAAGTCAAAAGAAAAGGATTTGCAAGACAAAGGAAAACTTATTAAAAACATGTGACATTGAAGTGTTTATTGAAAAATTTGTAGCATGAGCTTCAGCAATTTGCTACAAATTCGTCATTCGTTACTTGAATATTTATTCCAAAAACTCAGGCGAATATTGAATAATGGCCAAATTTTTTTAAAAGAATAAATTGTGTTTTTTAATTGGCTCTGGTTTAAAGGAGTTATAAAGCCCTTATGACACTAGATTTTTCTTCATTTTTTAAGTTTTGGAGAAGAGTGCAAATATAATATGATAGGAAATTTTACCAGGTGCAAAGAGTTCAGCTATTAAGATTAATACCAAATTGTTAAAGCTTTTACTAATGTTATCGATAAAAAAATGAGGGCCTGTCAAAAAATATGTAAAAATGTTCAACTTAAAATTGACGTTTCAAGCTTGAAGAATTAAAGTGTTGCCAAGTTAGTGGTTTATTCACGAATTCAACTATTTAGCGCCTCTTTTTTCAACTTTTTCTTCTGTTGGCGTTTTATTATAAATAAAAAGTAGGCAGCACTTAAAGAAATCTTTAGGTTTTGTTTACATTTTGTATAGTTGTTTCTTTCTATCATTTGCTGTTTCTTCTTTCAATCCTATAGCAAAACAATGCAAGAAAAATGTAGTGTCATAAGGGCTTAAGCAATTGCAACGAGGTCATATCATCGTAAACTGAGGTAACGAATGACAAAATTATTATGCGTTGATATGGTAAAATAAACAACAAAAAAAAATACCTATTTTTTAGGAGAGTGTTATATTTCCACAATCTACCGACAATTGCTCATTCATTACATATTTAAAAATTTTAAATTATAAAGTTTACATTTCAATTGTTTTTCCCTTTTGTACGATGTTACATGAAATGAAACCAAAAAAGTTTAACTTAACTGGAACAGAAAATCCAAAAAATTGCCATAAAGAATAATAAACCAACGGTAACACTGGGATTTGTCATGATAAACATCAATTTAGTAGTGACGCAATTCTCGCAAGCAAATTTTTCAAAAAGTTTATATATAAAAGAATTGCGATCACATTCAATCCAGCCATCTAACAAGTGGTGATAAGCAGAAATATACCATAAAACAATGTTTTTCTGTTCTGCTGTATGCGTTGATTATAAAATTGATGTTGACTTTTCCCTTGTTTCATGGAATATTGAGTTTGCTTGTGTCACAAAGTTCAGAATTGTACTATTTGGCCTTGGCGGACACAACGAAGGATTATAGTAAAACAATAGAGAAAAACAATCACTACTAATATGATATATGGCTGAGGAAGTATATTCTCACTTTTTTGTTTGATCTATAATGATTTTTTTTATTTTTTGTTATTTATATCATGTTATTTGTTAGTTTTATTTATTTTTGCAATTTCATTTTTATTCATTCCATTTGTGTAGTGAATAAAACATGTCTCATGTAATTTTAAAATATTTGCTGTTTTTATTTGGCATTAATGAACTTCATTTTGTATGCAATCCACGTTGGAAGTGATGAAAAGAGAAATAAGTTTTAACATTTTTTGTTCAATTTAATAAACATTTGATTTGTTTGTCTTGGCGTGTATATTTATTTCAATATCACAGCAAATTAATTACATTTTTTTTTTGTTTGTAGAAGGCACTTGTAAGAAAAACTGAAAGTATGTATGTATGTACTATAAAAAGTATTTTAGAAAAATAAGTATTCTTCAAATTACACTGTTAAGCAGAAATAACTTGAAGTAATAAGATATGACATTAAATATTGTCTGAATGGCTCGCCAAAATGTTTTCATATTATATAGTAAATTAAAATATTTTGCTACAATAAGTAAATTTTATTATTTTTGTTCAAGTGGTGTTTGCAAATTGCTCAAATACCAAACGACTCAAGTGACAATATAAAATATGTATGAAGTTACACTACTCATAGATATAAACTGAGATTGTTTTTAGCCGACTTAAAAAAAGTTTATATTTTTTTTTTTTATAAACAAACACAGTCCGCGAAGCGATTAGCTTGTCTGCGGAAAACACCCAGGATCTCTGGCGGGAATCGAACCCACGACCTCTGGACTGACAGGCTAGCATCGCTTCCACTCAGCCACAGGGGCACCCATTGGTTGCTCCTTTAGCGCTCCGCAATTTATATACCGATTTAAAATTAGTTTTTTATATGAAAGGGTATAATACAATATTGGTTACATTTGTAAAATTTTTCTGTTTTGGTATTGTCTGTGCGTCATACCATCTATCGGGTTTGGAGTCGTTTTATTTAAGAATAAATTTATCCAAAAGAAATTTAAGTTACATAACTTCAAAATAATTTTATTTCAGTTTCGCTGAGGAATTTTTTTGTAATTTTCGGGAGGAAAGTGTAATAGTCATTATTACTTATTCGAATTTTTATTGTCTATACTTGAAATAAATTAAAATATTAAATAGTCTTTGTATATAGAATAGAGTATTATTTGAGTGATTCATTAATAATTAAGATAAAAATATTTATTTGTAAGTAATTTATACATTTTAATGTACAAGTGAAAGAATTTAGCCATTTCCAATAAAAAAAAATATTTGAGAAGCAAAGGTAAAATGATTTATTAGTCAATTAGATGATCATTAGAAATATTTCTAGATAGTTTTTCAATAATATTCGATTCTAAAATTAATTACAAACTATTTATGTGCAGTATGTTCTAAATGCATTTATACGCTTTGAATTAGCCGCAAACATATAGTAAATAGTTATAAAAAAAATTAATATCAACGAAAAAGAAAAAGCAGAATTCGAACATTTTTTAACTTTTTTCACACTGTTATACAAGTCTTAAGAATTTTATTGGATTTTGTTACACAGAAAAAATTATTTCCCAAAGTGTTCCAATTAACTGTTTGCTCAGAATAACTTTTTTTTCAATTAATATTTTCATTGAATCAACGTTTATTTCAATTGGTTTTATTTTCTTTTAAAGCAATTCTATCAATTAGACTTTAAATCAAGTTACCATAATATAGAACAAATTTCTAAATGTCAATTGTGTATACATAAAATAAAGTTAGTTTGCATGTGTGAGAATTGTAAAATTTTTCTGAGTATGCGACATTGTTTTATGATAAATGATTGATAATTCTTTTAAATTTCAATTGATTTTTTAAGTGATATAATATTTTTTTAATTGAAAAAATCGAAAAATACTTTCAATTAATTCTATTGAGTTGATACTATAATTTTCGTGATTGGTTGAAAACTAATTAATTTTTTGATTGGATCTTCGTTTTTGTTAAGTAAATTTTGTTTTTACTTTTTTTCTGTGTAGAGAGAAATCAATTGAGAAATGTCGCGACATGTCGTGATTGTCAACAATTCTAACATAACATAACATTTCTTTTCTACACTATCTATCACACTTCAAATGAAATGAAAAATATAATTAAAATATAATAGATGTGGCGGCGTTAATATATTTTTTCACACTACAACACTTTCTCATATACATATCGTACCGTTTGCTGCAACGTCGTTGTAATGCCAGCCATACACTACACAAGTTCAGTGCTCAAGTCTGGCACTGCGTAAACGAAACTTGTGATACACACTATACAAGTAAACTGCACACTTTTTTATTTTAAAACCACAGCGAAGAAGACAACATGTGCAACTACAGCGCTATTTTATTGCTTGCTGTATAAATAAAAAGAAAACATAGACAACAAATTTGCTTTTTTAAATTAATTTTTGGTAGACTTCGAATTTTATGATTCTCTTGATGTAATCGCCGCTTTCAATTCTACAAATTTTGTCCTGAACATTTTTTCCGCGCTCATGTATTATTTTTAACTCTTCAAAAATCGCGACACAACTGAGCGTTTGCAACATACACTACACAAGTTCACTGTACAGTTTTACAAACTTGAGCAAATATCAAAATCGTTTTGATATTTACTCAGTTCACTGCGTAAATAACACAACCACCCCCATACACTACACAAACGCACTGTACAGTGCCAGACTTGTACAGTGAACTTGTGTAGTGTGTGGCCGGCATAACTCAAAGTTTGTGATTTTTTTAGCTAATAATTCAGAATTATTCGCCACATCGCTCTTCATATTGTGTAAAAATTTCATATAAATATCTTGTATATTCAACTCTTGAGAGAATAATGAATTTTCTTTCTCCATTAAGTTGTGTGAAGTAAATTGAAAACTTTAAACTTGTTCTCTGTAAAACTAGGTTTTTTGAGTTATAACGACGTAGCAGCAAATGAGCGATATATTATTTGAGTAATTACCCCGCGGAAAGTTTGGTGACAATTGATCCAAAAGTACTCGTCCTATGACTTGAGAAAATGAGACTGGTACCAAAAATAAGGAGTAGTGAATGGTGAAAAAAGACATATTGTGTAAATGTTCACATATTAAACATTTTGAGTAAATTTAGTTATTGTAGTAAACGGCACTGAACAAATTCGATGCACCTGGATCTAAGGCCTATCACATAGTATCTATATAATATTAATTGTCTCCCTTCAATGAGACTGCCATGCCACTCAGGAGCCTGTTCGGTAATTACATTCAGATATTAACTCCAGCTTAACTAGTATTTATAACATTGAAATATTAGTTCCCCTGTGGTGGAGTGAGCAGTGTACTAGCCTGTCATGCCGGAGGTTGTCGGTTCTAATCCTATCAACAACACCGCTTAAATTTGGAAAAAATATGCTTCTGCAATGAGGGGTTTTTCCTAACATTTTTGTTCTAGTTTTGTGATATGTTGTGATATGATTCTTTTCACCGGTCACCACTCAGGAACATTTCGTACCATTCCCGTTTTCACCAGTCATAGAACAAGTACGTTCAAGACAATTGGTACAACATTTCCCATGTGTCAACTGTGCCACACCAATGACAGCGCCATGCAAATGTGAGATGCCCGTGCAATATAAAGTTCCAGAACTCGAACCGGCTGGCCGTCCTTGGGAGGCTGTTACGTGACTTGTCTTGTAACAGGTTCTCTTCCTTCTAGGGTAAAGTTAGATATAGCTTCTCTAGAGGGAAGACAAGGTGTCCTTAGAAGGAAGAGAACCTGTACCCAGAACGAAGAGAGCCTGCCTCACGTCCAGGTCAGTTCAATTATGGCATAGCCCTTTGAACTATTTCTGTTCAATTGGAAGAGCAGTTGATTCTGGTCAAAGCAGGACGCGAGGTACACAAAATTCCAATATTTGTAACCTTTGACCTGTAATATGTGGTGCAGGCGCAGATCTAGGGGAGGAGAAAAAGGGATAAATACACTGACCTCATTTTTTTTAGTTTCTAAAAGAAATTTTTTGAAATGGCATATTTTACTTGAATTGTATCCTCCCAAAAGCTTAAACTAGAGCCGCGGCTGATTTCGCGCGACAGCTTTTATAATGCCAAGACAAACGCAGATGCAAAATTTTAATTTGGATTTAAATCTAAAGCAATTTTCAACAACCTTTAAAAAAGGAGGACTCTCCTTCATTTATGGATTTTCAAAAAATTAATTTTTTTAATTCGGTCCCGTAATTTTTTTTCGAAAACCCGACGGGCAATTTGTCCACCCAGATATTGATTATCGCATAACTCCTCCTTTTAAAGGCCTTTAAACAAATTTTTTCGAAAGGGTTTATGGAGACCGATTTTGAATAAACGTTTTTATTGGAAAGTGTATGTTTGCGGTTTGGAGGAAGTCGGACGGACAAAGTGGGCGCCCGATATAAATATTTGTAATCCGTCCGATTGCCTCTTTGCATTGAAGTCGGTTTTTACTAGAATTATTTTATTTGTGCTCAATTTCGTTAATTTAATTCTTATTAAAAAAATTGTTTTATAACAATTGAGTTATGAATTTTTGATCGAACAGTATGCGTTTAATCTAAAGAAATTTTATTATTTTGGCTTAAGTTCGTTTTTACCCCGACTTCAAAAAAAAGAAAAAGGTTCTCAATTAGTTATAGATGCTCCCTCAAGGCTCCGCCATTTACAAACCGATTTCGGATTTTTTTTTCTTTATTTAAAAGTATGTAATTCCAGATTGGTCCCGTTGAAAAGGAGGCAGGGTAACGC
Organism: Panzeria rudis; assembly: GCA_956483635.1. NCBI lineage: Eukaryota > Metazoa > Arthropoda > Insecta > Diptera > Tachinidae > Panzeria > Panzeria rudis. Next base: position 138,147,698 of record OY101448.1, read on the forward strand.
CCATAAGAAGTAAATACACATGCCTTTTTAACAACTTCTACTCAACCGATTCATATGAAACTTTGCACACACATTAAGCTTCTGTTTGAATAATACATCATGACTAAAAAAGTGGGCAGTGCCACGCCCATGCAAAGTAAACACTCTTTTTCAACAATTTCTACTACACCGAGTCTTAAGAAACTTTGCATACACATTTAGTTATTGTTACAATAAAACATTATGGTTAGAAAAGTGGGCAATGCCACGCCCATGAAAAATAAATATTCATTTAAACTACTTGTACTTAACTAATTCTTCGCACACAATTAGTTCTCGCGAAAGTACAGCATTATAATCAATATTATTTATGGACAGTGCCACGCCTATTTTGTAGTCGGTTTTTTTGCAAGAATTATTTATTTTTTATGCAATTCTATTAAAGAAGAAAGAAACTAGTGAATATCAATATCATATAAAAAAGCTGAAAACAAACTTAAAGAGTGACTCATTCAGCAGAATTAATTAAAAGTACATGATAATTAACTACTTGACTGCAAGCTGCCCTCATTGGCAGTGTGGTCTGATTAGGAGACCGTGGCTGGTCTCGAGACATCATGATGTTTCGGCCTTCCGTGCAGCCAAATTTTACTTTTTCTTTCTTTTTTAAGTTTTGTTTCTTACTGCTGTTTCAAACAGTAGACGTGAGTAGTATGAAAAGTACTAAAATTTCTGAGCTTTTTTTCATACATATTATAATTTGAGTCGATAACTATTTATTTTTGTTTGAGAAGTTCAAAAAACAAGGGATACCCTTTACAAAAGTACTTACACTGTCACAACGATTAACCAGTTATTATTTGACTTACTTGAAGCTAAAAAAAATAAGTAGTTTTTTCTCTTTTGACCCGGCTGCGATACGAACCGTGCTCTTGCAGATTTGAAGGTAAGAACTTTAGTCACTCAGCTATTGTTGACTTATAAGTTTAAGTGCTTGTCTACTTATTTTATTAATATATATAACAACAAATTATGAATTTTTATAACAAAATATAGTCGCTGTAATTTGAAGCATAAATAAGTATCACTCATTAAGTTGCAGCCTATTAAAAGTACTACAGATTACAAAAATGGCTTAAGTTTTTGGTGGCTATTTTATTTCGAAAGAAATATTTTAGAACGTATTGTAACTTTCAAGGAAAGAATAAATATTTGAAGCCATCATCAGCATAACAGCAATAATATGTCATTTCCGTAGAAGTTTTTAGTATTTTTATTTTATTTTATAGGACAAGCGAGAGTGCTTTTAAAACATTTATGAAACTTTTATTTCAATTTCTTGGAATCGCTAATTAATCTATTTCGTATGTAAAAAAAATATTTTTTGTTGAAAGAAAATATTTTATTGCTGCGTATTATCTAGGCTGATGTATTTAAATGCATAAATCTTGCTCAATATATTTAAAATGTTTATTATTAATTAATGTCTAGTATGACATTTTATTTTTAACTTCAAAACATTATTTTTAATATCTCTTCCGTTCAAAGAATATAAAAAAACATATTTCTAGAATTTTTAGAATAAAATATAATATTTCCTTGTTTCACGTTGTCGTTACTTTTATTATTAATATTACAGCTTTCCCTCGATTTACACGATATATACGTTACTGATAAAAAGATTGTATGTAATTATAAACTTAATATTAATTGTATGAAAACTTTTATATGATTTTGTTAATTTAAAGAGAGAAAAAAAGGTAAATTGAAAATCATATAAATTGAAAAAATTATCCTGCAAATCTGTTGATAGATGTAAAAGATTACAAGCATAAAAACTTAAACCAATAAAATAATTTCATAATTAATAAAACTGACACCCCTACAAACTCGTAACAAGAAATTCGTAATGCATTCAATTAATGACATTTTATAGTCACTCACATTTTTGTCAAGGTATATCAGATGGTACTGTTTCGTTGTCTTGCACTATGGTACAAGTATCATGGTCCATGAAATATGTTTCTTATGTTTGTCTTACATTCCGTTTATTTATAGATAAATTATAAATGTGTTCGAGTGCTTTTTTTCTTTCTGAAATCATTTTATTTAACTATTGCGTGCATGTCTTTTTTGATATTTCTTTAAATTATTTTTAGCGGTTAAATTGTTTGTACCGCCATCTAAAATAGTTTTTTTAAAGTTTATTTATATTTTTTTATATAAATTTTATATTTTTATGTGTTCGTTCGCCGGTTTGCCCATTTGTCTGCATGAATGTTAAATGTATTTAACTGACAACATTATTAAAAAGTATATTTGGTTGCATTTCATTTTTTATTTTTAAATTTGCAAAAATGTATTAATCAGCACATACATATTAATTACAGTGACTAGCAAAAGTGTTCTTACAAATTAAAAAAAAAAACTAAAAGAGCTCCTGAAGTAAAATAGAGTCCATTAGTTTAAAACATAACTTGATCATTTTAGTACAAATGTAAGCTACAGAGTACACATATTTAAATAGCAAAAACAATGTTCAAATTGTGTGCACAGAAAAAAATAGATAAGAATTATGTTCAATAACACCATGTTATTGAAATAGATATGAATTTCAATAACATTTGTCATTAACTTAATACAATATTTCGTTGTATGAATTTCTTTCCCATACCGGTTATTTCTTTTCTTTTCATACATAAGTACTTAAAACAAGTTTTATCTCATAAAAATAACTCGGACATGGCTCAGCTGTAGAGAGCATGCTTTACGTCCGGGAAGCCCGGGTGCGTATACCAGGCATGTCAACATTTTTTATTTTTTATATATTTTTTTTTAAATAATTTTGTTATCAATATACCGGAATTCTTTATGATAGGAAATTAAAAAAAGAATTATTGAATACCGTGATTTTTGTTATCAAAAACGAAACTTATTTTTTTCTATATGAAAAGAACATATAAACTGACGAAATGGTAATATTATCACAAGTTTTATAACTTTATTCACACTAAAGTTGAAAGTGAAAAGGTTAAATGAAGAAAGCTTATAGACGAAGCAATGTAACGCCAGAACTTATATGAAAAGCTGAAAAACACTATGTCGTCAGATTATTAATGGTTTGGCGCATATGCAACAACCTCGGAATGGAGAAAAACGACAAAGAAAGTTTACAAAATATACCCGATAGAAATTTATTGCATTTTCACCACTGCTTCCGGCATGTTTTGAAAAAATATGTAAATTTTTGTGAGCTTTCATGAATGTAGTTAAAAGTTACTACATATTCCTTTAATGGAAATGAAAAATCTTGTTTTTCGTTCGCAATTGTTTTCTTTCTGATGAAAATAAGCTTATATGTATGTACATGTTATTAGAAAACATATTTGCATGGAATAAAAAGTTAATATTGATGAAACTTAGTATTTTACTCCGTTTCTGATTTTTATTATATTTTTTATTTAATTTTTTAATTTGTTTACAAAAAATTTATTAAAATTGTTGATATTGTTGATATTGCTTGATCTCAGAAATCATAGACAATTTCGCGAAACAGGCTTTGTATTCTCAAAGGGGGTATTTAAAATATATACACCCCAAACCTAACTCATTTTTTTAAATGGTCGGTGAGCCAAACCAATAATAAGCTGAAGATGTGGCAAAATCGAAAAAATTTTAGACACTTTTTGAAAGACCTGGTGTTGATTGTAGGGATACCTAAAGTTATCGATGAAATACTATTTTTCGGGACTTCACGGAAAAAAATGGAGGAGGACTTAAGCCACAAACTAAACAGACGTGTAAACTTTGACAGCTAATAATTGCCCAAATTAAGTTTTTATGCTGACCACTTTAGAAAGAGACAACAATGACGTATTGGAAAAGGGAACACCAATACTTTCTTATTTCTCTTTTGTTCTGCTGGCCGAGTCTGCTGAGTAGGCGATATCTTCTGTGTCTTGTCACTATAGGTACCAGATTTGACAATTTATCGTCATTTTGACGATTTTTGGGACTAAAAATAGCACTTTGAAGATTTGACGATTTTTGCCATAAATTTTAAAATTTTTAAAAATTAAAAGTTGACAACATTTCAATATGCATTTATCGCCCTTTTCAAGCAATCCTAACATACTTTTTTCGTCCAAAATCTGGAACAATTGGCATCTTTGAAATCTCGTTAAAACTGTTCACATCAAATCACATGTGATTTTAAAATCGATAATGGTCATGCAGATATTTGCTCACTCTTTTTTTAATGTTCTATTGTATAGAGCATGAAATATCATTTCTGAAAGAAAATTGTCGTATATGATTTTAAAAACGTCTGCAGGACCATTATTGACTTTAAAATCACATGTGATTTTCAGAACATGCTTGTATAGTTTTTTCCTGGCTGATATCATGCTATACATTTTCCAAAGCTATACGATAAGAGATTATGTAGGTTAAGTTTTGTTACGAAAACTTGTAAAATAAAAATTTTATGTGACTTCAAATTTATTTATTTATTTTTTTTGCAAATACTTACAAAATTCACCGTTTTTAATATTCAATAAAAGGCAAAAAGTGAGAATGGGACAATTTAGATTACACGTTTACCTATCAGAAACAGTAATAATATCCACCGCTTCTTGCGCTATTTTAAAATACCTGTAGTTCGATTCTGGTTATAAATACAGGTAAAATTTACTGCCTATCGCCGATGTCGAAGGAGTTCTTTCTTTCGCACAAATTACATTTAAAGCAAAAACAAATTAAAAAATTGTGTTCTTGTTTTAAATGTAATTGTGCGAAAGAAAGAACTCCTTCAACATCGGCGAAGAGGCAGTTTTTGGGAAAAACGATATATGAGAGTTAGTCATGTCCTTGCACAAAATGGAACAAAATTTACAGCAGAGCTAAGACGCATAATTTTAGAAACATTTATTAATTTTTAGTGCATTCTAATCATAACTGTAGTTAATCCCCTACTTTTTGAGAAAAAGGATGTATGGGAGGTAGCCATGTCCTTGCACCGATTGAAATGAAGTTTACAACAGCGCTAGAATGCAAAATTTTAGAGACAGATACCAATTTTCGCTACATTCTGATAACTGTAGCTAAAATTAAAGTTTAAAAATGCAGGATGTATGGGAGGTAGGCGTGTCATTGGTCAGATTTTTTCAAAATTTGAATTTTTCTTAACTATGGTAAATGTAAGTACTGTACTGAATTTCAAAAGTCTGCTTCGCCTCCTTCTACTTCTGTCCCATCATTATATGGGAACAAAGCACTGTTCGCCGGGTCCGGTGACTAGGCGGAGTGTGCCGAAAGGCGATAAAGATGGCATAGCGAACGAACGTGGCCGGCTGAATGTGGCCAACCGAAGGTGGCCTGCCGATTCCATAAGTCCGAAAGCGGCAGGCCGAGAGTAGCAGACCATAGACGGCACGCCCAAGCCGATAGAGGGTGGGCCGAAGGCGACAGGAACTTCGTTACTAACAGGTGCGTTCTTTTATTTTATTCAATCGCTTTTTAGAATTGAAAAACTGTGTCAAATGATGCATCTAAGTCGGTTACAAGGTTCGAGAAATATCGTTGGCGAAATTTTTGAAAAGTCTTTTAATTCCTCCAAAAGTCGATGAATATTCTAGCATTTTAAGCTTGAATTTAGCGGGAAGTTCCAGCAAAGTCAACCGACTGTGAATGGTTTCATGAAAACGTAATGAAATGGCTTTGATTGAAAAGTGTTTACTACTATACTAGTTACGCCAGAGGCATCAATCGTACAACTTTTATGAAAATCCGAAAGGGCAAATAAACGGGGGTTTTTGTTTTATTTGTTTCAACCAATATATAAAACTTCATGTCGGTTTGCGCGGGGAATTCATTTCCGACATAGGGTTTCTGGGCGAAAGTTGCTAAGAATTATGCATAGACTACGTTTCTGCTATACGATTTTTAGAAAAATAGATCGAACCGCCCTAGTGTACATTTATTAGACTTAAAAAATAAAGCATGAATGTGTGTTTAAAGATTTTTAGTTTGCAAAGAAGGTAACAATGCATAAGACTTAAAGGGAAAAGTGTTCAATGTTTTATTTGAAGATGTGGATTTCGTTTTTGTATTTTATCGTTGTCTTTTAATTTCAGTATAGACAAGTTTCTATGTATCAATTATTAATTATAATTGCATTATAATTATAGATGCCTAAACCGAGGAATCCGCTCTCAAAATTCTTTCAATTATTTATTGTCACTGTACAATACAATTCATCGTTATTATAGTTATTATCTTCGTTGCATTAGAAACATATCTTTTATTGTTAAGAAGAAGAAAAATGTATAGAAAAGAAACAGATAAAACATTAAATTGTATTTCATTTTCATTTTACATATGACGCTGACGACGAATAAACCGAAACTAACAAGTCGTCATCTGGCATACGGACACACAAACACTCACACTTATCTTATCCATTAAATACTCACATGAAGTCATAAATTTATTTCGAAAACGAAAATTAAACCATCCATTTATGATTGGTTTAAGTTTTTGTATAATAAAATCGTATCGAAAAAATAAAATAACTACAAAATCTCCAATTCATACGGAAATTAAAATAAAGTCAAGAGTCATACATTTATTTTGAAAACTAAAATTTTTGTCAAAAAAAAATCATATTGAGTATTGCAGTGTATTTAGTTGAAGTACCACATACTTAGATACGTATGTAAGACTACGAATACTTTCTAAAATATTCAGCTTCCGCTGGAAATATTTAATACGAAATGCGTTTGTAATGTCAAAAAGTCATGAAAGCATTAAACATTATAATTATAGTTTTATAACTTATAGTAAATAGAAAGAAAAAAATACATGAGTAAATCAAATATGTAGTTTGAAAAAATCGATCTAAGGAAAATAAAAATGAAGCCTTTTATTGAACAAAAACTGGACATGAGGCAATATTCCAAGAAACAGCAGAAAGTGTAAAGCTAATAATTTTTAACCTACACGGCAGCACATTGCAACGTTATTTTCGGACACCGCAACAGACCTCATCAGTGTTCTTGTGTATTTCATGTACATAAATATTTCAACACATTTTAGGTGGCTCTGATTGCACTTATTTAAATTTAAGTCAAGGAATAATAATAATTCTCGTATTCTTCTTCTGCAGTTATGATTTGCATAAATAACCCTTGAATTTAAATGTGTTTAATTAAAGCCATGTAAAACATAGTAAAATGCATGAAATGCTGAACAGGGATGAGGTGGTGTTGCGGCCTCCCAAAACAACGTTTTTTTATATTCTGCATTGTAGATGGGAATTAATTTGCGTAAATTTTTCCCATGATCCTTGGAATATTCACCCAGATTATATATGTTGAAGTCGAATTTTCGACTGCGACAATTTGTAGTAGATTCTTTAGTTTTCTCAGGTCACATTATATATAAAAAAAATTTCGACTTGTGTAACGTCGGTTGTGAAATATTGGGAAGAGTGCTTATTCTAGCATTAGAAATCAGCGAAAAAATTGCACTTGAGTCTTTAAATTGTAACCAAATTTCATAGTTATCTACTTTTTCGAAGGATTTTATTTACCATTCCTGCCTCAAAATTACGAAATCGGATAGTTTTTTTTTTTTAATTCATTTTAACCTGAATGGCTGCTAATGGACTTATTTTAATCCAATCATTGCAAATACATACATATGCATTTGGCTTTAGGTGTTTAAAAGTCTATGGTCATAAGCCACACATTAAGTTGGACCGCCTCCCATTATTTAAATAAAAATGTTTACATATTTTTAAAAGTGTTTTATCTGTAAACTTTATTTATCTTGCAAATTTTATAACAAAAAACATTATTAAACAATTAAGCCGAGTGCTTAATAAATTAATTCCAGTTATTAAAATTTGTTATAATCTTCAAGTGTTAAAAACAGAGCTGTGAAACAATTAATTACTAAGTGAAATATTATAGTTATCATTATAAAAAGATTAGACAAATCCTATAATCGTATTAAAGAAAGCTATAATTCACTATCTCTGTTTTCAATTATTCTTTAAATGATTCGAAGTGTATGGAAATTTTTTTTAGGCCACTACCTGGAGCACTATTTGTATATAGTGGGATATCCCTACACATCTCCATTTTTCCACAATGACCACTAATCTTCTCCAGAAATTTTTATTAAATTCAAATTTTAAAGCTCATATATTCAAAGTTACAAAATTATTTCAGATATGCCACCTTTTCTGCAAGTTAGGCCACTATCTGGAGCACCATTTGTATATAGTGGGATATCCCTACACATCTCCATTTTTCCACAATGACCACTAATCTTCTCCAGAAATTTTTATTAAATTCAAATTTTAAAACTCTTATATCCAAAGGTACAAAATTATTTCAGATATGCCACCTTTTCTGCAAGTTAGGCCACTACCTGGAGCACCATTTGTATAAAGTGGGATATCCCTACACATCTCCATTTTTCCACAATGGCCACTAATCTTCTCCAGAAATTTTTATTAAATTCAAATTTTAAAACTCATATATCCAAAGTTACAAAATTATTTCAGATATGCCACCTTTTCTGCAAGTTAGGCCACTACCTGGAGCACCATATTTATGTAGTGGGACAATCCTACACATCTCCATTTTTCCACAATGACCACTAATCTTCTCCAGAAATTTTTCTTAAATTCAAATTTTAAAACTCATATATCCAAAGATACAATATTATTTTAGATATGCCACCTTTTCTGCAATTTAGGCCACTACCTGGAGCACCATTTGTATATAGTGGGATATCCCTACACATCTCCATTTTTCCACAATAATGTACTCCAGAAAAATTTTTTAAATTCAAATTTTAAAACTCACATTATATTCCTACGACTGTTAAGTGTTTAACAGTGCTCTGTTAACTTCAAAATTGTCTCGGATAAAAATTTTGGTTTGCATCTTTGCTTTTTAAATTTAAATTTATCTTCACACACATAGCAGTTTTTACAAATTGAGGTTTCCTCCATTTGAACATTGAAATAAGCAGATAGCACTATTTGAAAAAACTAAAAAGTACTTCATAACAACCAGAGAGTCACTCCTAAAGAGGTAACAGGTAGGGCCGAACCCCAATAATGTTTAACTCCCAACATTTTTTTAAACTTACCTAACCCTTGTCGCCACTCCTTAAGGGGGCTCCCATACAAAATTTAAAATTTTATAAAATTTTAAAAAATGTTCCCCTACAGCTCCTGGGATATCCCTAGACGGATCAAATGTATGACTGGCTCTCATTAATTTTCGAGACCGAAATTTTTTTCTGAACATACTTACCCTCTATCTCTATTTATTAAGTGGGCTCCCATACAAAATTTACAATACAGACTAGAAATACATAGAAGAAAAAGTGCCATGACTGCCTAGAAGTCCCCCCTAGCGAGGTTTAATGTATGACCGACCTCCAGTAGTTTTTTGTTCCCAACATTTCCTCAAAAATATTTGTCCGTTATCACCATACATTTTGTATGGTAGCCTCGGTATGTTAGAAAAAATATTAGAAAAGAAAAATTAAGTAGGGTCACTCATATATTTGACCTATCTAGGGACATCCTAGGCGCTACAGGTGTCATTTATTTGCGTATATTTCGTATATTTTATAACAAATCTTATTTATTTTGTTGTTATTTAAATATTTTTCTAACAAAGCACAATAAAAAATTTTTTGAATAAGATATAATTTTTTTTTTCAAATTCAAATGACAGATGACAATTCAGTTAGAGACCATGTTGCTATAATAAACCCATTTTAGAGAAAATTCCAGATAGCACTATTTGAATATGGGCCCTCGATTTGTATATTATTGTCACTATTTCCTAGCTATCCCTGAACTATTGATAAGATTACATTTAAAATGCAAATAAGTTCGAAATAATCACATTATATATAAAGTGAATATTTATAACTTTCCGCAATTAACGAAATATGGGCTTTTTTTCGAAAATTTGCTGTTTATATATGCGATTTGGATAAAAGCCGGTAGGGCGAAAGCTATTGAAAACTTCCAAGACCACAACTTTTTAGAAGAATTTTTTTTTTATATATGTATTTACAAAAAAAATTTGCTTCATAGGCGTTTCATGTTAATTCAACATTAATTACAATAATCTTGAAGGAACATTTATACTTTTGAATTAACTATATTTCATGTTGATTTAATATTGCAGTACAGTTAAATCAAAATGAAGTTGATACTGAAATAATACGAAAAATCATGTTAAATCAAAGTTATTTCGAGTTGAAACAACGTGAATTTGATATTGGAACAACACGAAGCATCATGTTGATTCAAAGTTATTTTAAGTTGAAAGAACGCGAATTTGATATTGAAACAACACTAAGAATCATGTTTAATTATATTAACATCAAGCTGAAACAACATGACTTTAATGTTTCTATTTTATTAATTATTTTACTGACATGGTGGTTATTAGCATAGACATCAAAAAAATTTGTGTTGCAGTTGGAGTTGGCTTCCCCCTGCCACTTGCATGATAGCCCACGTGCTAACCACTGCAGCAACAACAGCTTCAATCTTTACTTTAGATATGCGCAAAAGATATACCCATTGTATGTAAAATGAATTTCATTTTAATTCAACATGATTTAAATGATTATTTAGCATAAAACTTATTTGAAATTAAAGTTATAGTCATGTTGATTTTAGATGAAATGTAACGTTTATAACAAAGTTACAAAATTGTTTTAACAGTGAAAAAGCTTAAATCAAAGAGATTTAAGGTTAGATTAATAATTTTTCATTTAAAATTAATATGAAACAATGGTAATTTTAAGCCAGCAGCAGTAAATTTTCGCTGGTAATTCGTTTTTTGTCGTTCACATAGCCGACACATGTAAGAATAAACAACAACAAGTCACACAACTAAGCACAACAGTGAAGTGAACTGGCGCCGCCTACTGCATACAATATATTTCTTTCTGTATAATCATATTATGAATAAGGACCCATCATGCTGTTGACAACATTTCCAATTTGATGAATTGTTCAATAGCCTTAACTTTCAGATATTGGTGCGACCAAGGCAGATTTCAATATTTTTCTAAAAAAAATCAACATTCCATACCTTTAAATACTCTCCTAAGAAATATAAAAATCAAAATAAACATTATGTTGTTGTTTAAATGTTACTTTTTTCATGCGCCTGACCAAATGAAAGTAAGATTTTTCTTCTGACTTGTATTAAAGACAAACTTAAAAAAAACGTACATAAACTAGACACAATATTTAACAATTTAATTGTAAAGTGAATACGAATGAGGCAAAAAATAAAAATAAACAAAAAAAAAATTAAGCGTGAGTTGGTGTTGTTTTATTTATGGGAACACATTTTATCCAATGACGTTCAATGCTCTCACCGGAGGAGTCATGGATAACGAAATAACATAAAAAATAAAATTCATCTAACTAAAGAAAAAATCATGTATGTTTTTCTAATAAAATACAACACAGTACAAAAAATAAATAAATAATGAAAAAAATGTAGAAGAAAATCAATAAAAATGTTGAAAAAGAAAACATAGCGGGTGTCAGTCAGTGAGTTTTGGACGAAAAAAAAAGATTGAAATATAACAAGTAAAAGTTGGATATAATATGAAACTTTAGGCGATTTAAGAAATACCCTAATTAAAATTTTTTAATTAATTAATTGTCACTAATTAGTTTCTAGCTTAAGTCACCGATCGTTGCAATGAAACACAAACAGAGTGTTGCTACGAATCGAAAGAGCATAACTTACAAGGAACAATGATGTTTTTGCACGGGTTTTATTTATCAATGCTTACTTAATGTTGGTGAAGTTCTTAGTTCTCGAGATAAAGATTACATCAAAAGTTAAGGAGGTTACACAAACTATTTTAGCATAACTACAGAACTGAATTTGCAGTACATACCACTAGACAGGGAGGGACCACTGGTGGATTAAATGTAGATGCCGTGAGGAACCTCAACGAAAGGTAAATACTAGAAAAATTCTGTGGAGGCAAATATATTTGGCCAACAACCAGCGAACCAGAAACTAAAACCGCCATGCAAATTTTGGGTGATTTGTCATATGAAAAATCGCCCAAAAACTTAATAATTTTTTTTTTTGGTGATTTTTCATTTAGAAATTTTGGGCGATTTTTTATATTAAAAATGTTTCCATGAAAAATCGCCCAAAACTAAATCGCCCAAAAATAAAAATGAAAAATCGCCCAACAATTTTTCCATACAACTTCTAAGTTATTTTTCATATGAAAAATCGCCCAAAATTTTAACCCAAAAATGCTGGTAATCATCAAAATCGAATATAGAATTTAAAATATTATATTATATTAAATAATTGAAAGTTTCTCCAATGTGTTCCATCTGCATCATTATTTGGCTTCTATAGCAGTAAAAGTTTAAAATCCTTCCACCCGGCCAAAGGCCGGCTACACGGAAAGTCGATGAAAGCACGTACCAAATTAAGCATTCCGAAGGCTATTAATATTGAAAATTGTCGTAAGCGATGCCGAGATTTAACATACCATAGAGTTGAAAATCCTTCCGTCCGGCCGAAGGCCGCCTATACGGAAAATCGTCGAAAGCGTTTCTCAAGTTAAACATTCCAAGGTTGACTAATATAAAAAATTGTCAAAAACGAAGCGGATATTTGACATACCATAGAGTTTAGAATCCTTCGTGGAGGTGGAATCAAGTCTTTGCTTCGCTTACGACAATTTTCAATATAAGTTACCTTCGGAATGCTTAATTTGGTACGTGCTTTCGACGACTTGTCGTGTAGCCGGCCTTTGGCCGGGCGGAAGGATTTTAAACTCTATGGTATGTCAAATCTCGTCTTCGCTTACAAAAATTTTTAATATTAGTAGCCTTTGGAATACTTGATTTGGTACGTGCTTCGGCGACTTTTCGTGTAGACGGCCTTAGGCCGGGTGGAAGAATTTTGAACTCTATGGTATATCAAGTCTGGTTTTCGCTTACGACAATTACACAGAAAGTCTACTAATATTGAAAATTGTCGTAAGCGAAGCCGAGATTTGACATATCATAGAATTTAAAATCCTTCCGGCCGGTCGCCGGAAGTCGTCGCAAGCACGTCCCAAATCTAGCATTCCGAAGGCTACTAATGTTAAAAATTGTCGAAAGCGAAGCCAATTTTTGATTCCACCTGCACGAAAGATTTTAAACTCTATGGTATGTTAAACCTCGCCTTCGTTTACGATAATTTTCTATATTAGTGAATCTTGGAATGTTTAACTTGAGATACGCTTACGACGACTTTCCGTGTAGCCGGCCTTCGGCCGGACGGAAGGATTTTAAACTCTATGGTATGTCAAATCTCGGCTTCGCTTACGACAATTTTCAATATTACGAGCCTTCGGAATGCTTAATTTGGTACGTGCTTTCGACGACTTTCCGTGCAGCCGGCCTTCGGCCGGTTGGAAGGATTTTAAACTCCATAGTATACGTGCCTTTGGAATATTTAATTTGAAACGCGCTTTTGGCGGACGGAAGAACTTTAGACTCTGTCTATGATAATTATCTATAATTATCTTTTATTCATACTTTTATTGAAATTCAGTAAGAAACGAATACTATTTATGCTCTTCTGTAAGTTTTCTTTTTTTTTAATATAAAAAATAAATTACTGTAATTTTAAATTTTTTGTGTTTTTTAATTTTGGGCGATGATTAATTTTTTTTTTTGGGCGATTTTTAATTTTTTTTTGTGATTTTTCATTTTTTTTGGGCGATTTTTCATTTCGCAATTTTGGGCGATTTTTCATTTCTATTTTTGGGCGACATTTCATGGAGCCCCGTTTTGTACGTGTTGATGAACCCTAATTTTTGGGATTTTTCAACAAAATTTTAAGTGCTACAGCTTAGAATGAGAAATTTTTGGCAAGAAACTAGTCTACGCAAACATATGTTTCTCTTGTGTATAACAATTAAGTTGATTGTTTCTATATATCTGTATGATCTTCCAAGGCTTAAATTTGATTTAACAAATTTATATTTTCAAAATTTTAATCTGAAACTTACTTCTTGAAGTAAATTTTTTAATACGATTACGAGGTGGATCGTACTTTGGTATTCATTGGTATTCTGAGTCCAAATGCACAAAGAGAAAACAGATTCGCTGAGGCAATATAATTTGTTGCACCAACTTATCCGTTTAATCGGTTAAGTGTATGAATGATATTAAAATTAAACACTGTTTAGTTGCAACAACCGATAAACAGTAAAGTAAATTTAGAAAAAAAAATTGTTTTCGTTGCAAATACCAATATTTGGTACTAAAATCTAATTTATAATATTTTATTCCGTTGTGATCATCATATTCGTTATTTAGTCGTGACAAAAGTACACGATCGGTTGATTTAGTCAATTTAAGAATTGCAAGAATCATAGCTTTATTACAATTATGTTCTTATGGTAATCAACATGGATTGTTTTTTGGATTCATAGAAAATTGATAGCGTGAGTTGAAGTATAGTTTATTTAACTAATATTTTATCGGCATAACCATTTTACAACCAATCTTTTTTCTAGGTGCTCCAAAAAATCTCTTATTTGCAGTTTTGCAAATATCGCGAATTTTATATTCACCCCTATCGTCAATACTTTTTCCCATGAATACTTTCCCACGGAAAACACTTTTCTCGAGAATAAATTCCACCAATCGGAAAATCCAAGGGAGCAAAACTATGAAACAGTGGCATCATTGAATATCAATGGCGGCAGTTTTGCTTGTTGCCATTTATTTATTCAGTGTTTTTGTGTGCAAAAATAAATAAAATTGATGTTTTAATTAAATTTAAAGTAAAATTAAATAAATAAGAGAATAAAAAATTAATAACATAGCTGTACGAGCATTTGTGAAGAAAATTGATGCTGTAGAAGAAAAAAATTGTGCAAGTTACTCTTTGCTGCATTTATGGAAACCACAAGCCATGGATCGATCCATTAAAGTTGAAAAAAAATTTTGTGTTTGTGATTTATTTCTGGTATTCGACTTACAAGAACAATAAAATATTTTTTTATTGATAGAAATTTGGGTTTATTTAAATATTACTTCGATTTTTATGCAAACTCTCTTCTGCTGTGCAAGTGAAAATTTTCGGGGGAAAAACGAAGTTCAAATGCATTGAGAATAACTACTTTTTTCTCCCATCGAATTTTTTCCGAGGTAGTGTTTATTCATAATATAAGAAAAGGGAAAAGTGAAAAAACTCGCACGGAATTTTTGTTTGTGATTGGGCAGGCGAACTGAATAAATACAGCATGTGATTGCTATTTTGTGCTTCCACCAAGTAGTTATTAAAGCTTGTAAATATTTTGATTTTTAGGACCAAATCAGTAAATAGTGTTGTGTTACCTTAATACTAACACATTTATCTTAATATTAATTCCTTGCAACACTTTTCTGGCACACATGAACTAAGTTTTGCGGATGGAATAGCATATGACTTCTCTGCGTCGGTAGAGAATCATTCATCACGTCCAAAATCTATCAAAACAGTTTTATTCACTCTAGAGAAAATTTAAATTAACACCAAAGACTATTTGCTTGAATAGGCTACTTGCAATGGCTCTGGTACTCCAAGGGATTGGATGCATCTAGCAAACCTGTACGAACAATTCGATTTTTTTTTTAGAATCCTCATGGAATGAAAAGATAATTCCAATTCTTAGCACTGTAATTTTTATTTTGAAACAAAATTTTCTTTGATATTTAATTTAATTTATTAAGCTTCTTTCCTTTTTTACATTCACTAATAACAGAGAGGGGGAAAGTGTTCATGGGAACTTCACGTAGCAATTTTCCCTCGAAGGGAAATGCAAATTTCATGGGAACATAAACTTCACTTGTTATTCGCGATAGGAGTGATTAACGTGATATACACCATTTTTTGGAGCATATATCTTTCTTTCTAGCAATTTTTACTAATCTACACAAAAATATCTTTCATTTGAATATAATTAATGCACGTGTGTGAAGATAAATATGCCGAGTTAAATATGTTTTTACATAAAGGCTTACGTTACAACATATTTAGGTGTGAAGATAAATATGTTATGTCGTAACGAAATAGGAGTTAATAAGATGGGGAAATGGAAAAAACATATTTAGGAAGTTTTTATAGATTTTTTTATCCGATTCTATTGGAATATAATTATATTTAATATATTTAATATAATTACAATGATTTTCTGAAAAGTTGTATGAAAACTCATCTTTGGTCATACGTATGTATAATCTCTGAGAGATTTTGGCCAAAGTGGCCAAATGAAGGGTTGGCATGCAATGTCACCATATGGAAAATGACTACTTGGGTAATTATATTAAATATAATTATATTCCAATAGAATGGAATAAAAAATTCTACAAAAACTTCCTAAATATGTTTTTTCCCATATAATTAGCTTATTAACTCCTATTTCGTTACGTCATAACATATTTATCTTCACACCTAAATATGTTGTAACGTAAGCCTTTACGTAAAGACATATTTAACTCGGCATATTTATCTTCACACACATATTAATGCTGGTGCTTTTAGCATTAGTCTTTGGTGGTATTTTAAGGACATTTAGTGCTTAATTTTGTATTGTTTTATTCTTATTTCAGGCTATTTTAAATATATTCAAAATTTTTTAATAAATTTTTTTATTGTAGTATTATGTATGTGCTTGGTAAAAAAATATTTTAAAATGTTAATCAAACGTCAAATTTATAAGGATAAGACTGAAAATAGTTAACTTTCAATATCCTTGCAGTTTCACCAAAATATCCTGGAACCTAAATCAACAAAATTATATTTAAAAGAAAGATAATTTTGTGCAGATTAATAATCCAAAAAGTGTTATGCCGTTTTCTTTTTTAGAAAATATTAAAAATTTTTTTTACTTTTTATTTTTTTAAAAAGTCGCAATTTGGCATTCCTTTAAAGCAAAATTTTACCTTCGTAAGGGATCATACAATAGTTTCTAATAAATTTACTTCCTCGAAAAATTATTATATTGCAAATTTTCATTGAAAAGTGCAAACAATGCAAAAAATTTTTTTTGAAAAAAAACCCTTTTATTGAATTTTAAAGTAAAGTTTGGAAAAATTAGGCGAAGAAGTAAAAAAGGAGATTGAATGACGAAAAAATAGAAATCTCGATATTTTAAAAACTAGAGCTGACAAAAAAAATTGAATGTAGTTTTGAAAATGGTATGTCCCATATATGTTTTATCAATTATAGTTTTCGCTGCACCAAACAAAATTTCCATTTAATAATGCATAGTAACTTTCCTATGCTGAAATTAAAAAACGACGGTAAAATACAAAAACAAAATAAGCTCTTTCAATTTATTAAACTCTCTACCCATTTAGTCTTATGCATTTCCTACAACAACACCAATTAAAAGAAGAGAAAAAACGTTGCATTGTTATTATATTTTCAAAAGCAAAATCTACAAACACAAGGCGTGTTTTGTTTGTTTTTTAACTTTTTAACAAATTGTAGATTTTAAAAAAAATGTAGATTGTGCACATCTGTCAATAAATGCCTTAAAAATGGCATAAGTTTTATCAAAGTCAGCGGTATAATGTTAGTATAAACTGCAGCAAGAAAAATGGTCTCGCCTATTAATTATATAGATTTAATTTCAATTATATTTTTGTTTAACATTTTATGAAAAAAAAAACAAGAAAGTTTCTAACTCAGGAAGATTCTTCAACATGTTGCAAACCTTACGACTAACTTTATGCAACAGATAAGAAAAACTTAATAATCATCAATGATGATGATGATGAAAAACACATTCACTTGTTTCATTAAAATAAATTTTAAATAATATGTTGAACTCTTTCTTTTTACACACAAACTGAAAAAAAGATATCAATGTAACGAGTAACGAAATATGTTCGTACGATGGGAATCAATGGTAGCATGTGGTGGCAAGCAAGGAAGAGTCTTTTTTAATATCATGCATAAATATGTCTGTAAATTTTAATCAAATGTCTTGCAGTAGAGCACGCAAATTTCAAGACGGTAGTCAAAACTAAAAACCAAAATTTTAATATAGCGGTGGTATATTTTAAACACGCCGTGGCGGCTTCTTCTACTTCTTCTTCTTCACCTGATGCTACAGCATTTAAAAGCTGTATGTATGTATTATAATTTGAATATTTAGCATTAGTATTAGTTTGTTAATGGCTGCTATAGTTTAGTGATAGTAGTTGCTGGAATAGGCCTCACTTACTCCTATCGCTGTTACAGCCAGGTAGTGATGGTGTTGCTGTTGGCCACCTACTTTCTTAGAAATTGTATTGTGAAAAAAGTTTGTTATGGATTTTTGCATTCAATTTAACGCCCACTTAATATCACAGACTAACAAACTTGCATTTAACTAACAAAAATGCCAAAACGACACTAACTTTAATAAATTTAAAGTCGTACACTGTATGTGTTAGTACTCGTACTATTGTAGACATGACTTCTTAAAACCAATACTCACTACTTTTATTTAAAAGTGTTGCAAATAGTTTAAGCGAAATCGTAGCACAAATCTCTTTCTATAGATGATTTCTTTGTTCCTTTAACGAACAAGAAGGTGGTGCTTTAATTTGCGCTTCAAATATATTTAAATTGAATAGTTGCCACAACTAATTGTTATTCACGGAGCCTGTCAGCGGTTATCAAACGGAAACCTTAAAATGAAATTAAAAGTTGTATGTTAACAAACAACAAAAAGCAAGCTTAATTGAATTTGTTACACCGTGTTTGCAAAAGATCAGATCGTATTCAATTTCTCCCCTTAAGAAATATTATGCTGCAGCATTCCATTAATCAATGATGACTAGGGATGTAACGATACGCCGTTTTGCCGATCCGATACCGATATTTAAAAATAAATATCGCCGATACCGATTCCGATACCGATACGAATATTGAAATTGAGTTTAAGTTTAGATTAACAAAACTCAAGCGCAATTTTTTTATTATACAAAATTACATTATAAGAGAGAATATTTAAAATTGATAAAACATTGTAAGTAATTTTTAAGGAGCTACATTTTCTTTGCTTCCAAAAAATCTATATTAAAAATATGCAGATAATTAGTAGAAAGCAAGAAAAAATTTTTAATTCCTTTATAATTTTAAAAAATACTCGCCATGCTTTTTAAAAAATCGAGTTTTTTAAAGGACATTTATCAACTAATATTTTTCTAAATAACTTAATAGCTTAATTATTAAAAGACTTCTAAGTTTATATTTATTCACTTAAATTTACATGAAAATACAGTTATGAGTTTAAATTCGCATAAAAAATTGTGAAAATGGGTAATTTTTTATAATTTTTCCTTGAGGAAAAATCATTATAGAATACCGAAAAAGAAATTTGTCCTAGCATCGCTTCCACCGAATTGGTAATCGAAAAACAGAACTTCTTGCAATGGCAAGGATATGTAAAACTAATTAGAAATTATCCAAATTTGCAATACTTCATGGTAAAATTAACAAAAATAAATAATTTTTTACAAAATAACAGCATAAAATATTATTAATTTTTAAAATTGATATTAATAAGATTTAAAAAATAACGAAGTGAATTTAATTCATGGTAAAATCGAAAAAAAATAAATTATTTGTTAAAAAAACTCTGAAAAATTTTTTAAAAGTATCGTCGTATCGACAGTAAAATATCGCCGATACCGATGTATCGGAAAATCTGAAGTATCGCCGATATATCGGTATCGGTATCGGTATTCGTTACATCCCTAATGATAACATTATGGGTCAAAATCACTTAAAGTTGATGGGGGTGTATCCTCTTTGAGAGACAATTTGTGCTTGTAGTTATAGTCGAAAAGGAGTTCTATGGTGTGGCTGCTAAAGCAAACTACGATATTGGCTCCGACTTCCGCCTATTCTTTGGGCATTTGTACATTAACTGTAAGAAATTCTACTGAATTCCAAGTTATCCTAGGATCAAATAGCGAATCAATAGCTAATTACGGACCAACTTTTCGTTGTAAAGAAGATGGACTGAAAAAACAGCAGTAACATTCAGCAGAGGTGGTACGTCGTTAAAATGCAGTAAATGAAGTGACCCTCAAGAAAGATGAATGACTCTATTTCCACTTGCACTTGATCCCTCATCTTTCGACGTGCCATGCTGGAGAACAAAACAAATTCAACACCAAACGTCCATTAACGAAATCTGAAGAAAATACAATACCAGGAACTGGATAAGCGTATAAAACAAGAAATTAGGGAAGACAAGAAGGAATGCACAATCATCTTGGCAAATCAAGGCCAACATGATATCACAGGGTGGCTCTCTTCCCTGTGATATCATGTTGGTCTTGATTTGCCAAGCTGCGAGCTGGAGATCTAGCTGTTTCTTCAAATGCAGAGTCGCTTCGTCACGCCGTACGGCTACGCTCATAGAAAAATTCATCTTCGTTTTGATGGCACACTGCTAATAGAATAGTGACAACAGTTTTATAACAAATGTCATCAATAAAGCGAAATTTTACATCAATCTGATGACAGACAGCATTATAGAATTTTTTTATCTTTTAAGTGTCATGTATGTTACGACTATACGTATGCTGCGACAACGATATCAATTTGAGGCCACATTTTGGATATTATTAACTAGTAGAATATGTTACATGTCATAATGTCTAATGTCATAAGGCCTATGAATTAGGGATAGGCAAAAATATCGATATATCGATATTTTCTAAAAAATATATCGATATATATCGTCCATAATTTTAATTTCGATATATCGATATTTTTTCGAAATATATCAACAGTATCAAATTCGATCTTTTTTAGCTTTGGTTTTGGTTTTGTTTTTAAAAACATTTCGGCACAGTCTTCATCAAATAGATTATTACTAACAAAATCTTTTGTATTATTTATAATATTTTGTCTATTCGAAAAATTATCATTCTTTGAGTGTAATTTTGTTGATGTATGTAACATGAAATATTGGTGGAACAGTAAGGATCTTGGAAATTAACTCTTTCCAGCTTAATTGTGTATAAGAAATGCACTTTTTTTGTTTTATTTCAAAAAAAATTTGGGGACTACGTATGAATTATCATTGTTGAAAAAATATCGATATATCGATATTTTTTATTCGATATATATCGATAGATATTTAAAAATATATCGATATATATCCATATAATTTTTTCACTTGCCCATCCCTACTATGAATGTTATGACGCAAAAATAGTGTCATAATGTCCGTGGACACTGTGACGCTTTTGAAAATGCCTTAATTTCCATGGACACTGAAACACTGTAATTGTTCATTATGAACGATTGCCCGAATTCTGGTTCCGGTGGCTTCGCTGAGTAAAAATTTTCTGCCCAACCGCTCTTCGGCCGGATTTAAGGATTTTATCCTTCGGCTAAAAAAATTCACAAATTCACAATTGAACAATGCGACTTATATTTTCGAATAGTGTGCATCCAATGCTACAATTTTCATATGGTCCCAATGTGCTACAAGTAAAGATGTGCCCAAACATGGCCAAAATCTCTCAAAGATAGTCAAAAATCTCTCAGAGATAGTCAAAAATTTACTTAAGTTCAATTTTCAAAGTTATGTAAAAAAATTCACAAATACAATTGAACAATGCGACTTATATTTTCGAATAGTGTGGATCCTAGGCTACAATTTTCATATGGTCCCAATGTGCTACAAGTAAAGATGTGCCCAAACATGGCCAAAATCTCTCAGAGATAGTCAAAAATCTCTCAGAGATAGTCAAAAATCTCTCAGAGATAGTCAAAAATTTACTTAAGTTAAATTTTCAAAGTTATGTAAAAAAATTCACAAATACTATTTCGAATAGTGTGCATCCTAGGCTACAATTTTCATATGGTCCCAATGCGCTACAAGTAACGATGTGCACAAACATGGTCAAAATCAGCGTTGTCAAAAAGCACTGAAACAAGTAAAAAACCGCGTAATTCTTGAAAAAAAGCACTGAATTTAAATTTTCTTTAGTTTTATTTAAAAAAGTTGTTACATACCTGCCGAATAGTTTTAGAAAAATTAAATCCACTAAAGCAAAAATTTCTCAGACCTTTTTGTACTTTTCTATTTTTTAGAGCTTAATATATCATATCCGATATTAATTCATTATATATTCATCATAGTTATTGCTAAAGGTTTTTAATAGAAATGAGCGTGTTATCATAAAGAAAAAACTGTAACGTTTGAATCTGTTTTCATTCCTACTTAAAGACTTTGTACAATAAAAACCTGTCAGTTGTAGTTAACTGTGTAATAAATATAATACAGATGTCAATGCAAAGATCTTATGTACCAGATAAAACCCGACGCGATTTTGTGTTAGATCAAATGGTGTGCTTGTCTACAAATGGGGTGCCCGCCCTCAATTTTTCATAGTACCAAACCCATCATGTCCTTTTAAATAAAATATTTTGAAAATCTGACAAGAAATGTCGGAGTTATGTGATAATTACCACTACCACTTTGTCCGCTCGATTTTCACTTCTATGTGATCAAACTGCAAGCAATTCATTTGAAACAAAAAAAAGAAATTTTTAAAATTGGTTCATAAATTGAAGATTATGCGATAATTAATATTTGCGGGGGATATATTCAGATTTTTTAAGAAAAAATTTTTTAAATCGGTTCACATATGACAGACTTGTGCTTGGTGGAGCAAATTTTCCCAACAATTTTTGGAAACAAATTATGCAATAAAACTGCAGGCAAACCCTTTCAAAAAAATCGGTTTACAAACGCCAGAGTTTTGATTGGGGTGAGCGAACTTCCTCACCTATTTTCGAAAAAAATTGTGGAACCAAACAGCAAGCAAACCCTTTCAAACAAAAAAAGAACTTTGAAAATCGGTTCACAAATGACAGAGTAATGCCAATACAAACATAAAAAAATACACACAAATGCCTCAGAGGACTTTCCAACGGGAAGCTATGTCATTTTAATCAATATTTATTAGGAGGAGACTGAAACCTTTTGAATGAAAAAAAAATATTATTAAATCTTCATACAGGGCTGTCAATTAATTTTGATGAAAAATCTGCACTTTTTGGGGGAAAATCGCCATTTTCGGCACTTCAATTCGAAAAATCGGGAAGAAAATCGGCATAAATAAAACTAAGTAATTTTTGTGGTTTTATTAATTTTTAATAATAAGAAGACTAAAAAAAGTCAATCGCCAGTATTTTCATGAGGTTTATAAACATAAATGGATAACATAAAAACGATTTTACAAGCTTAATTACATTTTATGGAACATAAATGATTTTTCGAATGAAAGCAATTCCGAATTTATCATAGTCAAAACTATTGGTTTTATTAGTTTCAAATAATCTTTAGAATAAAGAATGCCTTCTAAAGCTTAATTTTCTACGGAACATCGAAATTTAGCTTAGTTACCTATAGTTTAATAGCTAGACTATAAGTGAATAGCTACGAGTATTAACCGGAAGGACGTAGGTTCGATTCTTGCCAAGTCTCTGGGTGTTTCTGCAGAGAATCTCAAGAAAATCTTAGAAGCACAATTTATTTCATAAGCTCTGCTAAAACTAGAAAAGGCTTTGTGCAATCAATTAGCTTTCTTTCAGAAATTGTTTGCCAAAAATTATATAAATTATTTGCATTCTTTTGAGTATTTGTCCAAATGCAAGAACTTTCAGTCTATATAATTCTGAAATTCCTAAGAGTATCAAATTTTTTTTTCTTCAGTACTACATTTGAATTTATTAAATTTAAGGATTTGAAGTTAACTTCAAAATCAAACAGTTTCCGTATGAGGGTAAGCAATTTCTATATAAAAATTTACCAAATTATGATACCCTGTTTATCGATATCGAAGAAAATTGTTGTTTCTTACAATTTCTTTTAAAACTAAAACAAACTTAAACGATTTCGTTTTAAATGAAATTGTAAGAAAAAAATTTTTTCCTAACACCGATAAACTGGCAGTCAGTTATATTGTAGGTAAAAAGAGCTTTTTGCCTCCGATATCTATTGAATGAATTTCAATACTTTTTTTTATAAAGTTATAAAATATTGTTATTGTCAAAACACAAAAGCTTGGTTTGAAATCGGTGTTATTGTGTTATATATTGGTTTGATAAAAATCGGCATTTGGTAATTCTTTAATAGAAAAATCGGCAAAATGCCGAAAAATCTGCACTTTTGGCAGCCCTGCCGAGTTACCCAAGTTTACACGTCTATTAAAAATAAATAAAAACATAAAAGGTATCGCGCTAGTACTTACGCCAAAGTTTGTGAAAAGTTTTTGAAATCTGAAGTGCCAAGCAAACGAAATACGTACAAAAATTAGTTTTAATGGGGTTGGACAATTAGTTTTAATTGGGTTTGACAAAAAAAGACATAAGCTGATTGCTCGAATCTATTTTTTCATTATTCTGCATAAAACGTGTTCAGGAACTAGTTGCATTAGCAAAGAATTTTACAGTTGAAAAACATTTTAAGAAAAAGAAATAAATTTTTTAATTTTGGGTCGCCGTCAAAAAATAAAAGCACCAAAAATTAGACTAAAAAAGCACCGAGCACTAACTCCAAAATTTTCGCGTCGAAAAGATGAAAAAGCACTAAAAACGGTGCGAAAAGCACTGAGTTGACAACGCTGGTGTAATCTTTTATAAAAATAAACGTGCTCTTAAAACAAGATAGTCCAAAGGAGCACTCAAAAGTAAAGTGCTTTTTTTTGTGCTCTTTTATATTTTGCATAACGAAAATTGCTTTAATTCAATTTAAGAAAACGAGTACATACACTAACTGCCGACGCCGATATTTCTACTTGACTTTGTACTCTATTCTGAGTAAATGTTAACAACGTATTTTATGAAAATACATAGCTGCCTTTTGAGTAAATTACGAAACATTTAACATTTTTCTCAGACTACGTACAAGATATGGTAAGACAGTGATTTAAATGCTGGAAAAACCAACATTATTTTCGTAATCAGGGGACGAAAATACATAAGGATCAGCTATAGCTGATATGTATACATATCGTCAGCTCATTATTGGTTTAGCACATATGCCAAAAAGTCGGAATTGAGAAAAACGACAAAGAAGATTTACATGATTTTTTCTCAAAATATACCCGATAGGATTTTTTGTAATTTTTTATATAATGCACAATATCTCTGAAAGTAGAAGTGCTACAAAAATAATAAAGCTAATTTCATAATCAGCAGACGAAATTATATAAAGATCAGTTATTTTAATTTAAACAAATTAAAATAAAAAAAAGTTTTGAGGGCCCACAGACTAGTTAATTGTTTTCTAGCCATTTCACAGTAGTTATACAATGATGAGTATTTTGCCTTGCAGCCAGGAAGGAACATTTGCAAATCTATTTATAATCACTTACCATTTCAAGAAGATTGTGCGACATATTATTCACAGGCAAACTTATCAAACTGTGAACATAAATAATTATCAAAATTTATTTGTAAAACTAAAATTACTAAATAAAATCTATAATCCCGCTGTTTTGTTCTACATTGAGAATTTATTAACAATGGCTGGCATAATGATCTTTTTCGACTCACTACACAAGTTATTTAAAAAAACCGCATTCATGTGTTTTTTTCGCTTCACTCCCCAGTGGCACCACTACAAAAAATATTAGCATTAAATATGAATATTTATATAACGGAAAAATTAGCATGCCAATGTAAATTAGCCATGTTTGGAAACATACATATATGACTCAACACGATGCATATAGACTATTAATTGCATATTTACATGTTGAACATTAGAAAACACAAAAATAATAAGATAATTTATATATGTACACTTAGAACTGGTTGAAAGAGTTTTCATCTTCAATGTTAAGGAGAAAAAATACTAAAGAGAAACTCAATTATAAGAATTATAAAAAGAAAGGGGGAGAGAAGTACGATCTATAAAAGTTAATGAATGGCTTTAAACAACTACCATTATACATGCTTAAGTATTAAAAATTATAAATGAAAATAAATTTACAAAAGTGTAATTTATAAATTTACACAATGAGCAACTCTAAATAATGAATAAAATCCAGAACAAGTGAAGTGGCCTATCAGAAAATCATTGTTTCACATGTCATTTCATAGATATTTTTATTAAATAAGTACGAATGCTAAGTGTGTATAAGAGTACGAGGGTGAGTTAGCAATTCTTTACAAAATCATATTCCTAGTGAATGTTAAAAAAAAGTAGGTTTCTAAAAGTTTTCCTATTAACTTTTTTTTACACTGGATTACAGCATTGCCAGAATGCTGATTTTATCATATTTTTGATGATTTTTTAACCAAAATTTTTTTCCCCAAATGATATTTTTTCTCGCAAATTATAATTTTTTTATACTGTTTATATGTATATCGTCAAAGAAAATGCAAAAAGCCCCATCGGACATATTAAAAGTTTTACAGGAGAAGGATGAAACCTGTTTAAATCAAAAAAAAATATATTGACAATTAGTGTACAATTTATATATTTATTGCGAAATTTTGCATGAATTGCCCATATATTTTTCATTTCAACAAGTTTTATGCTTCTTCTGTAAAACTTTTAAAATGTTAGATAGGCTTTCTGCATTTTCTGTGACGATATATAAATTAGAGATGTTACGAATACCGATACCGATACCGATATATCGGCGATACTTCAGATTTTCCGATACATCGGTATCGGCGATATTTTACTGTCGATACGACGATTTTTTAAATCTTATTAATATCAATTTTAAAAATTAATAATATTTTATGCTGTTATTTTGTAAAAAAATATTAATTTTTTGTTAATTTTACCATGAATTAAAATTCAAGTCGTTGTTTTTTAAATCTTATTCCAGCAAAAAAAGACACTCCAAAGAAGTCATGAAAATGTAGAATTGCAAATTTGGATCATTTCTAATTAGTTTTACATATCCTTGCCATTGCAAGAAGTTCTGTTTTTCGATTACCAATCACCGAATTGGAAGCGATGCTAGGACAAATTTCTTTTTCTGTGTTCTATAATGGTTTTTCCTCAAGGAAAAAGGATAAAAAAATTACCAATTTTCACAATTTCTTTATGCGAATTTAAACTCAAAACTTTATTTTCATGTAAATTTAAGTGAATAAATATAAACTTTTAGAAGACTTTTAATAATTAAGCTATTAAGTTATTTCGAAGAATATTAGTTGATAAATGTTCTTTAAAAAATCGATTTTTTAAAAAGCATGGCGAGTATTTTTTAAAATTACAAAGGAATTAAACATTTTTTCTTGCTTTTCTACTAATTATCTGCATATTTTTAATATAGATTTTTTTGAAGCAAAGAAAATGTAGCTCCTTAAAAATTACTTCCAATTTTTTATATTCTCTCTTACAATGTAATTTTGTATAATAAAAAATTGCACTTGAGTTTTGTTGATCTAAACTTGAACTCAATTTCAATATTCGTATCGGTATCGGAATCGGTATCGGCGATATTTATTGTTAAATATCGGTATCGGATCGGCAAAACGGCGTATCGTTACATCTCTAATATAAATAGTTATTGAAACGTATCCATGCCTTACTTTTTGTAGTTGTTTGGATCAATTAATATATAATTTTGAAACGTTTTTAATATAAAAGTTTATTGAAGTGCATTCATCGATGATAAAAATTTTTGTGGGATGTACAAAGTTTATTGGGCTAAATTGAAATAATTTTTAAATTTGTTTCTATCATGTACAGGTTTTTTTAATGGGTATGACTAATATTTCAAATAGCTACGTCAGTATATTTCACCCTAACTCAATAATGAATTATCCTATTTGAATAAATAAGCCAATCATGCATATAAATTTTTTTATATTTCCAACTGTTTTGGAGTTCTTCAGAAATTATGGGCGAAATTTTTTTTCGCAAAATTAATTGTTCGTTTTCAAAAACTCATAAAAAATATTAAAACTACAAAAACTTTAAATTGTTATCATTAGTCTGACGGGTAGGATAACTAGAAATAAAATAAGCCTTAAATCATGAAAATCGATGGCAAATGTTGATTTTATTCGCAATTAAGTGAAGGTGGTCAGTTCATAAAAATCACAATTTTCATTCAAAGGAAAAATTTTAATTTGTGTGTGTATTAGTTCCCTCAACTAATTGTGAATAAAATCGACATTTCCTTTCGATTTTAATGTTTTATGGCTTATTATATTCCTAATATACCTACAAAGCTTCCCTCTTCATTTGTGCATGACTTTTTAAAAATGAAAAAAAATTTCTTTGGTCGAGTGGTCTAAGCGGAAGAGAACTCTGAAGAGATTAGCAGGAGCTATCGAAACTTGCCAGTTCAACCCTCCGTGCAGTAAAATTTTTCTTTGTCTACATGCTTCACATTTATCTATAAATAAAAATATAATTTAACTAAAAAATTAAATTAAAGCCGAGCTCAAGCCAATATAATTAAATTTCTTTGGATATAAACCCATATACATACATACAGTTCGACTAAAACTCATAACTTAATTGAAAAAAAAATTCACTTTGCATGAAAAACGCATTTTTCGCCGCTAATTTCTGAATAACTCCGAAGCAGATGGAAATTAAAAATAATTAGATATAAATGACTTAAATGTAATTTTATTCTGCATTTTTTATTTATTGAAATTGGATAAACCATTCTCAAGTTAGGGTAAACTATACTGATGTACATATTGAAAATCTTAATCATGCCCATTAAAAAATCTGTACGTGATAGGAAAAAACTGAAAACGGATTTATGCATTAAAGTTTGTATATTCCACATATTTTTATTTAAAAGATGAAAAATGTTTTTTTGTATACCAGTGCATATAGTTGTGTTTTCCGAGTTTTTTTTCGGGGTGGAAGTGGTTTTGTCGCATTTTTATATGTTATTACAGTCATGGCGATATTTTATACACTTCTCTGATCGCTGCCGGTTTTCAAACCTTTTCACGAATTTTTTACAAGTATCTTTTTAATATTGGTTGCCAAAAAAGCAGTAACTCTCCTATCTAGAATATGACATGAAGGAAATCATATAATCTAAAAAAACGCGTTTTTGTTTTAGTTTGCTGTAAAAGTCTCATTGTTCAGCTTTGGAATAAAAGTTTGTGATGATTTTTTATATCCAAATATGATTATTATTCCGCCAAATGATGATTTTCTTCGAAAAGCTTATGGCAACGCTGCTAGATTGGCTGAGGTAACGGCTGCTCTTTTCGAAAAATAGTAATCAAAGATGAGTGGGGCAGGTCGAGAGCGTAGTTTCGATTGGAAATATGCATGAGCCCAAATACGAGTTCGTGTCGCATTCTCTAGATTTGGCTCGTAGGGAGTTTTTTCAGTTCTCTAATTTAAATAAATGACTCGGCCGAACAATATTTGAGTCAATATTTGATGTAATCTGAGCAATAAAAGCCTATTTTGTGGACCTTCCGAAATCTTAATTCGTGTGGTATGCAGAGAATCAATCGATGGATTAAGTGTATCGATCTGGAAGGTTAGACGGAAAGAATAGTAGTGCACTTCTATGATTTTGTAAAGACTTATTAACTTCCCCTCGCATCTATGAAATGTAAATTAATGTATAAACATAAACCATTACATTCTGAGTGTATCTTTTTTAGAAACAAGTGTAATCGGACACTACACAAATACTTTTGTTGTACTATTTATGCTTTAAAGTTGCCACAAATACAATTGTATATGTTTTAATTTCGTTTTGTCTTATCGAAAGTAACAATGTCGTTTGATTGCTGTTGCACATGCTTACAAGTATTTTTTTTTAACACAAAGTAAGAAAATATAAATAAAAACAAAGTATTTTTTTGAAAAGGAAACAACGTCATCGTTATCATTTTACATTTTGATTTAGTTTAGATGACCATAAAAGATGAGTGTAGAAAAATCTAAAAAACCAAAGTAATAGAACAACTGCATACTTTTGGAATTAATGTAATATTAAATTACTACTTCCAGATAAAAGCTGACAACACCATTTCCATGTTACACTAATAAGAAGATAATGAAAAACAAATAATAAAGCAGTTAGCTCAGGATGTTGAAATAACAAAATTTCTAACACAAACTGTTCTGGCAAAAAAAAACCAACTTCAATACAGGGAGACATTTGGGCAGATTACAAAACGGACACAATTTTATATCAATTTTTTTATTTTTTTGTTATTGTTCCATAAATGGAGTTGTTATGCCATAATCAATATTTTTGGCGGGCAAATTGTCCGTTCGATTTTCGAAAAAAAATTTATGGTCCAAACTGCAAGCAAACCTTTTCAATTAACAAGAGAATTTTGAAAATCGGTTCATAAATGTACGAATATTGTGATAATCTATATTTCGGGCGGGGAAAATTGCCCGCCTGATTTTCGAAAACAAAAGTTATGGGACAAAACAAAAAAGGATTTTGAAAATCGGTTCACAAATGATACATTCACAAACATAAAAAAGTAAAAACAAATTTAATAAAAACAAAGCGGAACAGTGGTTAGGTTGTTTAAATAAAAATAGGTGATCCTTATGTATTTTCATCTGCTGATTACGATGGCA
This sequence comes from Panzeria rudis, assembly GCA_956483635.1. NCBI lineage: Eukaryota > Metazoa > Arthropoda > Insecta > Diptera > Tachinidae > Panzeria > Panzeria rudis. Next base: position 138,178,340 of record OY101448.1, read on the forward strand.
TCAATAGTTTTTCCATATCAGCTCTATCTAGTGTTAGAGATCGTTTAATATTTCATGACTAGTCCTCCAATCATTAAAATACTTTCTGGATTATTAATCTATATGTCTCGTTCTTTTGGGTAGAGTCAGATTGATGAGACACAAATTTTACTTTTATTGCCAGGATATTAGAAATCGTGTGTTTTTGGTTTAGTCCTTGAAACTGTTTTATTTTATTCTTTGAAATTAAAATAACTGGTCCTTATGTATTTTCGTCCGCTGATTACGAAAATAGTTTTAATATTTTTGTAGCGCCTCTAGTTTCCGAGATATTGTGCATTATATAAAAATAATTCAGCCAAAAAAACCGACTTCAATCCAAAGATCTTATTGAAAAGATTAGAAAACGGACGCAATTTTGCGTTAGTTCAAGTGTTCTGTTTGTCTACAAATAAGATGTCCGCAATTTTTCATAGTACCAAACCTTTCATGTCCTTTCAAATAAAATATTTTGAAAATCTTTTTAAAAAAAATTACGATAATTAATATATCGGGCTACCACTTAGTCCGGCCGATTTTTACTTCTACGAAACCAAACTTCAAGTAATATTCCAAGGAACAAGGTAAAAATTAAAATCAACTTAATTTTTCAACGTTATTCGAATGATAACACTAGTACTAACTTAGAAATGGTGTACTTGCAAGATATTTTAATAGAAACAAACAAACCATTCACAGCAAGTTGAACATTTCTTTGCTCTAAATATACAATTAACATCACACACACGTAGAATACAAATCATCATATAAAATGTAAAAGGCCCTATCTACATTTTTAAAAATTTTTTCAGCAGAGATAAAAACCTTAATAAAAAGCAAACTATTGTGATTATTAAAAAGATTTTTTTCTGGGTAGTATCATTGAAAAGGTATGCTGAAAACATAGTTTTTAAAATCTATCTTGAAATTTTTTTAAATATGTGAATAGGCCCTTTTGAATTTTATATGACGAAATACATTCATCCATACATACATATGTACAGTATTCCACGGTTAATTAACTCGTCAAAAATATCAATATTTTTGGGTAAATTAAGAATTTAGATGAATACGCTTAACTACCCCGTTGAGGTAATCAAACGAATACGTTTAAATTAGGGATGTAACGAATACCGATACCGATACCGATATATCGGCGATACTTCAGATTTTCCGATACATCGGTATCGGCGATATTTTACTGTCGATACGCCGATACTTTTAAAATCTTTTTCAGAGTTTTTTTTAACAAATAATTTATTTTTGTTCAATTTTACTATGAATTAAATTCACTTCGTTATTTTTTAAATCTTATTAATATCAATTTTAAAAATTAATAATATTTTATACTGTTATTTTGTAAAAAAATTATTTACTTTTTTGTTAATTTTACCATGAATTCAAATTCAAGTCGTTGTTTTTTAAATCTTATTCCAGCAAAAAAAGACACTCCAAAGAAGTCATAAAAATGTAGAATTCGCGATCCGGAAGTATTGCAAATTTGGATAATTTCTAATTAGTTTTACATATCCTTGCCATTGTAAGAAGTTCTGCTTTTCGATTACCAATACGAATTGGAAGCGATGCTAGGACAAATTTCTTTTTCGGTGTTCTGTAATGGTTTTTCCTCAAGGAAAAAGGATAAAAAATTGCCCATTTTCACAATTGTGTTCTATGCGAATTTAAACTCAAAACTTTATTTTCATGTAAATTTAAGTGAATAAATATAAACTTAGAAGACTTTTAATAATTAAGCTATTAAGTTATTTAGAAGAATATTAGTTGATAAATGTTCTTTAAAAAATCGATTTTTTAAAAACCATGGCGAGTATTTTTTAAAATTACAAAGGAATTAAAAATTTTTTCTTGCTTTTCTACTAATTATCTGCATATTTTTAATATAGATTTTTTTGAAGCAAAGAAAATGTAGCTCCTTAAAAATTACTTCCAATTTGTTATACTGGGTTAAAATCAATTTTAAATATTTTCTCTTACAATGTAATTTTGTAAATAAAAAAATTGCACTTGAGTTTTGTTGATCTAAACTTGAACTCAATTTCAATATTCGTATCGGTATCGGAATCGGTATCGGCGATATTTATTTTTAAATATCGGTATCGGTATCGGATCGGCAAAACGGCGTATCGTTACATCCCTAGTTTAAATACCTCAGTGAAGTAATTAAACGAATATGTGTGTGTTCTGTTTCTTCCAAATAATTAATACAAACAAAAGCACAAATTCCTTCGCTAAATACATTCATACCTTAACGCCCCAGTAAAAATATTGGAAGTCCTTTTTGAGGAACTACATTTTCATTGCTTCCAAAGAATCGATATGCAAAAATGCAGATAATTAGTAGAAAAGCAAGTCAAAATTTATTTTAGTCACACAAAAGTTTGTAATTCCTTTATAGTTTTAAAAAAATACCCAGCATCCTTTTTAAAAATTCGATTTTTTTAAATTAATTTAAGAACTAATTTTCGTCTAAAAATTAACAGTTATTTACTGAAATTTACATAAAACACTGTTTTACGTTTAAATTCGTATAAAAAGAAACAAGTTGCGAAAATGTGTAACTTTGTACTCTTTTTCCTAGAGAAAAATATTAATATAGAACGCCAAAAAGGAAATATTTCTTAACTTCGCTTCCAATTCGGTGATTAGGAATCGAAAAAGAGAACTTCTTGCAATGACAACCCTATGTAAAAATCATTAGAAATGATCCAAATTTGCACTACTTCCGGATCGGAAACTCTACATTTTCATGACTTCTTTGGAGTGTCTTTTTTTACTGGGGTATATGTATGAAAAAAACGTTAAATCATATGTTGCATAGGAGTTTATACATGTATCAGCTAAATCTAAGAGACAGCAATAAAAAACAATGCAATTTGCTGTCTTCGATTTGATCTCTACACATAGAAAAAAGGAATGTAAAATAACATGACGCAATTGTGATTTGAAATAATATTAAATTTACAAGAACTAATTTGTCGTTTAAGCGTGTAAGTGTGTTAGTATTTCTACATACGATGGATATTTATTTAGTGTATAGCTAAAGTAAAGTTTGAAGCTTTTGTGGCCGCGGTGGTTAGCGCGCGGACTACCATGCAAGTGGCACGAGTTCAAATCTTGGCTGGGGCAGCCAACTAAATTCACGTTGTTTCAACTTGAAATAACTTTGCTTCAATATGATTTTTTTTTCGTATTATTTCACTATCAACTTCATTTTGATTTAATTTACTGCAATATTAAATCAAATTCAAAAGGATAAATGTATCTTCAAGATTATTGTAAACCATGTTGAATTAACGTGAAACGCCTCTGAAGCAAAATCACTACCGCAAAATGTTAAATTAACCTGCTTTTCGAAGGTTGTACATTGAAATTTACTGCTTTTTGAGATTACTTATCATATTCTACTAACAAAAGCGTACGCATACATACATACTAGAGATCAGCGATCCCGTGACATTTAAAGAACATAGTGAACAGTGAACGTGATTTAAAAATTACTGTTACTTAAAACTGTGACTGTGATCACTGTTTTCAGTTCTCTTTTGGCAATTGAATTATCAAAACACACATGCGTCTCTACAACAAAAACGTTGTTCTTTAATATAGCAAGGCAGATTTAAATACGCCTTAATATATACTTTGAATTTTAAAAAGAAATACTAATAAGAAAGGAGAACACAAGAAATAGCAACACTATTCGTTTGTTGTTGTTGTACGTAAATAAAAAAAACGTTATTACCCACACAAACAGTGAAATATTATAATTTTCTGTATATACAGAAAATATACAGAGGATATGTAACAAATAGAAAAGAACAGTTATTTGACAAATTTTGTCACAACTGTGAATCGTGATTTTGCAGTAACAGTGATTAAGTCACAGGTACTGAAATATCGCTCATCTCTAATACATACTCATGATTAACATTTAACTTGGTTGCATTACTTGCAGTGTTGTTGTTAAATAGTACTGAGGCAATTAACCGTACACAATTTAGGGGATATTTTATTTTGAGAGTTTAGTTTTTAGGGCAATTACCCGAATTGGGTAATTAGGCGTTGGCAATTAAACGCGAACATTTGCTTGAAAAAAGGAGGGAAAAGACACGATTTAAAAATTTGAGGTAAATAAGCGTGAAAGATATTTAAGCGTGGGGTAATTAAACGGGTTATACTGTATGTATATATTTACTTAACATATATTGATATAAACATACAACTTGGAAATAATGTATACAAAATCTTAGTAACATGAGCTTGAATATGCACTGAAATCTAATCTTAATAAATATGTACTGTTACTGATGCATTAAACGATTTTTAAACCAACTGAGCAACACCAACTTGCCAGTAAAAACAACAACAACAAGACAATGATGCGATGCTTCGTTTTAATTTGGTTATTAGAAACATTACAATATCCACAACATTTAATAACTCTAGTTCTATAGTGCATGTACTAAAGCAACAACAACCTTTAATAACTCGTTAATCAACTACGAATTAAATCTTCTAACGTAAAACAAAACGAATAATTCAACCGGCCCACCACCATGCCATGCCATCCATCGATCTATCTAACAATCCATCCATTCAGTCATTCATTCATCTATTCATTCAGCCATCGGAACATACATAAAAACATCTAAACAACCAGTCGGCTGAAGTTAGACATGCATCAACTATGGCTACAAATAAAATGGTCAATAATGGGCGATCTTCCTTGTCTAGTTGAAATAGAGTAAAAAACACACATTCAATGCTGGAATTTTTTTCTCTTACTAAAAAAACATGTTGGACTATTTTTTCTACTTTGTTTAATCGAAAAAATGTGTGTCCATACATACAGTGTCTTAATAACTTCCATGTTTACAATGTCCTCCATTGGAAAAAAAATAATCAAAACTTATTTTAACCCATGAGAAGGCGCTGTCCAATAGATAAAACTGATCACCATTGTACATTTCAGACAAAACTGCATCGATAAAGACTGTAGTAGCTCTTGCAGTTGTCTTAATAAGTTATAAGCAGGGCTCGGACTTTCATGCAACTAAAAGTTGATTTTAAGCGCTTAACAAATGCACCTAAAAATTAAAAATATGCGCAAAAATATACATTTACCTACGAAGAAAGTACCAAAACTAAAATAATATAGTAATATATTTTTTTAATTTTTTATTATAATTAGAGGAGAAAACATAAAACAAACATAATTGGGTCTATTATTTAATGCAACCGAACTTTAGTTGCGTTGCCAGTCGGCAACTGAAAATTAATGGTGGCCAGAAAGGCACTAAATAGCAACTGAAATTGACAGCTCTTAGTTGCCAGCAGTAGTATCATTTTCAGCAACTCGTAACCCAACTGAGGCTCAGTTGTCATCCATAGTCGGCCTATTACTATATTTTTCAAAAATTGAGAAATATGCATTAAACAAATTTTTTACTACAAAACTATGCATTTATTGCCAAAATATGCACAAATATGCAGTTACCACCAAAATATGCAATGATATGCAATTACAAATCGATGCCAACTACTAAAAATTTGATGATTCGCATATATAATTAGTCAATACCTATTTATCTATCACCACAAAAAACATGCATTTGCATGAAAGTCCGAGCCCTGGTTATGAGATATCATCTGCTATAGAGGTGTAAAAGGGATATCAAAAAAAGAACAAATAAAAAAATATATATTTCTATTGAAATTCTAAAAGAAAATTTACTAAATGGTATACTATTTTATTTACAAGTCGTGGTTGTGTGCTGTACACACTATTGCGGGTAATGCTGTTCATTATAATTCTCATTTGGTGAATGTTAAAATTGATATAAGTATTTTCAGTCCCTTGGCAGCTTCACATTTTGCATTTAATAGATGCACCGAGTTCAAGATCTTTTTCCGAATAGAATTCAATGGGTTCTTTCGACATCGAACTACTTACTACTTTCTTTCTGTAAAAACATACACTGCTATTACGTTAAGCACATTTTCTTTTGAAAGTTTAATTTTTTGCAAGAGTTTTAAAATGGTTTGTATTCTTCTCACCAAAAAATCTGGCTTTTGTCAAGGAAGCTTACCTAATGCAAAGGTTAGCTATAATAAACAAGATAAGAAAATTGTTGAGAAAATTCTCACCTGCATTGAATGGATTAAATGTATAAGAAATAAAATTAAAACTTGTTATCATATGCATCCAAAAACAAATGTTAGATGCGAGTTAATATCCATGATCTTAAACATGAGCTTCTTATTCGGGGTCTCAAAATCAGCAACAACTCAGCAAATATTATGTTTTCCTATGACAAAAACCTCATAAATTTATACATGTACTAAAAAACTACGCATAAAAAACAAAAAAAAAACAACAACAACGGTAACCAAGCAGGCAGCCAGACGCAACTATGTTTTGGGAGGTGTGGCTTGTGTAACCAAATGGTGTAATTTATGTATCACATGCAACAACCAGCATGCGTGCAGGTGCGTTTATGTTTTTAACTGCCGCATTACTCCCATTAAAAATTTGTTTCTACAAAATTGTGTGTACGTTTTTGGTAAAAACAAATGAGTATGGGGCAGGGAAGTGTTTTTAATTTGTTTTTTTTTGTTTCTTTTCAATTTTCCATCAATTTTTGGTGTCGTCTGTCCCCTAAAGGCTTTAAAAGCCTGCTATATATTACAAGTGTTTTCATGTTCATATAGATTTTTGTGTTGTGTGAAAATTTTTGGCTTTTAGTATAATTTAGTTATTTTGTTTTTTTTTTTTTGCCCCAAAATTGGGTCAGTAAACCCATTCAGATTATAAAAAAATAATAAAACTTAAAGCTTTAAATCAAACCAATTTTTATTTATTAAAAGAAGGAAGCAGACATACACAACCCAGGCATTTAAAGCAATGAAAACTGAACTTAAACATACCAAACTGCTCCACGCCATAATCTCAGGATTAAGACACTATTCATCTTTGCCAATTCCATTTGCAATAAACTTAATGAAACAAACCCGATTAGTGGCATTTTTCTTAAGTGATTTTTTTTTTTCTTCACAAAACTTTCGCACTTTGATATTTTTTTCGGTATGTGTTTTATTTATGTGTCAGTGTTGACTCGAGGAATTTCCATTTAATTACACCAATTGGTCTTGGATTTGAGAAATACTAATAGAAATCGTTGGCGATATTTATTTAAAGCGAGTAGCACACAGTTTTCGTAATTAAGATTCACATTTTTTTGTTTATTTATAAAGTAATTAAAAGTGGACAAAGAAATACAAGTAAAAATATTTTCCATTTATGAAATAAGTGTTCGGTGTACTATTTTTGGTTTGAATAATGTTTTTAAACTGGGACAATCTTGAATTGTATGAGTGGTGTAGTATGAGTTTAGAAACTAAAATTAAGACGAAAAATAAAAATGATAGTATGAAGCATAAAAAAATTATATATAAAAATTTCTTCGGTTGGAAAAATTTTCAATTTCTTTCTATTGTTAATTAACTAAATTTGATTTGACTTTTGCAATGAATAAAACAATGCTAGTTTAAGGCCTCATACAAATTGGTGACATTCGGTCATCAGAAACACAGAAAAAATTGTTAAATACAATTAATTTTTTTGTTATATCAATTAAATAATTAATTGATTTCGAACCTACAACGATTTTTGTAAATACAATTACAAAATTGTAAGTTAAAGGAAAATCAGAAAAAAATTAACAATTTTTTTGTTGATTTCAAATTTATTTCGATTAAGATTATTGTTATATTAACAATGTGAATTGTTGATTTTCCGAACAAATTTTAACTATCATAATTATTGTATTAACAATATTTTTTATACAATCACAATCCTCGAAGCGACTTTTTGCTTGTCTGCGAAAAACACTAAATGTCTTTGAGCGGAATCGAACAGGCGACCTCTGGACTAATAACTAACGTTCTTACCTCTCAGCTACAGAGCAATTCGTTGTTAAATACGCAAATAATGAATACACACATAACGTGATTTGCTTTGTTTCATCTACACAGAAAAAATTATTGTCCAATTTTTTTTTAATTAACGGCTTGCTCAGTAAAAAATTAATTTTTAAATAATTTTTTTGTTATATCAATATTTTCTTTTGTTGATTTTGCTGTTATTTCATAAAAGTACTGCCAACACAATTGAAAACCATAGACTAAACATTTGTATATATTAAATGCATGTAAAATATATAAGATTTTATGTTATGTCTAAAAAATCTAAAGTTTTTTAGAGTAAGCAGCACTTGAATGAGAAAATTATTTAAAAAAAGAGAACTTTCTGCTTTTATTCTCTTACTAAACAAACACAACTACATACATACGTACATACTTAACAATAAGCTTTCGATCAAGGCACAACCATACCAAGTAGGCCTGCTAGTACGCAGCGTTGCCAGAAGATTTTTTAAGAAAATCATCATTTGACAAAATAAAAATCATATTTTGATATAAGAAATCATCATCAATTTTTTATTTCAAAATATTATTCAAAGTGAAGCTGTACAATGAAACTTTTATATGAAACTAAAACAAAAACGCGTTGTTATAAGTTTATATGATTTCCGTAGATTGTCTTTGCTAGGTAGAGAGCTAATAAGATTCTTATATTTTTTAAAAATTCGATGTAAAAGTTAAAATTTGTGGAACTGAAATAAATTCGGGAGCAATCCCAAAAAAATGTGTATATTAAAAATCGCCATGACTGTAAGAATGTCCATAAACGCGGCAGAATCACTTCCACCTCGAAAATGGTCTATTTCACGAACAAATTTCCAAAATTATAAAGAAGCTAGGAAAAACTCGAAAAACACAACTCAAGTACATGTCAAAAATTCGCTAAAACATGTTAACATCAGAAAAAAGCTTTGAATTGGTTCGATATCACTAAAAGCAATATGTACTTTTAGGATATTTTCGGTAAACCTTTTTTAAATCACTAAAAAATGCAACAAATATATTTTAGCCTCTATATTTTACGACTTTCCCAAAAACTTTAAAGATATAAAAATTTCCTTAATCTCGAAGAAGTTTAATTTTATAAAATGGTATTGCCCAAAAACATATGCATAAAATATGTAAAGTTTTTCTAAAGTAAAAGATATGTTTTTATTGCTTTGATATACATACATATTACTAAAACCGCATCATTACAATGTGATTTGATATTTTGGAGGCACCAAAAAACAAAAGAAATCAAAGAAAAATAAAGAAAATTCCGATAAGTAGTTAACCAGGGTACACACTGCGTAGTATGTATAAAAAAAAAGGATTTGCTTTTTACTTGAAAATTTCCGGAATTTTGCTTTTTAAAACAAATTTTTTAGTAAAAAGCAATTAAGTACTTTTTTTATTCATACTACCCCACTATCGAACATGAATAACAAACAGTTTGCTCAAATGTTCGCATAAACGCGGAAAATGATTTTTTAAAACAATTTTTATGATGCTATGAAATGAAACGTTGTCTTTCGTATATAAGAAGGGTATATGTGATGCATGGTGTTAAAACAAAAGCATCCTAGTAGTTGTTATATATTATGAAAAAATTAAAATAAATTATTATGATCGAAGCGCGATAAATTTTCGTACTTTCCATGTTTTCCAGTAAAATTTTTTTTCTGAATGACGGTTTTAGCACCCAAAATGAATGATAGTTTTGTCACTATCAGTCAAAGCTGATGATTTTTGACAAGTTCGATAGTGTGTACCTTGCATTATACTTAAAAGTCGCTAAAACGGAAAAGTGTTTACTTTATAAGAACTAGCCGAATATGGAGAATAAAGAAGTATATTCCAAAATTAAAATAATTTAATCAGAGAAACTTCACATGAACAGAATATACTATTATAATTCGTATTCTATTACTAAATTCATAAATTCAAATATTTATTTTACGGAAATGGGACCTATCACAAAATTTTTAAATATTAATTAAGAAAAAAAATCGCATTTTTTTTTATCAAAGTTTTGTATTGAAATATTTAAAAACCACAGAAAAAACTAATACAATTTGAAAACAAACTCATGTGTGTTAAAATAAAAACCTATGATCATTTTTTCTGTGTAGTTACATTAATGTAAGGTACAATGCACTACCATAAACTTTTATGTTAAAAACTATGGACAATTATATTAGTTGATTCAACTAATTAAACAAGACATAAATTTAAAAAAATCAAAAAATCCCACTGCGTAAAAAAAATAAAAGAAAACAACTTTAAACCGTCACAGATCCTAAATGGTCATTCGAAATTAAAAATCATAAGAGAAACCTAAAGATGATTTTCAAATACCCATTTTGACATTGTTCGTCTACTTTTTATTTTTTTTTCGTATTCACAAAATGGCGTCTGTTGGCCGCCATATTGAATTTTGATTATTGTCATATCTTTAGTGGCACTCCTGGAATTAAGACAAATCGATTGACGTAAGAATCATCAAAATCGGCCTCCGCGTTCGGTTTATATAGTGCGGCAAAGGAACACACAACATACATACATACATACATACATACATAGACTGATAAACAAAATACCCTTCTTTGCGTCGCTCAGTCGGGTAAAAAGGCAAGTTTTTCAATAATTATTTAAAATATGTATATTCAAGCAAGTATAAAAAATCATCATTTGGGAGAAATAAAATCATCTTTTGGGAAAGAAAATCATTAATTCATATTTTAGTTTAAAAATCATCAAAAATATGATAAAATCATCATTCTGGCAACGCTGCTAGTACGACATCTACAAATAACACAAGCATTTTGTTTTTGGAATATCATTGCACGATATCAAAGCAAAGCTAATCATGAACCAAATAAAGAAATTTTGACGTCCAGCCATGAAAAATATAAAAAAAAGAGTGTCAACTTCATCTGTTATGGATGCCATTGCTTTCGATTGTTAAAGGGCAATATACACGTGTGCTGGACGAAAAATCAAAACCAAGTAGATTTTCCATCAAGCGTCGTCGGTGTCACTAATACTAACGAAATTTCACACATACTACTACCACGCTTGTCAAGCATGTTGACCGTGTATATTACCCTTAACAATCATTCAATGATATAAATTTATGTATGTATATGTAATAGTAGGTTTATCTGAACTTCTTGCTGCCGTTTTCCAACAGTGTTTTTCGCAAAGTGGTTGGTGCGTTGGATTTCAAACCTGAAGGAGCTTAGTTCGATACTAGTTGAAGTTAAACTACAAAGAGTGAGTAAAAATACAAAATAAAACAAATTCAAAAGTGTATAATCGATAATAAAATACAAACATAAAATAAATTAGCTAAAAATTTCCTAACAGAATTTTTATAATTTCAATTCATAATTTTGTTCGATTTTTTGGAAATTTTCAAGTAAATTTTTTGTTAGTGTCCTATTATATTAATTGAAAATTTTAAAAAAATTTCAACTAATTTCGTTTACTTGGATATACGAATTTGTTCAAAGGTTGTAATCTAAACATTTGTTTACTCAATTCTTTGGATTTTTTAATCAAAGCGCATATTAATTTTTTTCTGTGTATGTGTGTGCATTCATTTGCTATATCAACAATGGTGATTGTTAATTTTTTTCACAATACATAACAAAAAATTTGGTTATTTCAGTTTGTGGAGAAAAATTTCTTAATTTGCTTTGTTTCGTTTAAATGTGTGCATTCATTTGTTATATCAACACTGATGATTGTTCATTTTTTTCACAACACATAACAAAAAATTGGGTTAGTTCATTTTGTTTTAAAAAAAAATTCTGTGTTTGTCATATCCACAACTAAATTTGTTGTATTAATAAAATATATGTTTGAATTTAAATTACATATTAACAATTGAAATTGTTAGTTGCAGTTTGATGATATTTTTTTCTGTGAATGTGGCATCAATGTTATCGCAAATGTAGTTATCTAAACCGTTCTTTGAATTATTCGAAAAACCGGTTTTTGTCTATTTTCCCGGTTTTTCTAAACCGGTTTATAAAATGTGACGGTTTTCGTGTTACTCGAAAAAAACAGGTTTTCAGTGTCGAAGTATTCGCCATTATCGAATATTTTTCATTTTAAGATATATCCCATTTAAACGCTACCAATATTTAATATTTATTTGCAATATTTAAAAAAGTTTATGAAAAGGGCAAAAAGCTCATGGCTCAAAATGTACTAAAAGACTATCGTGTAAAAGAATACAGCCGAACTTCCCTGTAACGAACTTCGCTATGGCGTTTTCTCTGCAAAGAACCTTTTATTAAGATAATCAGGTATCTGATGGAAATAGGTTTTGAAAACAAAGCAATTTTAAAAGCCCTATTTAATACACTTTTCATCCAATTTTTTAAATTTATTTTAATAAAAAAAAAATGTTTATATTCATTAAGAAAAAACTTTTTTTAATAAAGAAATATTATTAAAACACACCTTTTAAAATTGCTTCGTTTTCTAAATCGATTTTCATCACATACCTGACTATTTCCTTTTTATATGCTATATAATATCCATATAACGAATTACTATACTATAAGTATAATAATATGCTATAAGCATATACATATATATTTAAAGATGATAACTTCTCTATGACGTATTTTCTCTATAACGCAGAAGTTCGTCCGGCAATAGCTATTCTCAGTTATAGAGATGTTCGACTGTATCAACTTCCTCACTCTTAATCATTTCAGAAAAGTGCATAAAATAACAATTAAAGCTGAGCATAGTCCTTCCATATGTTTTCGGAAAACTGAACAATAAAAAATAGGAAACAGTTACCCCTATTATGAATGGCGTCGACGACTTGACATTAACCCGACGCCAAAAATTGTCACGTGTCTACACTTTGTCGACAACAATTGACTGCTATTAACATGCACACAAACAAACACAATTAAAATATCTCAATCTTGATCTTCGATACATATTTTTTTAAATATGTCTTCACATATGTATGTATATATGTATGTACATATTACATAATATATCAATGCACCTTTGAATAATGTTTTAAATTTTTAATTTAATCTAGTTTAATGTTGAGACTGAAATGTGTGCCAACTTGGGTTTGGTTTTTGGGTAAAATAGTAATCAGAAGCAATAAAGTAAAAAAAATGTATGAATATTTTTATTAATTATGAAAAACCGAAAAAACCAGTTATTCGAACCGGTTTTAGAATAAAAAGACCGAAAACCGGTTTCTGAAAAAGTGCTGTTTATTAACTATTCGAAAACCGGGTTTTGGAAAATGTCGAATAGTTGACAACTCTAAACAAATGTCATCAATTAGGCGAAAATTGTCATCAATCGCTGGCAAACGTCAATTGTAGAATGACTGCAATTTGACGACATATGTTTTTTATATTATTTTAAAATAAATTTTATTGTTTTTGTAAGATTTTAAATGAATTTTCAAAAAGCAAACAAAACTACATTGCATTGATGTATATTCATCATCATTAGTTCACTGAAAAAATTCCATGCAACATATGCACGAAAGCGCTCGTACATATTACGAAATATTTCGTAATTTCGCACCACGAAATTCTTTCGTAAAATATACGAAATGTACGAAAATAATCAAAAAATAAAAGTAAAAAAAAAGTATGGCTGAACCGGGGCACGAACTCGCAATCTTCATATTTCAAGTCATGTACTCTACCCACTGAGCCACTTTCTACTTATTTTATTAGAGCTACAAATTAGTTTTATTTACTTACATCTGAAAAATACGTCAATTTATAAAAAAATATTTTAATTTATTTTTTTATTTCAAATATATTTTTTATCAAGGAAAAATTTTTACGAAAGGTATTCGTTACTTTCGTTAATCTAAAAAAATATTAGCTAAATGTTTTTCCGTAATATATACGAAAGTTTCGTATATTTTACGAAAAAAGTCACTACGAAAGTTTTTTTCGTAAAATGTTGCATGGATTATTTTCAGTGTATGATAAAATTAATAGTAAAATCTGAAAGCCTACAGAACAGCGTATATGCACAGGCAAAACACGTAAGTGAACGAAAAAGAAATAAAATTAAAATTTTATTTCTTTTTCGTCTTCTATAGATGACATAATTGTCACAGTTTCCTGTGATGACAAGATGGCCAATTAATGTTAAGGTCAACATCGCAATGATGACAAGTGTTATTGGCGTCAAAACGAAGATTTGATGTCAACTAAGATCAGCATTATGACGGTTTTTTATTAGTGTAGGATAATAAATTCTTTTAGCTTCATTTATACTTCTCAGCACAAAAATGCAACAACAAATATATATGATATTAATTAAATTAGTTACTCACATCCTTTTTCAACATATTTTTTGGTGGAACCCTCTCCCGTGGATAAAGTGTAGCAAAAAATTTAAATAAAACTATTTACCAAACTTTTACGTTTATTTGCTTCCAAAATATAAAACAAATATATTGTTTAACATTTTACCTAAAAAGAGAAGAAAAGAACTATATTAATTAAAATATAAAAATATTTTGAAATAAATATTTACATTATATCAAAAAATTCTACCCCAATATTAAGCAACAAATTATTGAGAAAGAAACATCTGTTTGCAGTTCATTATTGATCAGATCGTACGCATGAAAACTAATTAAAAAACACAAGAAATCATAACCCATCTAAATTGTTTACTTTAAGATTTTAATGAAACCATCAAAAGCCACTTGCGAAATTTTATTATTAAAGCTATCTACACTTTGTTTGGTAAAAAACTTGTTTATTTAAAAAAATTTAAGAAAAACAAACAAATAGTTTATATAATCTCAAAAGTTTAAGTGATTGATTGTAAACTGAATAAATTATTTCAATTATTTTATGAAATTATTGACTAAGGGGCTGTTAACATATTCAAGATTTTTATGAAAGTGGGCACACCCACAAGTACTTCTACTTACAGAATCTTATAGATATTGACTTTCCGTCACTTTTTTGTAAAGGTGATTTCAAATCACAAAAAGGTGTTCTGTGCACAAAATTTTTTGAAAATATGTGATTGCAAACCGGTTAGTTAAGAGGCTGACGATTTCAAATCACTTGCTTATTTTTGCGACAACTTGTTCACGAATTTTATAAAAAAAATATGCCGAAATAAATAATTTGATGTGTTCTTTATAAATTTTAACGATTATTTTAGAAATTTTTCGTGAATTTCATTACGAAAGCGACTTTTTCGGGTTTTAACTATTTTTACAAGTTTATTAATTTTGAACCAATGTTGGCTTTTTTTAGTTTTCGCAATTTTTGCGAAGTTTTTCATTCCCGATAAAAATATTTTTTCGTGTTTCGACATTTCTGCAGTTTCGGCCCTTTTTAACAAATTTTTATTTTTTCCGATTTAACAACTTTTTGCGAGTTTTTGCAACACATTATGCATTTTTTTTTATAAAACTAATTAATTGCAATTTTTTTAAGAAATGCCACCAAATCAAAACAAAAAATCAGCTGTTTTCTTGTGTTTTCGAAAAGATAAAATTACACCGAAAAGTAAAAAATTTTTGTGGTTTTCAGAACACCATCAAATCATAATTGTGATTTTGAAATCACAAGTGATTTGAAATCATGTGATTTTCAGAACATGCCTGTATATGTTTTAATTTTTTTTTTAAAGAGAAGTAACACAATCAGGCTATTAAGCCTACTAGTTAATTAATTAATGTGTCACCATTTTTTTTTTGGGAAAGCGATAGTGTAGAGAGAACAGGTGGTGAAGTGGGAGAGAGATAGAAAGCTTAATTTAGTTAAAACTTTGCTATTGGGCGTTTTATTTTTGTAGAGCAGTGTTGCAGCCCCTCTGGTGGCATTAATTTGTTTAAACTGTGTACCCATTTATTATGTACTTATTTTTGCTTCGCCGACAGTTCTGCTTCAATGCCGATGAAGGAGGGTGCTGTGAAGTGCATTAGGATATGTTAGTATTAATCGCTATCATCATTTTAACAGTCCAAAAACAACCAACACAATAACACACCAATGCACAACAGAAAATTTTGTGATGTTGTTGGGTTGCATGAAACTAGTCTTGAACTCAAGACATCATGTTTTGTAGTCAAACGCGCTAGCCATTCAGCCAAGAGCACAGTGTATATTAAATCTATTATTATTTTTTGTTACTCCCCTGTGGAAAATTGTTGTACCAATTGTGTTCAACGTATCACTGGTGAAAATAGGTGTGGTACAATACCGAGCCGTGAGTGTTGAAAACAGAACACATATCAATTATTTAAAACGAACAATAAAGTTCGTATTTTCTTTTCATTCAATAAAACAGAACAAAATCTTTGCTAAATCGATTTGAAAGACAGTGCATTAAAGGGGAAGGATCATCCAGACCATCCAGACCAGAATACGGTATAAGTTTTCATTAGACTTCAAATGGCGATATAATACGTATGTATGTGGAAAAGAAAAAGGCGCTTAAAATTGGGGCGTGGTATAAAGTGAATATATTAAAAGCTAGACAGAGTTTTAGAAGGTCTTTCTTGCCACACGTAAAAATTTTTACATTAGGAGGGAAGGATCCGAGATGACACACGTGGTGCCCAGAATTTGATGTCGGATGAAAAAGCCACCAGAACCAAAACTTAAGCCACAGTAAAGCCATAAACAACGATATGCAATATGATGAGATTATCTCAAAAACTGTATTACTTCTGAATACAATCTATACCATTCTGAAATATTTGGAGCCTTAGCTTTCGACTCCAGTTCGTGGTACGACCCCACCATTTCGATATTGGCTGATATGTTGACCACCGAAAAAATTCCCATATGCACATTAATATTTTTGCTTGAAAATGTTATAAAATATCTACTCTGTTAAGTTAACAGTGTTCAAGTGAGAGATTTTGTATTACTTCACAGTCTCTGAGCGAGAGATATGTAAACTAACACAGAGATGCCAAAAACGAAGATAACTGACGGAGCTATCTTCACACACATATTGTTTTTCCGTTTTTAGAAACGTCATTAACATATCTTTCATTCTAGGAGATGACTAGTGCAACTTTTTTTGCAACCCCACCCAGCCTATAATACTACCAACATTGGAAAAAATATGAAAAGTATAAAGTGCAAAAATTAAATGAAATTGTATGCAGCAAAAAGTAACAAATAGTTTAACTTGGGTGCAAATATACCCCTTCTGCTCTTTATTGTGTATATAAAAGATATAGGGAATATTAAGGATCTCTATACCTCTTATGCTTTTGAACTTTAAAAAAGTAAAAAATATAGGTTGCAATTATACCTTTAATACAAACATGAATCTGACCAAGAATATACGACAAATTTTAAAAATAATTTTATACATATCCATTCTATAAAAATCGTATAATTACATTGCCATATTCATAATAAATTATCAAATGTTAATAAAGGTTTATGAAACAGAATTTGTTCATAAACCTTTCATAAACTTTTTGATAGGTATTATAAATAAGGGGGATAATGTGAAAACTAAAAATAAATTCCTTAATGATGAACGTAATTTTTTTAATGGCAAACTTTTATATTTTGAAGACATTATTTATTTTAGCACTTTGTAAATATTTTTTTTATATAATTTGGATTATAACCTTATTACGGTTCTCGATTCGACTCGAGAGTTAGCAATAGATTAACTAAAAATTTTGTATTTTTCTTTAATCTACTACAAACTCTCGAGTCGATTCGAGAACGGTAATCAGGCTCATTGAGAAAAAAGCTTTGAACAAATATTATGCGAAAAAATGCGCTCTTTCAAATCACATGAAATTTTCTTTAAAAAATCCCATTTTTTAATTTTGATTTATCGCGTGAACTCCCCAAAAAAAACTCCCCATATGTCTGTCCCTATGTGCAATGTCCAAAACTGAATTTTCTTACTTTTTCTTGTTTACCACATTCTAGTTACCCTAAAAAAAAAATGCATTAAAATATTTCCTTTCAAAAATTAAAATTTTTAAAGCAGTTTTTTTACAGAAATAGGCAACACTAGTTATAGCCTTCTTTCGGTATTTTGCAGCTTATTTCGTTAAACATCCGATTTAGAGAATAGTCGGTAAGGCAAAAGCTGTTGGTTTTTATTCACAGACAACTTTTTAGAAGAAATTTTTGTTTTGTAAATACTATAGCGGAAATCACTCTTGGTAGCATATGTGCACCTCTAGGATATAAACTATCATTCTCTGCTACAAAGAATGAGTGTCTTCTTCAAAAATGTAGCAACACATATATTATGTATAACTATGTATTTTTCAAATGTACCATAAACAAAGAACTACTCTTACTTATTTCTTAATTTATTATTTGTAGTATTGAAAAAGAAAGCAAACAGGCCTACTACTAGTTTGTATTTTCTTTTGTATTTTTCTATTAATCTTTCTGAGTAATTTTGTTAATTGCGTATATGCTAGACAAGTTTTCTACAGTTTTTAGTATTGCATATCTGCTATTGTGTAGGAAATGTAAGTTTCTTATATTTTGTTCTTGTTGTGTTGCATATTGTAGCATATATCCCAGACTTGCAAGAGCTGCAAAGTCTGCAATAGCAGTTTCCTACGGGGAGTGATTTCCCCATTATATTCATTAAGTTATGAGACACAAAAGATGGAATAAGAGCATTTGTTAAATTTTGGAAATCTTTTTGGTGTCGTTTCGTGTCATGAGACTTGAAAAAAATCCAACTTTTATTTTTAACGACGACCCTAATTAACCTTTTTTTTTTGGAAATTATATTTAAAAATTCTTTTAAAACAAATCAGTAATGTTGTACAAATAACGAAAAGTGGATATTATATTTTAGCTGTAATATAACGTGTTGAAATGCTTTCTAAAGATTATAACAAGCTTAACGAGGCAAATTTCATTTTCCTTTTTTTTAGAAACCAAAATAATCATACATTTTTTTCCTTTACAACTTATCCCAAAAAAAAGTGAAAGAACACATGTTTCATATTAAAAAATTAAATCAAGTTAAATTTGCAGATAAAACATCTCTTCCAAATTATAGTTTTTTTTTACTAAAAAAAAATTAATGCAAAAAAGAAAGAGTAACAGCAATAAAAGAGAAAACCCTTAATTTAAAAGTAAATGAGTTTCGAGTTACGAGTAAAAATTAAGTTTAATCAATCTGGCCGCCAGATAACCTGGTCACCCCTTTAACAATATTGCGTTATTTATTGTTGTAGTTATGATCTCTTAATACTGTTGTTGTTGTTATTGTTGTTGCTGATGCAGTTGCTATTGGATCTCTATGCCTAAACATAACTACAAGTGTGGCATTCGTATAAATAAATGTACCTTGTTGTACTTAAAAGAAAAACCTGAAAACGAGAACAGCCAAAGAGCTGAGTTTACTGGCTGAACCAAGTTAGAAAAAATAAAATCACAGCCATTAAATACAAAAAAAAAATTTTTTATTTTGCTCACTTTAACTGAATAAAATAAGGAATGTGGTCTTGTCCACATTTTAGCTTATAGATATCTAAAATGGGAAAAAATGGAAAACATTTATGCAGCAATAACAAAAAAATATATAAATTACGAAAAACTGGGAGAAAAAAATTTTGCAAACAAACTTTACTTTTGATATGAATGTTTAACTTTGGGGCAAACATTTTTAAGAGATTGGGGCCATATATTGATGCATTTTTTCCGCTTATCAAAAGTAGTAAGTTGCTGATTTCACCCCGATTTTCGAAAATCGAGTTTTCATCAGATCTCGACCTGTTGAGGTCATGGGAATATATTCTGACTATTTTTACACTGATGTCCGTATGTATGTATGCGTGTGTGTATGTAAACCTCTCATAACTTAAAAATGGAACTAAGTTTACGGCATTCGAAAGATTTTGAACCGAGTCGGTTGGATTGAGAATATTCGATCAACAATTTTTCAAAAAAAATTTTTTAAAACCTTTATTTAACTTGCAGTGTTAGTTTGTTAATTAATGGCAAATCGTACAAGAGCTTTTTCTACTAGTTCCACTGTACCGATTCATATGAAACTTTGCATACACATTGGGTTTCCACGACAATACAACATTATGATTAGAAAAATGGACAGGACCATGCCAATACAAAGTAAATCTTTTTTTCAGTTACTTATATTTAGCCGATTCTTGTGAAAATTAGTACACACATTCGGATATCGTCACAATAAAAAATTATGATAAAAAAGTGGGCAGTACCACGCCCATTTGAAGTAAATAACATTTCTCACATACTTATACTTAACCGATTCTTATGAAATTTTATACACACGTTGACTTCCCGTAATAACTTTTTTTCACCACCACTCAGGAGATGAATCCTACTTATGCAATGCATTGTGCCGGAACTAGGAAAATTGAATATGGGAAGGAGGGAAGAGGTAGTAGTATTTGTGAACATTCGATTTGAACTTTCCCACACTGAAAGTGACAGGAAAAACCTTTGCAGGTAGTTTATTCCACATACGAACTGTTCGGCTAAATAACGAATTTTCCCTGAAATGTGTAGTGCGATTCACTGGCGTATCGACCACAACGTGATGTACTCTTAGTGCAGAACGTGTTGTTCGCAGAAAAGAGCGGTTTCGGGAACAAGTTCCTTGATTTCATCAGAGCACATTCCATTGTAGTAACGATAAAATAACGAAATACACATTGCGTCGATGTTCCAGCGAGTGAATAGAGTTGACTACCCTGTTGTCGCCGATGAGCTTCTTTGCTCTCTGCTGTACGCGGTCAAGTAACTTCAAAATATACTTTGAAGCACCGGCTTATACATGAGAGTTATATTCCATTTTCAGACGAATATAGATGGTATCAATATTGAGGAAATCAGACGAAGTGAAATATCTTTTACACCGTCTTAAGAAACCGAGGCACTTGAATGTTGAATGCTTCTTTTGAGACTTGAAAAATGTGATCAGTCCATTGAACGTCGCGTTGTATCTTCATGCCAAGAACATCAATACCTTTACCATTCATACAGATGGAGCAACAAGTTCGGACATATGTCTGTGTGTACGACCCATTCAGAGATTGTTATAAGATGACTATTAACTTTATCATTCATGTTTTGCCTCATTGCCCCTATCTCCGACAGGCTTGGCCTGAGAGAACGGACGCTTGCGGTATCCCTGCACTAATCTTAAACTCGTTTGAAGAGACCCTATCTATAATAACTCGTATAGTGCGATACCTGAGAAAGCTCTATATAAATCGAGAGAAGTCATCACCGATACCAATAGTGGGAAGTTTTGACAAAAGTGTATCATGCCACACTCTACCGAATCCCTTAGAAATATCTAGAGCCACCTTACTCTCGCACAAGTAGAGCGTCCCCTACGAAAGCTATACTGGCGGTCGCTGAGTACACTCTTTGACTTCAAAATCCTTACAAGATGAAAATTCACCATATTTTCGGAAAATGCAGGACATACTACAATTGGGCGGTAATTGTTAGGGTTAGTAGCCTCTCCCTTTTTAGGGATTGGCGCTAAGATGGCGACCTTCCAACACAATGGGAATTCACCAGCATGATATAAAGTGCTGAAGATGGTCGAAGAGCACTGCTTCAAGACCAATGCCGAAATACCATCCGACATTCGTCGACATCCGAAAATACCTTTTTAGCTGCACGCGCTCAAAGTAATATTTTTGACTTAGTTACAGATACTCTTTTAATCACGGGCAGTGGTTGATAGCTTTTCGGCAACTGAGAATTACTTGCAAATAATTCAACCAGAAGGTTAGCTTTATCAAACAGGTCAGTGAATATTTGGGCACCTTTTAAAAGAGTCGGGATTGAGGAAATAGCATTATCCTTTACTCTTTTAACAAATGAGCTAAATCTCTTGCTACCCCGAGGGACAGCAACCTTAGCACGAAGACGCTGCTCGTACAAAGCTTTATCGCGCCTCAGTACTCTGGCACACGAAGTGCTCGCCTGTTTGCGTAGCGAATCAGTATCTGGGTTTTTGTTAGAGCGCCAGATACTGAATGCTTCCTCTCGGGATATGGCTGCATTTTTCTGATTACACCAAGAGTTTTTCCTTTGCTTAACCAGGAATGGAAAGTTTTCATTCCAAGCAACATTTTGTTTTCAACTATTTTCGCGATGACATTGACATAATTGTCGGGAAAACATAGTTTCCAATTAAACTGCCTAAGGAATTCGTTGTCAGCAAAACGAGCCTTTTCGTAAACAAATTTTTGAACGTGTGATAGCTGTTCGTGATATGTAACGAAGCTGTGAGAACGAAAAAGAGGCGGAAATGGAGCAATGATCCGAACTGCCAAGAGGTGCATTGACACTGACTTCATACTTTTCAGGGTGTGAAGTCAGGAAAAGGTCGACAGTATTGTGATGGTGCCGATCAACACACGAAATATGTATTGGCTGATTGACCAACACAAGGTGGTTGTGCGCGGCGAATAGCTTAGCAAATTGGCCTTCTGTAGTTGTGCGGCTGAAATCGTGAAGCCAAGCAGATTTGTGAACATTGAAATCACCAGCACCAACAATTTCACTGTTCGGGCAACTCTAAAGGATCTTCGATATGGAATCAGAAAGGCTATCGAAGCCGGAAATAGTTTTATCCATTGCCGCGTTTAGACTTCTATAGAGAAACCCGAAGTGCAAATGAATTTAACCCAAAGGCAGCTAAATTCACGACTATTCGTGCCTAGTGGTTGCTGGAACTGAAAACCGATAGAGCCGATAGCCAGGTAGGTGAAAGTCCTGTAGATCAGCACCCTCAGATTCCTGGGTCTCACGCAAGGCAAAAACGTTCGTCCGATGGAGACAAACGTGAGCATAAATAGAGAAGAAATTCGCTCTTAACCCACCCACGTATGTTGCAAACACAGAAAAAACTAAATTTCATTTTCTGTAAAGGAATTCAATGAATTAGTAAATATTTTGTCTAGGAACGGACCTACAAACAAATTTGTAAATATAGACAAAAATATCTTAACAATTTCATTGAAAAAAAACGTGTTTTCAGAACTGCCTGGTGATCAGTGTTATACTTATAACTCTACACAGTTCAACAGCAATCACCTCCATGACGCAAATAAAACAAAATTATTAATTATTGAAGGATAAGTAACGGACACAATGACATTGATTAGAAAAGTGGGCACTGCCTCCCTCGCCCATACAAAGTGATAGCGTTTAAATAAAAGGTTGTTTTAAAAATGTTTTATTTTCATATTTGTTTATTTTAAAATAAATTTTAAGCTACTAATCCGATAGAATCCAATATCTAATCAGCTCCTAAACTAAAAAATTAAAGTCGACTAAAACAAATTTTATTAAAATCGTTTGATTCGTTCCAGAGATATCGTTGCTAAAACATTTCGAAGAAAGCGCTATACTTTAATAAATCAAAAAGTTCCTGTCAAATCGATTTTCAGGATTGATTTACTTTTTTTAATAAAAAATGCGTCGGATGCCCCAAATTTGATCTAAACTGCTTAAATGGTTCGAGAGGATATCATTGTCACGAAAAAGTGTTTTTTTTTACTCTAAAACTGCTTGTCAAATTGATTTTCAGGATTCTGCTACTTTTTTGGACTTGATCAAAATCGGTTAAATGGTTGTTGAAAATTTTCGGAAAAAATAAAAATTAAATAAATTTATCAAAAGGAAGCCATTTAGTAAATGTAAAGACACCAGTGCATGCTCGTACAGCCCGTACTGCAGAAAATATTGCTGCTGTTCGCGATAGTGTTCGCTATCGTGAGATGATAACGAACTTTTTATGGCCCGAATTGGAAGATATGGATGCGGACGATATGTGGTTTTCATCAGGACGGTGCCACTTGCCACACAGCTAACGAAACAATGGCTCTTTTGCGCGACAAATTCAATGGCCGTGTTATCTCACGTGGTGGCGATGTCAATTGGCTGCCAAGATCATGTGATTTGACACCGTTGGACTTCTTTCTTTGGGGTTATTTGAAAGAAAAGGTGTACATCGATAAGCCAGCAAGAATTCAAGAGCTAAAGGGTGAGATAATTCGGCATAGAACCTCAATTATGCCTCAGCGTCATCGAAAATTTGGTCCATCGGATGGAGGTGTGCCGCTGAGGTCGCCGATATTTTGTTCCATACATAATTGAACCATACCATATTATCATAATAAAAAGAAATGACAATCATTTCCTAAATAATTTGTGTTTTACTCAAAATCAACATCGGCCCTTAATATTTAAACACCTTTTAGTTGTAGTAAAGCGAACCAGAGAATTTGGTGGTAGTCGAATAAAGTCGATGCCAGGTCGCTCTTATTCAGGCAGAATATTTTGATGCTTTCTATCAAATGTGTTACAAAAAAGTTTTCTTTAGTTTTTATAACTAACAGTTATTTTATATAACACTTGGTTATTCACCAGGAGGGCCATTTGTGGACTATACCTGCCAGATCATGTGGAGCGAAAACAAATAAACAATAAACAAAATTTTGAAAACTTCAACGGCAACAGAAAAAAAAGACACTTGCATTTTTTTGTTTTTTGTTATGTTTGTCACTCTCTCAACTTTCATGTTTAGCTAAAAAGAAACATGCATTTTTGTATTTTCCTTCTTTTTTTTGCAAAAAGTAAAAAAAATCGCTTTAACGTACGAATAATTTTATTTAGCACACACATGTTGTGGCGCAGCATACAACATTCAAGAATGTTGCAGTTGTTGTCGTCGTTGTCTTACAATGAACAACATCATTGCCGTTGTTATTGTTGGTCAGTGTTAGCAATTCTTTTTCTTTTTTTTTAATTTTTTTACATAAGTAGTCATTTTTCTCGAAATCAGCCAACAAAAAAGTAAAAATTCTTTAAGCCAATAAATGAATGTGCGATATGGAGCAGCAGGTTCATGTTTTGCTCGTAGGCCAATCATTTGCTCAGAACAATGAGTTGAAAAATTATAAGGTGCTTAACTTTCATAAAAGATTTATTTATATTTAATACAAAAGTAACTGAAAATTTGTTATCCACACCATATTAATTTCGTTAGGGAATCTCTAACACTCTACCAAGAAGGTAAAAATAAACTATTTGTGTCATTTCGATTGTAACAGTAGGGCTACAGATTTAATAAAAAGCATAGAATATGTTTCATAAAGTTCTTTTGAAGAAAGCTCAAAAGAAGAATACGATTTAATTAAACTAAAGCTCAAATAAAATATCACTACGTAATATATGAAATGCATAGTGAACTTTACTTGTGTTTAACTGACTTAATGTAACCTCAATAACGCTAATTAAGTCTTGTTAGAAATGACTGTTCTTTTGAATTTCATTGTATTTACATGTGCAAATGATTCATTTCCTTACAGATTTTATTAAACGTATATTTAATTTAACCAATTAATTTGCATATAATAATTTCAGATGCCAATAAATGTTTGAAAACGGAAATAGTCTTCAACTTATCTATAAATATTTTAATAACTTTAACGTTAATTGTACTATAAGAACTAAAAATGTGTTCTGATTTTTCAATGAAAAGTAATGTGTGAGAAGATAAATACGTATGTCTAGTTAAAAAAAATTTTTTAATATATCGCATGCGAGATTTTTTTTGCACACATAGTTAAAAACTCTCGCAAATGAGGTCTCTAAGGGATATGACCATTGTATCCAAAGCCTTCTTCTTCAGCAAAACATATCTGGAGGACAATGAAGATAATGCTCCCTATTATGAATGGCGTCGTCGACATCACATCAAGAGAACAGCATTATCTTGTCACTACTCTACTTTTCGCCAACAGAAATTGATTACCGTTATTATGCTCCAATAATTATCTAAGTCTAAGAGAATAGTAAGAGACTATCAATAGTAGTGAATAATTGTCGACAATAAGTAGACAAGTGACAATTTTTTACTGTCGTGTTGACGTGACGTTGACGAAATTTTGTATAAACTTTGGAAAAGATCACTTATTTAAAAATTCTCACTTATGAATTATCTTCCTCAGCGGATCAAACATAGATGGCAATAAAGACAATGGATAAGGCTACCAATCTGCATTTACAGTTTAGCTGAATTGTATTTGTAAAAGGCTTATACTTAACACAGAAAGAAACGCATATCGCATGCGATAATTTTTTTAAACTTATTTAACTAGCCAGAAAAAAATATAATCTAAGCCACCCGAGTGGTGGTAACTGGTTTAAAATAACTTTTTATGTACGTGTTTCGGCTACTATTATTATGAATTTTTTATTACACACGTTTACAAATTCCGGTCAACTTTTCGATCAGAGCCGATGAGAACAAATCTTAACATTATTTGAGGCGCTGAATTCGAATCTGAGTTTCGTTTTTCAAGATTGGTTGTAGTTTTCGAGATATAAGGGTATGTTCTGTATTTCATGCAAAATTAAAATGTGCGGAATTGCCAAGGCATTATTGCTATAAATAATAATTTGCAACAACAATGCTTTGCTAATTCCACACACATTACTTCCGCATGGAATAGAGAAAACACCCTATACATTTTATTCAAAAAGTAAGCGGTTGCACACCTAATGTTGACATAACTTTAGAGCGGTTTGTGCTTTTCAATTAAAACAAAGATTATCTTTAAGTCGCACCAAAATTGTTTTTTAATATGCTAGGTAGTTTCAAAGATATCGTGGAACTTGTGCAAAAAAAAATTTTTATAACAATTTTATTTTTAAAAAATTCATCGAAAATTAAAATCAAATAAATATTTCATTATTTTTAACATATGTATATAGCTCAATATGCTCCAAACAAAACAAGACCTATTTTATTAAAATCGATTCAGAAGTTTCGGTTTTATTCACAATGAAGTGAGGGAACTCAATTGATAACAATAACAAAACTAAAATGTTACTTTGTATGAAAATTGTGATTTTTATCAATTGAGTTTTCTCACTTAATTGGGAATAAACTGTTGACCGATTTAAATGAAATATGGCTTGTTTTGTTTGAAACGCCTTTATCTATATGCTAATAGAAAAATAATGATTTTTTTGTACCTTTGTTTTTTATGAAAAATTTGTATAAACTACTGAGCAGATTAAAAAACAATGTTGGCGCGACTTAAAGATAATATTGTTGTCTAGTTTGATTTTTTGTTTTAATTGCATAACACAAACCGTTCTCCAGTTATGTTAACATTTGTTGTGCAACTGTTTACTTTTTGAAAAAAGTTTATATCTCGAAAACTAGAAAAGAAACTACTGCCGATTCGGATTGCAGCACTTACATAAGAAGCAACTTTCAGTTGCTCTGATCCAAAACCTTGCAAACTTTTGTTATTTTTTTTTATATAATGTACCAACCATCTTTGTTTAAATTAATAAATACAGAAAAACCCACTAGGGTTTAATGTATATACACACAAATGGGCATATATGTAAATACATGTGTATGTATTTGTGTTATTCATTTCTATGAATATTATAATTATTTTATTTTTCTGTAAATGAAACCTCAAAATTATACCATCTTTGTTTAAATAAATATAACGTAAAAATCCACTTGGGTTTTTTTAAACAAAACACCCATAAAAACCCGGGTGGGGTTTTTTTGGGGTTACCTGGTAAGCAGCCAACCCTGGTGGGTGGGCTGCTTAATACTTTCAGAAGGCCTCGAATCTCACTAAGAAAACCCATTCTATTAAAAGCGAGGAGGAAGGAGTATTCAGTTTTTAGAGTTTTCGTTTTCATCAAAACATTAATTTTGGAAATATCGAAAATTCTCGTATTCTTTTTTCGCAAGTAATTTGTATGTAATACTGAAATTTACTAACTTAACTAGGTTGAGTTGTCAATGTTACGACCCAACTCAACCATTTTTTTTTTGTGTTATGATTCACAACTAAATTTAGGCCCTAATTGTGTAAATCACGTCACCAAAGTGAAATTTATATCGAGCACAAAAACAAAATTTCAAATATTTTATAAATTTGTTTTGCTTTTCATACAAATTTTAAAATTTTTGAAAGGAAAAGCAACGCTTGAATTTCTATGCGTTTGTTTGGTGAAGAATTTGTATGAAAAACAAAAACAAATTTTTCAAACTTGTTTTTGCTTTAATATAAATTTCACTTCGGTGATGTGATTTACACAATTAGGGCCTTAGTTTTCTTCGAAAAAGGTTCTTATCTACACTCTCTGTTTTCCATAGTAGCTAGCCATCACAAAATATTTTAAATATTTTTACCATTGGTCTTACAATTTTTTCTTGAGATTTTGTTTTATGGATATGGCAACAATACTGGTTGACAAATGGGATAGATTGGCGCCTAAAATCACCATTTTAAAAGTAAGCAAAAGTAATACAAGTCGAAATAACAACCAAAATACAACTGCTAAAAAACAGTTATCCTACTTTGTGAGATAACTGTTGTAATCCATAATAAGAATTTGACAACTACGACACAACTATCAATTTAGTTGTGAATCATTATAGTGGCCTTATTCCGGCGAGATTATTCATGCCCAATTCCTTCTTAATAAATACATACAAGAACTTTAACCTCATATGTATAAAAAAAGTTACTTTGGATGAAAGGTAATAAATCGAAGTAAAATCTTACAATAATCAAAAATTTTAAAAGCCGCTTAAAAAATACCGAGATTAAAATAAAGTTACCCCTTCGTTTGCTTTTTGAAACCTTTCAAAATTTCATTTTTCGAAGGTCTTTTGTCAGGCCTTTCTTTTGTCAAGACCTTTCGCGCCAACGTGTGTAAAAAAGATATGAAGATGGAAGGGAGAGTGAAATAATTGTTCTTCCAAAAGAATGTGTAAAGATGCCTTTTATAAGGCCTCCATACAGCTTCTTTTTACCTCTTCACACACATTGAGAAGTACATATACATAATTCAACTTGTGAGGTCCCTGGTTTTTATGAATAATTTTTTTTTAATCTAGTAAAATTTTATTTTTATTTCTTTATATTTCAATTGAAAATTTTCATTCTACATAAAAAGTTATTGAGAAAAGTCGAAATTGACTCATTATTCAATATTAAATTCGTGTGCTATAGAGAAGAAACAAGAAAAGGGTTGTGCTTTTCGTTAACTATAATTTGTGTCTGAAGATACATCATAAGAATTGCATTAGTGGTCAACTTTTGTGAGAAGGTGAGAACTTTATATTCAATAAATCGATATCCTCTTAAGTAAGTTTTTTCCTCTTAAAGAGTTTTTTTTTTAGACAAAAGTTTTAATACAAAGAAGTCGACAGATTGCAGCCACATCCATATAAGTTTTGAAGTTGGGCTTAACTAGAAATTTATGCATATGCATACATAATTTTTATCCGATTTAACCAGTTACAATAATTTTGCGAGAGTTACTTCAGACGTACGGAAGATATATAGTTTCATCCATATTCTTTTGAAGCCACATACATATAAGTTTTGAAGTTGGGCTTAACTAGAAATTTATGCATATGCATACATAATTTTTATCCGATTTGACCAGTTACAATAATTTTGCGAGAATTACTTCAGACCTACGAGAAGATATAGTGTCATCCATATTCTTGTGGCAGTAACGCAATTTTGTTTACGAGTTATAAACTTATCTTCGTTAATATTCGCGGTTATCATTTTAATTTTTCCGAAACTTAATTTTGATACACATTTAAGACACCAGTATACAAATATTTTAAGTTTGAGTGAAGTTCTCATAATAAAGATTTTTTTTAGCAAAGGAGTCTCGTAAAAATCAGGCCTGAATTCAACGAGGGATATCCGGTGAGTTGTGCTAATAATTTTCTATAATATTGAATTTACAATTTCACTTTGTTTGAACTAAAACTTCACCTAAATTTTAACTTATTTAAACTGCAATTTTGCGAAGATTTAAACTTAGTTATACTGAAATTTTAATTTAAAAAAAAATAAAAATTCATTAATTAAATTTTACTTAAACTAATTTTAAATTAAACTTAAAAGATAAATAATTAATCATACATAACAAATACTAATTGTAAAATTAAAAAAAAAGAACTAACAAATCATAATGCTTATCATTATATTATGTTAAAAATTAATTTTTTCTTTCTTTCAATCAATTTTTTTTTACCATTTATTTAAACTTCATTATCATTTTATTTCGATACTGCGTTACTATTATTTGTTTAATAAAAATGTTCAAGTAGATAATTTGTAGTAAAATGAGAAATAACTAAAGTTTTTTTCTTTATTCCACGAAATGTAAGGTAAATTAAGGTATGGAGCAATAAGGGCTATTCAG
This sequence comes from Panzeria rudis, assembly GCA_956483635.1. Taxonomy (NCBI): domain Eukaryota; kingdom Metazoa; phylum Arthropoda; class Insecta; order Diptera; family Tachinidae; genus Panzeria; species Panzeria rudis. Next base: position 138,208,615 of record OY101448.1, read on the forward strand.
AATCGCAACAGGGATAGCAAGGTAGGGAGGGTTTTAGAGAATGAAGAAGACGAATTCCAACTGTTCTTCTTTGTCAGGTGCTCACAGATTTTGTTTTTGGTTTTAGGTATTTTTCTTTGTATTATTTTTGTTTTATTTGAATAGATTTGATGTCGAAAGCTACCTCTTTTAAGATTTTATGCAACGAACCGGAATCTAACATATCAGAAACAAGAACCAACCAAATTTCCCTGAGCACGGCCGGATAAAAAGGTAGCAATGTTTCTGGAATATTAGTACCCGAAGTGGTGGTTCGTCACAAACTTCGCTGAAAAGAAGAATGATAAAATAAAGTGTTTTTAGTCTTAAGAAAATCCAAAAAGAAAAGCAAGCTTAAGTTAAAAATTTAGAAAAACCACCGATACGGGTTATACTGCAGCATCAGCTCAAAGTTACAATTAGGGATGTAACGAATACCGATACCGATACCGATATATCGGCGATACTTCAGATTTTCCGATACATCGGTATCGGCGATATTTTACTGTCGATACGACGATACTTTAAAAAATTTTTTCACAGTTTTTTTCTGACAAATTATTTATTTTTTTGTTAAATTCATTTCGTTATTTTTTAAATCTTAGTAATATCAATTTTAAAAATTAATAATATTTTACGCTGTTAATTTTGCAAAAACAATAATTTATTTATTGTTAATTTTACCATGAACTCAAATTCAATTCGTTGTTTTTTAAATCTAATTCCCAGCAAAAAAATACATTATAAAGAAATCATGAAAATGTAGCAGTCGCGATCCGGAAATATTGCGAATTTGCATAATTTCCAATTAGTTTCACATTTGCTTGTCATTGCAAGAAGTTCCCTTTTTCCATTACCAATCACCGAATTTGAAGTGATGTTAGGACAAATTTCTTTTTCGGTGTTCTATAATGATTCCTCAAATAATTCTGGAAAAAAAAGCCGACTTCAGTATAAAGAGTAATATACTTGATGGCCTTCCATATAAACAATTTTGAAAATCGGTATGCCAATGGAGGAATTGTGCTCTAATAAATATTTTGGGTGGAGGCGTGGAAGACTTGCCCCACAGATTTTCGTAGAAAAATTATGCGACCAAACTCTATGCAAACCATTCCAAACAAAAAATAAATTTTGGAATTCGGCCCATAAATGGAGGAGCTATGCGATAATCAATATTTCTGTGGGAAGGGGAAATCCCGCACAGATTTTGGAGAACAATTATGGTACCAACCTAAAGGGGGGGTTTGCAGCAAATTTCACAACTGATTTTCGAAAAAAACTGTAGTCAAACCCTTTCAAAAAAAAAAAATTTTGATAATCGGTTCCCAATGACAAAGTTATACATGGTTCCCCCTCCCATTTTCGAAAAGAATTATGGGGCTAAACTACTAGCGAACCCTTGCAAACAACACAAGAATTTTGAAAAGCTGTTCACAAATGACATAGTTATGGATTGGTGGGGAGGGGGAGCAAACTTGATTCTCCGTTTTTCAAAAAAAAAAATTGGGACCAGTTTTTGTCAAACCCTTTCAAACAAAACAAGAATTTTGAAAATCGGTTCACAAATGACAGCATGGGGGGAGCGAATTTCCCCTCCGATTTTCAAAAAAAAAAAAAAAATTATGGGACCAAACTGCAGGCAAACCCTTTCCAGCAAAAAAATAATTTTTAAAATCGCTTCACAAATGACAGAGTTATGCGTGTACAAACATAAAAAAGTAAAAAAACACACGAATTGATAACCTTCTTCTTTTTGGAAGTCGGTTAAAAAAGGATGAAAAATTACCCATTTTCAGAACTTGTTTCTTTTTATGCGAATTTAAACACAAAACTGTTTTTCCATGTAAATTTAAGTGAATAAATATAAACTTTTAGCAGACTTAATAATTAAGCTAATAAGTTATTTAGATGAATATTAGTTGATAAATGTCCTTTAAAAAATCAAATTTTTAAAAAGCATGGCGAGTATTTTTTAAAATTATAAAGTAATTACAAATTTGTACTGGCTTTTCTACTAATGATCTGCATATTTTTAATATAGATTCTTTGAAAGCAATGAAAATGTAGTTCCTTAAAACTTACTTCCAATTTTATATACTGTATTAATATCTATTTTAAATATTAATAATCTCTTACACTGTAATGTTGCATAATAAAAAAATTGCCCTTCTTCAGTTTTGTTAATCTAAACTTGAACTCAATTTCAATATTCGTATCGGTATCGGAATCGGTATCGGCGATATTTATTTTTAAGTATCGGAATCGGTATCGGATCGGCAAAACGGCGTATCGTTACATCCCTAGTTACAATATCATCCAAGTAATAGAATCTCAAACTTCGACTCTATCGGAAGGTATCAGAAAACAGCTGATAACTTCTAAACGGATGGACCAATTTTTTTAAAACATTGATCACTCTAGATCACGTCATTTTTCAAGCAAAGTAAACTAAATCAAAACCGTTACAGGAGATACGTTGCCACAGACGAACGCCGAGATACATACTTTAAACTTCCCAGAGATGATTTTTGGTCGAATTTTATGCAAATTCGGTCAGAAAGTCTGAACAAATTGCGTTATTCGTATCGGAAGTCGGTCAGAAAACGTGCCGAAAATAATGAAGCCCGGACAAGAATGCGGATCTCTGTATCTTAAAACTTTACTGCAAAAAAATCAAAAATTATGTTAAACAAAAATGTCACAAAAAAATCTGCTAAAATATATAAAGCATACAAATTATACCCACAAATCTCCAGATTCTCAAACCAAATATTTTATCCCAATTTCGCAGGAACAACACTTTGTCTCAATTTTTGCAAAATCTTTTAAAGTCTAATGTGTACTTTATGAGATGTTATATATTATTCGTTTATAAACAACTTTTTGAAATCCATAATAAATTTTTTACACACTCGATAAAATAAAAATTATTTTACGAATTTATTCTTTTCGACCAATGTTGGCTAGTACATGTAGTGATGGTACGATTAATAATAATCAACTACTTTATAGCAATACACGATTAATTTGTGTCGATTATTCGATAAGTCGGGAATTAAACGATTACATATTTCCAAAACAATCGAAAAGTATGCCGGTGAAAGAATTATATTTTGCCAACGCTTTTATCTTATTGAAATTATGTTAGTGTTAAGTGTAGACGTTGTGTAAATAATTCTTTCGGACGTATTTGCTTGTGAATCCGAATTGATTATTAGACTAAGGTTCGTAACGTTTTATTCTGAAAAAATTGAGCAAGGAACAAGAAAAAAATAACATAAACTTAATTTTTCAACGTACACAACAGAACAGAGTAGCGCCACTTTCGGAAGCCGCTACACTTCCATCGTCAGCGCTCACGTGTATTTTGCTTATCACCACTTGTGGTGATAAGCAAAATATACGTGAGCACTCTGTTGAGTATGTAAATTTCTTTTAAATTATAAGCCAAAAATTTAGAAGACAACTTTTTAAAGAAAATAATATTGAAAAAGTAAATGTCAATTATTGTGTTTTTTGTGATAGAGAAAACACAGTAAATATGTAGGTAGAAGTCTTGAATTAATAACTTTCTCCTTTATTTGGAGTCAATTTATATATGTTTTATAAAATTTAAAATTTAATTGCATTTTTAAAATTAATTTAATTTATATTATGTGTAATTGACAACTTTTAAATCACATCATACTAAAAATGTTGAATTTGTTGTTTATTTTGTTACTGTCTGTTCTGTTAGCATGAAGTCAATGCACTTGATTGTTTTCAGTAAGAATAATTTATTTTTATTTTAAGTTTGTTTTGTGTTAAATTGCATTGAGTATATTTGTTTGTTGTCATTTTGGTTTCATTGTTCAAGAACTTAAAAACAAAAAAAAGTAAATTGTAATATCGATCGATCGTTTGCTTTAATCCGACGACCACCTACTTTTCAGAGTTTAAAATTTTGCAATTTAAAAATGTCGCCGATTTACTGCTGGATGCCTGCCTCTAGCTGAGATGTTGATTTTTGCTACTGCAACTACTGACACTACTATTGTGCGGTTTACCACAAATCAATTTGAACATTGTACATTGTACAATGTACATACATGTTTGTTCCAGAAACACAAATTAAAAATATATATATATGTATGTATTTATATTAAGCATATTCGTACATATTGTTGATTTGTTTTATTTTGTTCTTCAATAGAACATTAATGCCTTTTTTGTAATTTGAAAACTAAACAATATTAAAGTTAAAAAACTTAAATAAATACGACATGCAATTAATTTTGAAATTTATCTTCAAATATTGACAAAACAACGACAACTTTGCTATAAATGGCAAACGGTGGCAGCAGCAGCAGTAGTAATAAATACTAACTATATTGATAAGTAAATTGAAGTTTTGTTAATTTTATTTCTATTTATACATATTTTTTATTAATTATAATGACAATTTTGTTTTTATTGTATTGCACTAGCGAGGTAAGTAAATATGGAATAAGCTTGTGTCATTGTTTGCAGTACAGTACAGCACAAAAGTTAAGGATTATATATCGGTTAAAGCATAGATGGGGGTAGTGCACTAATTTTGCAGTTTCCACTAATACTTAGTGATAGTGCAAAATTATTGCACTAATTTTTTTATGTTTAGTAGTGAATTGAAAATTAACAGGCTCACTAAGCATTAGTGATATAGTGATGTTAAATAATTTTGCATTCAAATTGAATTATTGGATTTAAAAAAGCAACCTTCAATTTATTGCAACTTTTTTTCACTAATTTGATTGCAACGTAGAAATGTTGCACTCAATTTGAGTTGAGGTAAAATCTTTGAAAGTTTAGTGAGAGTATGTTGAAATGCAGCTTTGTGTTGATTGCACTAGCCCTAATTTTTTTAATGCCAGTGAAGAAAACATCCTCACTAAAAATATTTTTTTTTTTGCAATTTTGTTTAGTGCTAGTTTAATGATTATTTCAACCAACTTTTAGTGCACTATCCCCAACGATGGGTTAATGCAAGTTATTGCTATGGTATGAGTTATTTCTATTTTGGATTTTAATATTTTTACAAAATAATTGGTATTTGCTGTGGGATAACCCAGTCTATGAGCCTGCATTTCCTTAGTGCTAATGCCAACTTCATCAGTAAATCTTTAACCATAAAAAGTTTTCAAACTTATATAAAAATGTATATAAAAATGTATATAAAAACTTATATGAAATCTCGCACAAAGTAAATGAGAATTACAAAATGAAATAAACATAAAAAGTTTAAAAACTCAACAAACAATCTGTATGGGCATTTCCACAGAAAAGTCACCATTTTGTCGCATTACGTCACCAAGCCATTAAGCTTGTTTTGAGAGCAAAGGATATTACCAACCTAAAAAAAATTATTGAAACACATAACTCCGCACCGAAGTGATGGCATTAAAAAATAAATAAATGTTTCGTTTAATTTTAAAACGTTCAAGAGTCCCATATCAGTGCAAATATAACGGAGACGTTTCCACTCTTTGCGTTCTATCCCAAAAATGATTGATCATAAGAAATATCGCTGTATACAAAACTTGTATTCTCTACAATTTTATACACACAAAAAATTAAAAAAAAAATTTTTCAGACAAATATTTCGAGCTATAACCACGAAAATAACGTGAAGAACAAATTGAAATTTTTTTAGCTTTTTAATTTTCCGCAATATAAAAATCAGAACTAAGGGGCGGGCTATTTACATGTTTCGTAGCGCCATTATCACCGATTTTGACTCTCCCCTGAACACTCCTGGCCATTAATACTCCACCCGCGTTTCTTAAGGCCAGGATTTCAGCCTGAAATACACTGACTTCGTTGGGAAGTCGGAAGGAGAGTCTTAAAGCATGTCCTTTCACCGTATATAAAAATAAAATGAAAATTTCTTACAAAATTTTTTACAATTTTAAAAATTATTAAAGCACTTTTTTTTAAACTTACGATTTTTTAGTTAAATTTCAAAGTTTTTAGTTTAGATCTTTGTGACGACTTAACGACTCAAAATATTTCAAAGCTTTGTTTCGCGCGTTTACTTAGAATTTTATCAGCAATTTAATGGTGTGCTACAAGTTAAAATCAGATGCTTAATAAAAGAAAAGACAAACAAAAAACCAAAAAAAGTCGAGGCAAAAAATTTTAAATCTTAATTTCGAAGTGACATATCTCTTAAACTACACAGAAAAAAATATCATCAAACTGCAACCAACAATTCGAATTGTAAATGTGTAATTTAAATTTAAAAATATGTTTAGTTAATATAACCAATTAAGTTGTGTATACGACTAACACAGAATTTTTTTTCAATAAATTGAACCACCCAATTTTTTTGTAATGCATGGCGCAATAACTCATAAATTTTTTAATATTTTTTTTGACTAAAAATGTCAACTAAAGTTTTTGGGGAAACTTGTGAAAAATTTAACAATCATCATTGTTTATATAACAAATTTAAATTTTTCTAGTCAATTAAATTACTTAAGAAAATTATTTTTTAAGTTATATCATAGCGGAATGCGAACATTTAGAAGAAACATAAGAAATCAAGTTGTATATGTATCAGGGATGATAAAGTTGGTACAATTGTACTTTTTTTAGTACTATTGAAACCAAAAAAGTACTATGGTAACAATATATTTAAAAAGATTTCAAAATGTGTTTAGATATTAACAACGCATGTCTGCTTTTGTGTTTAAATAATCCATCACATAGGAATACTTAAGTCGTTATTGCTGAAAATTTATGAAATCAATATAGAAGTCAAGTTGTTGTGCATGAAAAAATATCCAGACTGGTCCATGATATTGCGAAAATTTTTACTTTCATTTAAAGAGGGCTTAAAAAAGAGATATTTCGCATTAATAACTCAAAATTTACATAAGACGTCATACGCATTTATTCAAGAAAACCACAGAAATGTCGGATTTAAAAGTTTAATAAAAAAATATCTTCTGCTATGGCTTGTTTATCCATTGTGAACGAATTTAAAATTTTTTAACAAACTTCAAGTTTATACGAATAAAGAAATTAGTAAGAATGTTCCTTGTTATATGGTAAAATTGAAGTTTCATTGAGATAAATTGAAATTAAAATTGTTTGATTTTTGGCACCATTATTTGAAAAAGAATTTATCAAAAACATTTTTAGAAAACAGAGCCATATTTTATCTTTGACACAATGTGCAGATAAACTCAATCAAAATCGTGTGGCTTACTTGGTTGCAACAATTAAAAAAGATTTTAGTACTATTTCAGCCAAAAAAGTACTATTTTAGAAGCTCATTGGTACGAAATGAATTTTTTCATTTATCATCCCTGATGTGTATTCATTAGTTGCATATTTAATAACGAATTGCTCTGTAGCTGAGAGGTAAGTACGTTAGTCCATTGGTCCAGAGGTTCCGCCCAAAAACATTTAGTGTTTTTCCCACACAAGCAAAAAGTCGTTTCAAGCGATGTGATTGCATATAAAAAAATAGTTAATATAACAAATATGACAATCAAAATTGTTCGGAAATTCAAATTGTTAACATAACAATAACTTTAATTAAAATAGCTTTGTAATTAAACAAAAAAATAAAATGAAAAAAAATTTTCCGTTTGGAAAGCGCAACAAATGTTAATAACAAGTTTGTTTAAAATATTTATTGAAATTGGCAATAAAATTTACAGAAAAACGGTAAATTTAATTGAAAATAAATGAGTTGAACATTTTTTCTGAAATTACAAATACCGTCTTTGCATTTACAAAAATCGTTATAGGCTCATTTCCAGTTAAAGTTTTAATTGTGTTTACTAAAAAATTAATTCTATTTACAAATCTTTTTTTTCTGTGTATAAAAGATACAAAAATAATTGTTATTACATTTTTTTTTTTGTTTTGTCTGGCAAAATCCAACGCGTTTAAAATGTTTAGTATTTACGAGAGCTACAAGCCGCACAATGTTTTTCCCACCAAAGCTAGCCAAATTTCTGCCTTTGTAGCTTCGCTCCTGGTGCAGCGAAAGACTTAAAAAAGAGATACAATTCTGAATGCCGGGCTCCTCCTCTGCAACCATTACAATTGTTATGCAAATCCATTTAGTAGTTTGTTTAGAAGTTGCATATTTATTACCACTTTTTTTTTAATTTACGCTACTGTGCGTTGTCGAAAATTTTGGAGAAAAAAAATTTTCAAGTTGTGTAATCCAAAAATCTACGGATTTTTTAGCGCTTTGAGGTGGTCAGCAAAGAGTTTTGTTGCATATTTGTAACTATTTTTATTTTTATTTCTTTATTTTTTTCGATTCAATGAAGACATAAAACGAGTTACATAGATATTAACAAAAACCCAATTTTTGTGACATTTAACTTCTGGAGATTGTATGAGACTGCAGGAACAGCTTATACGAAACCATAACAAACATGGATACAAAAATTGCAGCTTTTTATCCTAAATTCCGATGTTAAGGACTTATTTGACTGAACTAAGTGAAATTATGGAACTCGTTTCTGATACTGTAACAGAATTCACATGTCCACATGCTATCTACCCCTTCATCATAGCCTGTTTTCCCAATTCAGTACATACATTACATAATTATAGCAAAGATTTGCATAATCTGACCGTAATTTTAAGTTACATAAATGTTCAATATTTCTCTTGATTTCTGGTAATGCCAATATTTTTAAAGAAGTCACGCACAACCTTCACATATTTCTAAAGACTCTACTTTCACACTAAAGTTCTTTATATTACGAGAAAAAAAACGAAAGCGTGATTAATGTGCAATTGAACACAAAATCGTATATGCAACATTCTTCACATTTTTTTTATTGTAGATTCTTTTTAAGAAAAGCTAAATTTATGTGTGGCGTCCACTTTTTATGTTTAAATTAGGGATGTAACGATACGCCGTTATGCCGATCCGATACCGATACCGATATTTAAAATTAAATATCGCCGATACCGATTCCGATACCGATACGAATATTGAAATTGAGTTCAAGTTTAGATTAACAAAACTCAAGTGCAATTTTTTATTATACAAAATTACATTATAAGAGAGAATATTTAAAATTGATAAAATATTAAAAATATGCAGATAATTAGTAGAAAAGCAAGAAAAAATGTTTAATTCCTTTATAAAAAATACTCGCCATGCTTTTTAAAAAATCGATTTTTTAATGGACATTTATCAACTAATATTCTTCTAAATAACTTAATAGTTTATTTATTAAAAGACTTCTAAGTTTATATATATTCACTTAAATTTACATGAAAACACAGTTCTGAGTTTAAATTCGCATAAAAAAATTATGAAAATGGGTAATTTTTTATCCTTTTTCCTTGAGGAAAAATCATTATAGAATACCGAAAAAGAAATTTGTTCTAGCATCGCTTTCAATGCGATTATTGGTAATCGAAAAACAGAAATTCTTGCAATGGCAAGGATATGTAAAACTAATTAGAAATTATCCAAATTTGCAATACTTCCAGATCGCGAATTCTACATTTTCATGTCTTCTTTGGAGTATCTCTTTTTTTGCTGGAATAAGATTTAAAAAACAACGACTTGAATTTGAATTCATGGTAAAATTAACAAAAAAATAATAATTTTTTTTACAAAATAACAGCATAAAATATTATTAATTTTTAAAATTGATATTAATAAGATTTAAAAAATAACGAAGTGAATAAAATCATGGTGAAATCGAACAAAAATAAATTATTTGTTAAAAAAAACTCTGAAAAAAATTGTTAAAAGTATGGTCGTATCGACAGTAAAATATCGCCGATACCGATGTATCGGAAAATCTGAAGTATCGCCGATATATCGGTATCGGTATCGGTATTCGTTACATCCCTAGTTTAAATAAAATAAATGGTTGATTTGACACATGTTTTGGTTGTTTTTGTCGATTTGTATATGTCGAAGTGCTGTTTTTTTTCTTTCTTAAGTATCTTCCATGTTCAAATGACAATATATGGTTACATAATTTTGTGGAAACGTTTGAATTAAAAGAAAAGTCGTGTTGGTTTTGTTTTAGTTTTCGGGGCTAAAAGATTAACCAAAATAAGAAAAATATACATTGACATTTGAAATTGACATTCAAATGATGATTTACGTTTTTTTGTATTTTGTTTTGTTTATTTCGAATAACAGCAAAATCAAATGATTTATTCTGTAACATTGGTTGTTGTTTTTTAGGAAAGATTTTAGTTCATTCGATTTTAAATAAATGTTTATGTTTTCATTCCCTTTAAAGCTTTTTTCCTTCTTATTTGAAAGATGTCAATTGGAAATAATATTTTGGGATTTTTGTCAATTTCCGCTTTAGAGGCGAAAAATAATACATAAATAAAAAATTTGTTTTCTTTTAATTTTTGTTCAAATTGGGTTAGAAAAACAAACCAACAAAAAAATTATTTTATAAGAAAAGGTATTGAATATAACGCTGGCCAAAGACAGAGCCTAAAAATGAAAGATTTCCAAGTACCCAACAAATGCGAATGCAGACACTTTAATATTTTTTTAATTATTTACTTTATAATAATGTATATTTTTTACGAAATTTGTTTTCATTTCTTTTAATGATCATGCTCCCAATTATCCATTTGATTCATTCATCCATTTACGAAAATTTGACATTCACTTTACTTCCACAATCACAGGAGCGTATGTTATTGGAAAATAATTAAATATGATTGTGTTAATAAATACAAATCGTATTGCGAATGAATTAAGCTGTAAATGCGAATCCAGCAGTGAAAGGATGTTATGTTAACAAATTAAAACGTAAGTTAAATCACAGAACCAACAACAACAACAAAAACATACAGCTGTTAAGAGAAATCTGGGCCACAAAAAGGGGCCTTAAGTTTTTTTTTTGCAGTTGAACGTCATTATTTCGGCTTAAATGATGAAACAGAACTAAGCCTGCAACTTCAGGCAAAAACGCTGCCAAATAAACAGGCCCAAAACTAAATCAATGGCAGTAGCTTAAAACTTTTCTCATATTATTATTTTCTTTTGTTCTTATATTTCGTATGAAAAATGTTTGCACTTTTATTAAAACACTGCGTTGCGAGAATGAGTGGGTAAAACGGAGAGAATGAGAAAAAACTTTCTCAAAATTAAACAGATTTTATCTCATGACTGCTTTTTACGGCGTATGATTACTGTCAACTTGTATGGAAAAACTCGTCTAGCAACAGTTCTGTTTCATCATTAAGTTAATATATTATTTTCGGTTATATTTATTTATTGTATCTTCAATAAAATTGAACTAACAATAAGTAATCAAATCTTATCTCTAAAATTTTAATTTTTAAGTCCAGCCAATACAATTGGTATCCAACGCAAATTGTAAAAAATTTGTTTACTGAAGATTTCTGAGTGAATCAATAGGTTGCACCCTGTAAGCATCAGCAGCCCTTTTAATGTTGTTGCGAAAATTCGCATTAATTTTTTAGAGTCTGTATATAAGAATACATAGTTGAACACATTTAAAAAAGTGAAATTTCATAAGTGCTAAATGGATACTTTACTTTTAAGCAATTTTTATAGATTAAAACAACCCATGTGCGTGATATATTGCAAAAAAATCAGCAAATGTTATTGTTAGCTTCAGTTAATGTTATTATTTAAAACTTAAAAATGTTTTCAAAAAGAAGTTTTTACTGACTCAGACAAAAAGTTTGTTTGATATATTACAAAAAATTCAGAAAATATTTTTGTTTGAATCAGTACATTTTTTTGTTTGATATTTGAAAATATTTTTAAACAAATTGTTTTACAGATTCAGACAAAAAGTTTGTTTAATAAATCGCAAAAAATCAGTAAAGGATTTATTTCTTGTGATAAAATTTGTTTGAAATAAAAACGGTGTTTTTGTGCCTGTATATGTTTTCAAATTTGTTTGTAGAGCCATTTTTAGACAAAATATTTACTAATTCGTTGAATTTCATTACTGAAAATGAAATTCCGTTTTTTCTGTGTATTTTCTTCGAATTGTCTGACACGCCTGATAATATGTATATGTGGGCGCAAATGACAGTTACGCCACATCTAAGAAATTGTGTTTTTCTTAGATTGCAATGCCGAACCTGCACCACTTGCGAATCACAAGTTTAGAATCTTACTGACTTGTTTGGAAGCTCATTTTTATAACAAGTATTATATACATCTTAAGCCCATATATTTCTTTAATTTCCTGCCCTTTTTCTTGTTAATAAAATAAAATAATAAATAAATAAAAAAACAAACACAATTTTTAATTGTCTGTCGACTTAATTTAAACATAAATGATTTATTAGCATTATGTAAAAATATTTCCTTGTTACCATTTCATGTCAGTCAGTCGTACAAAAATAGCAGAAACAAATAAAAAAGTAAATAAGTTTGTCCTATATTAAAAAATTTGGAAAACAAAAATGGGTGTGTAATCATGCAAACAATTTTGAATACGATTTGTGTAAATTAAGCAAACAAATTTTGTGTAAGAACATAAATTTCATTTCAATTTAGACACACTTTTCCAAAAAAATAAAGAAAACTAAGAAGATTACTTCATGCTAGATTTCAAAATTATGTTATCTGGAAAAACACATAAAGTTGATAATTAAAAGAGAAGGAAAAAAAACACTGGCTTCCGTGTAAGAACTCTATTCTTTTAACGAAAATATATATATGCATATAATTCTTTTGATCATTTGTTTGTTTAAAAGTGTAAACAGCAGCAATAGTTTTTTTTTTTTTTTTTTTTTTTTTTTTTTTTTTTTTGGTTTTGGTCATAAATAATATTTGTATTTGTTTGTAAAATAACTACTCGTATCTCCTCCCTAATTTATTTATTTTGCAGAATTGTTAAAGAGTTTGTTCATGCATTTCATTATCTTTTAGTTAATAAAAAATACAAAAATTCAATATTTTTAGCTATTATCAATTGAATTCGAATTATTGTGAAAAGCCTAGATATCCCGGTTATTTTATGTACGCATCTACCACAGCGCTCACATGACGTAGCCATCTTCTTACATTAATGCTATGAAAGAAAAGGGTTTATATTCTTTGCAGAATATAAAAGGCAACCCTCGAGAATCAATTACTCTGTATAACAAAATCAAATTTTATCAAAATAACACGCCGAGGAAAGATATGGTTTTGGCATTTATTTTTTTTTTAATTAATTGTGATTATTTTTTTAATTAATTGTGAACCTTAATTAGTTTACGACAAATAAAATCATGTTTACATTGAATCATTACATTATTAGCATTCATAAAAAACATGGTTACATTTAACAGTATATGTGACCTGCTCCACGAAAAGGGACCTCTGCGCCGAAAAATTTTTTGTTTTACTTTTTGAGTTATTCTTATAGGAAAACGCTCTTTCAAATGCCGCAAACCGGAAGTTTCTATGTCTTTTAGTTTTTTTACAAATCACCTCTAAAGATGAACATAATTAATGAAAAAATTTAAAAATGTGATATAAACAGATAATATATATAATATTTGATATTTAAAAAAAGTTCAATATAAAGTTTGCTCTTCCTCAATATCTTGAAGAGATAATTGCAGCGCTTCTGAAACTTCTGGCGATGAAAATGCATCCCACTCATCACTGACTAGAGGTAAACATTCTTCCAAACAATCGCTGAAGTATTGTTCTTCAACACTCTTAAGTTCGTCTTCCAGACACATTTTCTTACGTTAATTAAGATTTATTTTAACCTGAAATTAATTAATAATAATAATAGGTTTTTTACTGTTGGAAATATTTTTCATAGAGGCAACACTGCATAGTGAACATCGTACAAAGTACCAGAGAGTCGAAATACATCGCCAGATGATCAGGTTGAAGGAAGAGTTGCATAACCATGCGCAAAACACGGAAAAACGAAGCGCTTTTTTTAAACGCATTTTTCTCAATAACTTCTTTTCGGCGCAGAGGTCCATTTTCGTGGAGCAAGTCACATATATTGTTAAAAAAGTTCTGACTACAACCATAGTATAATTACAAATATAACTGAAGTATGATTCTAAAAAAATAAAATATAACAAGAACCATACTATTTTAAAGCAATTTGTTTTCAATCAATCTATGGTTATAAAATAGACATTTGTGTGTGTCTGCTTTTCCGTAATTTTTTACAGGCATTTGGATTGATATATTCCAAGCAAAACATTAAAATCGATTGTAAGCTTTTGATTTTATTTGCAATTAAGTGAGGAAACTCAATTGTTATAATCACGATCTTCATAAAACAGTATAAAGACTTCAACTCCCTAACTGCTTTTGAGTTGCGCCCAATAGACAAATTCTGCGCCGCAATTAAACAAATGCTGAGAAGAAAAAAAAAATTCATGTAAGTTGGAAATTGCATGTAAGTTGGAATCATGTTGCCAAAAGAGTTGATGGAGTAGCGAAATTTCGAAAATTCATTTTTTAAAAATGAATTGTAATGGTTTTTAATTATTTGTATATTTGAAGTAACTGAAACAATCTGCTGTACTTAATTAATTTTTGTTGCTATTAATTTTTAAGTTATTAGCGAAATAAAATGCAAAATTTTTTCGTTTCCAACCTTTATATAGTTGTGTATGTGCGTATGTGTGTATAAAAATGGAAAATTCTGGGCCTTATTAGGGTTGTGGAATCGACTTCGATATGTTATACTAGATTAAAGAAACATACATATATTTTTATTCAACATAATGCAAACTCTCGAGTCAAATCTATTTTAAAACTGGATATAGTTGCACTTACATATCGTTACATTGATACAAAAATATCAAATTGTTTTTTTATATTTAAATCAATTAAAGGTTCATTTATCGATATATACAAAAACTCGGTTAAATAATTCTTTTTTAAGAAACCGACTACAAAATAGGCGTGGCACAGCCCCCTTATTTTAATATCATGTACTTTTACGAGAACTAATTGTGTATGCGAAGTTTCATAAGAATCGGATAAGTAGAAGTAGTTAAAATGAATATTTACTTTTCATGGGTGTGGCACTGCCCACTTTTCTAAACGTAATGTTGTATTGTAACAATATCTAAATCGGTATGTAAAGTTTCATAACAATCGGGTAAGTAGAAGTAGTTAGAGTTCTTATTTGCTTTTCATGGGCGTTGCACTGCCCACTTTTCTAAACATAATGTTGTATTGTAACGACAACTAAAGGGGTATGCAAAGTTTCATAAGAATCGGTTTAGTAGAAGTTGTAGAAAAAGAATATTTACTTTGCATGGGCGTGGCACAGCCTACTTTTTTGATCGTAATGTAGTATTTTAACAGAAGCTTAATGTGTGTGTAAAGTTTCATAAGAATCTGTTGAGTAGAGGTAATTGAAAACGAATGTGTATTTACTTTGTGTGGGCCCCGCCAACTTTTCAACGAATGATAAACCTTTTTTCTTTTTTGTTTGAAGTCGGTTAAAAATTAGTTAGGACCTTCTATATTAAGATAACGATATGTAGCTTGATTGAATAACTCCTCATCAATGTTATTAAGGCAGACAATTTTTAAAAAGCGCTTCAAGCTGGTTGTTCCGAATGGCTCAACTAAAAGCTCTGCAGAACAACTCTTTTCTGATGCCGTTATTTCCAATAATAATGAAAAATTCTTTATTTCCAGCTAGAAACCCACAAAAATCCGACAGATTTCAAATTGCAAACTTTTCCTTTTTCGCATATCGCTACCTCAGTATTGGTCCTTTCTAATGCTTTTTTCCTATTTTTATGGAGCAAACCAATACTGAGGTAGCAGCGATATGTTTACAATTGCTTACCTTTTCGTCATCGAAACCTTCGTATCGCTACCTTCGGTTTGAGATCTGTGACAATCGGTAAATCGTAAGAGACAAAGGTAGAAATATTTAAAGACATAAAAATTCCTAAGCGAGATCTTCTTAGCCTTTAGAGAATTTAATGATTTTTAGAATATGTAACCAATTCTATGCAGGAAATTATGTGCGCACTTACCAATTTCAATTTGAATTTATTTTTATTTCGGATTTTTTTCTCTAATCAAAAGGATGTACTTCCAGATTGGTCCCGTTGAATAGTGGGCGGGGTCACGCCTATACAAAGTAAATACACATTCGTTTTCAACTACTTCTGCTCAACCGATTCTTAAGAAACTTTACACAGACATTAAGCTTCTGTTTAAATACTACATCAGGATAAAAAAAGTGGGCTGTGCCGCGCCCTTGCAAAGTAAATATTCTTTTTCAACAACTTCTAAACCGATTCTTATTAAACTTTGCACACACCTTTAGTTATCGTTACAACACAACATTACGTTTAGAAAAGTGGGCAGTGCCACGCCCATGAAAAGTAAATAAGAATTTTAACTATGTACTTCTACTTAGCCGATTCTTATGAAATTTTGCATACACATTTAGTTATCGTTACAATACAACATTGTGGTTAGAAAAGTGGGCAGTGCCACGCCCATGAAAAGTAAATATTCACTTTAACTACTTCTACTTATCCGATTGTTATGAGACTTCGCACACACAATTAGTTCTCGTAAAAGTACATGATGATGAAATATGGGGCCGGTGGCACGGCTATTTTGTAGTCGGGTTTTTTACGAGAATTGCTTTTTTTTTGTTCGATAGATTTCAAAAACTTATCAAATTAAAAATGTAATTTTAGAGTTTATTATTTAATCAACATTCTTCATAGAAAGTTAAAAATCAAATTTCTTTCTAAAATAATTGAATTTTAATTTAATTTGAACTAAACTGAAGACTGCTGTAATAAACTACTCCTCGTAAAATAAGATATAAACTTTCAAAACGCCGATACACTTACATGCATATATATTTTTTATTAGAATCATGCTATTTTTTTGTAGAGTGTTATTATTTTGTAATTTTTTTTCTTGTGCTGCCGTTAAATGAATTTGCTCCTTGTCGTACTGTCATCCTGGGTTACAATATTCCTGTATGATACGCCGGCGCAACATAAATTAAACTTACAGAAACAAATGTTTTATCAGGATTTGACTATCTTCATGCGCCATATACACGAGTAATGAAAACTGAAAAACATGGATAAATGAATGACTAAGTGCATGAGTAAATAAACGAATGAATGAATGAACGAGTCCGACATACACAAAAAAAGAAGTGAACTCAATTCAGTAGAAGAGGTTTTTGATCATGGCATTTGTACTGAACTGATGGTGGTTGGTTGGTGGTGGTTTATCTGTCTGTCGGTGGTTGTAGCCGTAAAGAATTGAATATACATATAAAAGCATGTGGTCATATTTTATTTAGTTTTATTTATTTGGTTTGTTTAATGAATTTTACTAATGGTAGTACGAGTACATGATGATTTAAACAGGGTGTTTTAATAGAAGTTAGTGTTAAACATTACACGGTGTTTACAGCAAAAAATAGCAGCAAAATTTTATTAGCAAAATTTTCCCGATCTTTGAAAAAAAAAATTAATACAATATATCTTCAGGAAAATACTCAGTGTAAGGTCCTTAAAGTAAGCTGGGTGATACTCTGTGTAATTCGTTTCGAAAAGAAAACTGTTCGAACTTGTATCTTATTTACATTGCAATTCGAAAGCATTTGCTTTCGACTTGAAATACAGAGTAACCCTCTAAGAAAAATCCCACAAACACCTCTTTTCCATACACCATTTTCCTAATCAAAGTCCATTTCTTAAATAGTTGTGTATGCTTTTTATGTTTTAATTCAAGCGCATAACAAAAATATTGCGTGCATTTCAGTCCCAATGTCCGTCTGTATATTACTGTAACTGTCGATTTAGTTTACCTGTCTAATAAACGTTTGTTTTTTATTGTCGTTATTTTTTGTTTTGTTTTATCTGTAACAGCTGAGTTGTAAAGCAGTAAAAGTGTTTTGTTTGTTAAGTTCGTAATGAACTAATTGTGACAAGTATTAACATTTCTATTATAATTCAAATCTAAATAAGCGAAAACATGTCAACAGCTTATTAATTAATTTATTTAACCCCTTAAAACTTATAATTAATTAATTTGCTGGATCACTTGCTTCAAATTAAACACACACCAAATCGTTTATGTGCTTATTGACTATTTTGTAATTTAAAACAATTTCCCTGAAAAAAGTCCAAGTAAATTTTTGTTTTGAAAATTGATCCGGAAATATAATGCAGCAGCATATTTCAAACGTTTGACTTTGTGTTTGGTGGGAAGCTCTGTCACCTCACTAATACTAATAAGCAACAATATAAACACATTTTGCGTTCTGCCCACCACTGTTCCAATATCAAATTCAGGTTGTTTCAACTGGAAATATATTTGATTCAACATGATTTTTCGTATTATTTCAGTATCAACTTCATTTTGATTTAAATGTACTGGAATATTAAATCAAAATGAAATATAGTTAATTCAAAAACATAAATGTTTCTTCAAATTATTGTAAATCATTAATATGATTATTTCGAACATATTTGCTTTATGAATCCGAATTGATTATTAGGCTAAGGTTCGTAACGTTATATTCAGAAGGAATAATGTTGAATTAACATGAAACATCCATGAAGCAAAATCACTACCAAACAATTTTAAATTAACCTGGTTTTCGACGATTTTACATTAAAATTTTTTTGTGTGCAGTTTCATAAGAATTGGTTTAGTAGAAGTTGTTAAAAGATGAATATGACACAAAAATGAGGTTGTTGCTAGAAAACAGGGATACTTACAGATCTATGAGGCTAGACCCAACAACAAAATTGCAACGGGAAAATAACAACATTATTGTCGATCTATACAAAAAGGAATATATTGACATTTACCAAAAGCGAAAACTACAAAGCAGCTCTGCAATAGCTCCGAGGATATACGGATTGCCAAAAATCCACAAAGTGGGAACTCCCTTAAGACCTATAGTGTCGTCTTTACATGTACCGTGCTACCAACTATCGAAATATATAGGGCAACTTCTAAAGCACATAATATCAGAGAAGTACAACATTAAAAACTCGTCAGATCTAAAAAATCAATTACAACATATAAAAATAGATGAGAATGAAATCTTAATATCCTTTGATGTAGTTTCTCTGTTTACAAATATACCAATACACGTTGCTATTAAAACGATAATGAAGAAATGGGATACTATAAAAAATGTTACAAAAATACCAAAAACACTGTTCTTAAAGATACTACGATTCTGTCTTATTGAAAACAACTACTTTATATACGACAAAACAGTTTTCAACCAAGTATTTGGCATGCCAATGGGTAATCCACTCTCCCCTACCATAGCTGATATCGTATTGGACGCTCTTCTTGACGAAGCATTTGCGGAATTCGAACACAAAAATATTCGCCTTAAATACATAGCCAAATATGTAGATGATATCTTGGCAATTATAAATCATAATGATAAGGACACAATTCTTAACACATTAAACAAATATCACCCAAAAATCCAATTTACAACGGAGATGGAAAAAAATAAATGCATAAACTACCTTGACACATCCCTGCATAGGGAAAATGGAAAGATCGTATTTGATTGGTACTCTAAGGAGACATCATCGGGCAGAATAATTAATTTCAATGCAACACAACCAAAAAGTCAGATAATCAATACTGCGAAAAATCTTATTTTCAGAGTTCTCAGTATTAGTGATAAACATTTTCACACAAAAAACACAAAAAATTATATCAATACTTAAACATGACAGTTTTCCAGCTAAATTAATAAATTCACTAATAAACGAAATCAGAGAAAAATTAGAAAACAGCACAAATCAAACAACACATACCGAGAAAAGAAACAAAGAAAAAAAATTTTACAGTGTATCATATATTCCACGTTTGACAGACAAAAAAGAAATAAAAACAGCTGTTGAAATTAACAATATAAAATTTGCATATAAACCAAACACAACACTAAACAAGATTTTTACAAAAGTCAAAGCGCCAACAGATAAACAACTACAATGTAACGTAGTTTACGAATTACAATGTAAGGGAAATAGCGAAGAAAATTGTAACTTAATATACATTGGTACAACAAAAAGAAATTTAGAAACCAGAATGACAGAACATAAAAGTTATATAGCAAAACAAAAAACTGCAACAGCTTTATCAACGCACATTATCAACAACAAACATACTGTGGATTTTGATAATGTGAGGATTTTAGACAGAGAAAACATAGAGAGAAAGAGATATACGATCGAAAGCTTGCCAATACAGCAAAATATAGAAAGAACAATGAATATAAAAGAGGATACGAATAATATCAGCGCGAGCTACATTGTTGCAATCAAATAAAAAATTAACAACAGTCTGTGATAATAATTTTAAAAAAATTAAAAAAAATAAAAATAAAAAAAAAAATTTTATTTGCTTAAAATATCTTAGTGGTTTAATAATTTTAATTAATTTATATTAAAATGCAATTATTTATTGTAATATTTATGTAACTAAAAATCTTCATATTGTAAGTAAAATTGTGTAAAATCTGATTAATTTTGTAATAATGTAATGTTTTTGAAATTTAAATAGACGAAAGCCCCTGAAGAAGTCAACAAAAAATTGACGAAACGTTGGGTACAAAATGTAATAAATTTGTTTTATTAACATTAAATACGTTAGGCCTGATTAGCTTGAATAATTCTTCATATACTCAAATTAAATAAAAATAATAATTACTTGGCATGTGCGAGGCACAGTCCACGTTTTTAATCATGATGTAGTATTCCAACAGAAGCTTAATGTGTGTGCTTAATCGGTTGAGTAGTAGAGTAGTTAAAAAAGCATGTGCATTTACTTCGCATGGGCGTGACCTTGCCTACTTTTCAACGGAACTAATCTGGAAGTACATCGTTTTCATTTAAAAAAAATATGGAGTTAGTATTGAGTACCAAATGAGAAGTAGTGAGTAGTATTGAATAATTAAAGTAGCAGAAATTTCGGCCACTTTTTGGATCGACGTATTGCACGTTTTTTAAACTAATCGTAGTAGTTAGACGATCAAGAATCGAAGTATTTATCATGTCGAATTGTAGAATTTGCTTATCGTAGCCAAACGATCAAGAGCTGAAGAATTTATTTCGATGTATTGCACGTTTACACAAACTAATCGCAGTTAGCCAATCAAGAGTCGAAGTATATGTACATATATCTTATCGGATAGTAGTATTTGCTTGTCGTAGTTAAACGATCGTGGGCTAAAAAATTTTATTCGACTTTATTTCAAGTTTTCACAAACTAATCGTAGTAAGCTGATCAAGAGGAGAATTAGTTATCTCGTCGGATTGTTATTCGTTCGTTGCTATTAAGCGACAGAAGGTTATTCACACAGAAAAAGCTATCACCAAAAAAATTTCAAACAAAGGTTTGTCTAAAACAAAATTCATTTTCAGCAAATGTTCTTTACTGAATCAGTGAATTTTTTGTTTGACTTTCATTTAGGACGCCAAACACGACAACAAAAAAAAATCTTTTTATTGTAACCCAAAAAACAACCCCGATGACGACATACACATACATAAATAACAACGACAACAATGATAAGAAAAGGAATGCCATTGTAACAACTTTTTTTACTGAAGATTTCTGAGTGAATCAATTCGTTAATATTGTTGCGTCAATTCTCATTCATTTGTTTAGTCTTTAGAGAAACATACAGAGTTGAACACATTTAACAAAGCGAAATTTTATAACTGCTTAATAGGTGATGATGTTATTATTTAAAGCTTAAAAATATAAAAATAAAGTTTTTACTGACTCAGAGAAAGTTTTTTTTAATAGATTACAAAAAATCCAGTAGCTATTTTTTTAATTCAGTAAACTATTTCGTTAGAATTCGTAAGTATTTTTAGACAAATTGGTTTTTAAATTCCGACAAAAATATTGTTTGATGTTCTACAGAAATCCAGTAAACATTTTTATTTGACTCAGCAAATTATTTTATTTAGAATTTGTTAATATTTTTTTAGACATATTATTTTATAGATTTTCAATGAAATTATTAGATATTTTTCCCTGCATTTACAAATTTGTTTGTAGATCCGTTTCTGGGCCAAATATTTACTTATTCACTGAATTTCTTTACTCAAAATTAAATTTTATTTTATTAGATCATGAATGATCTAATAAAATAAAAAAGGAAGCAGTCCTTTGAAGAGGCTGGACGGATGGAAGACGCAGATTTATTACGAATACTAAATTTGATAACATTTTTTATCATTTCATAAAGATTTCAATGTATAATTGATGAATGTGAATAAAAGTTCAGGCCTAGTCTTATATATGTGTGTCGCATATTGACGTTTTCTTTGATAACAATAATTTAAAAAGAGCAAGATATGATATCTTATCGCAACAATATGTTTGTTCAAATGTTTATAAAAATAAAACGTTATTCATATACTCATATATTTCGTAAATAATATTTTTAATACGATATTTTTTTTAGATCGTTTGCTCACAGAAGATTCATTACTACCCTGCAACAGCATCGCCTAAAGGAAGTGTTATTGTGTTATCAAGTTGTATGGCTTTGTTTGTGCGCATTATCTATTCTAGCGCCTAAGCTACCTGGATCATGAATGATCTAATAAAATCAAAATGGCGGCACAGGATAGTCAGAGGACAAAGATTAAAAATATTTGTATATGAACCTATATTTTTTTATACAAAATATGGATTGTCCAATCTTCAATTGCCTCTCTTCCATAAAGCGAAAATTGTCGTAAAGTATAAACCTCTAAAAAACGTGCTCGAAAATAAATTAGCTTTGAATAACGAAGAAAAAAATCGCGCCAATCACGATTACGTCAGCAAATGGGTTAACAATATCTGCTTTATTTGTTATCAATTACTGAAAAATAAATTTGTTTCTCTAATTCATATTCATATAGATATTTGTATTTTAACAAGTTGTCACCATTGTGTATGAATTTAATTAAGTACCTTTACTGTGCGCTAAGGCCTTTTATACATTTTTTGACGATATTTTATTATTCTAATTTTTTGTAAATTTATGTAACAAAGACAGCAACAATAAAGAGAAAGAAATAAACAAGTTTTCTTATTCAAATGACAGGTAAGATGAATATTTTCGGACAAAAAGTTGACATTGATATTTCATTTGAATGGTAAAGCTTATGATTTCTTATGAATATTTTATTACAAAAATAAACTTAAAGGAAAGCAGCTAAAAAATCAAAATCAAATAAAAAAAATATTGAATACTAGCGATAAAGAATTTAACCAATTGCCAGGCGTTGGAGTGTCAATTATATAATAAAATTAATTACATATACGGGATTTAGGCGAAGTTTTTAGCATGATTTTTTTAGAGTTGATGGTCGAACGAGGTAAAACTACGTCTAATCAATAAGAAGTCTAAAAGATTTTGCCTTAGAAAGTAATTTCCGTTGGATTTGGTATCCCACTAAACGCCTTATACACTCTAAAACATTACTTCAAATTTACGATCATATATTGTCTAAATTTGTGTTGAAAATTTTGTAGTTATTTTATTAAAGAAAATAAATTTCAAATTAAACATATTTAGTTCAGGTGGAAAAAATTTAACATAAAGTATAATACGGCTATGGCTGAATGGTAGAAACGTCAGACTATCATTCAGGAGGTTGCGGTTCAAACCTGCACGCAGCCAATCGCTTTTTTAGTAAAAAGATTTTGTTTAAAAATAATGCGTGTGTAATTTTAGGTCGAAAGTAGTCTGTAAAGTGTTGCCTACTATTATCGACCAAATTTTCAACAAAAGTGTTTTAGAGTGTACTCAGTTTGACCATAAGCTTGAAAAAAATCGAAAAAGTCTTCATCTAAGTCCCGAAATATACAAGTACGTTAGGTTCACAATATTCACCTCCGTTCCTATATTTTTCCTATAGATTGGTTTGTTTTATAACAATTACCAACATTTTTCAGCTTTTAAATATATTTCATTAGCAAGGTCGCGTTTTATGATGTATAAATTTGGACCAGTAATGCGATCAGCCAAATGATATTCCATAAGTCTTGAAATGTGATTATTTCGAACTAACTTGGTTTTTATTACAAAGTCTTATTTATACAATACATTAAAGTTCGGAAAATGTTATTAAAAAAATGGACGAAAAAATTATATTCAAAGGAGCAAGAGAAAAATTAACGTTTATCCCTACACGGCAGAACATAACAGCGTTGTTTTCGCTGTGTTTAGGGGGTATTCAAATATTGAGGCTCCTCATGTATGCTTGAATTGGAAATTTTTCATTGTGTACTGTATTCTACTAGTCATTCCCTTCATTTGATATCCATATTGAGGTTTTTATAGGCAAATAACTAATTCACCACTTTGTGGCGGCGATCATCTGTGATTTACAATACTACTGAATACACATAATCGTAACGTCATTAGAGCAATGGGTCATGAAAATTAAATGTGTTCACCAAACTTTAGATCAATCGGTTAACAGTAAAGGCCTAAATCTAAATATAACTTTTTATGGGCGTGGCACCGCCCACTAGAGGAAAAGTCAGGCTTTATAACGCATGTCTCAGTGGTCTTCTGCTTTAAGCACACTGCAGGCAAACCCTTTTGAACAAAAAAATAATTTTGAAAATCGGTTCGCAATTGACAGTTATGAAAGGGGGGGTAAATTTCCCCCTCCGACTTCCGAAAAAAATTATGGGGCCACACTGCAGGCAAATCCTTTGGAACAAATAAATAATTTTGAAAATCGGTTCACAAATGACAGAGTTGTGCATAGGGGGAACAAATTTTCCTCTTCCGATTTTGGAAAAAAAATTATGAGACCAAACTGCAGCCAAACCCTTTCGAAAAAAGAATTTTGAAGATCGGTTCAGAAATGACAGAGTTATGCCTCTACAAACATAAACAAATACACGAATTGAGAACCTCTTTCTTTTTTGAAGTCGGTAAAAAAAGCCTAAAATCATTAAAATCGATGAACAAATGTTGATTTTATTTGCAATTAAGTAAATGTACTCAATTTATGGGCGTGGCACCGCCCACTAGAGGAAGAGTCAGGCTTTATAACGCATGTCTTAGTGGTCTTCTGGTATAAGCACACTGCAGGCAAACCCTTTTGAACAAAAAAAATAAATTTGAAAATCGGTTCGCAATTGACAGTTATGAAAGGGGGGGTAAATTTCCCCCTCCGATTTCCGAAAAAAATTATGGGGCCACACTGCATGCAAACCCTTTGGAACAAATAAATAATTTTGAAAATCGGTTCACAAATGACAGAGTTGTGCATAGGGGGAACAAATTTCCCCCTTCCGATTTTGGAAAAAAAAAATTATGAGACCAAACTGCAGCCAAACCCTTTCGAAAAAAAGAATTTTGAAGATCGGTTCAGAAATGACAGGGTTATGCCTCTACAAACATTAAAAAATACACGAATTGAGAACCTTTTTCTTTTTTGAAGTCGGTAAAAAAAAGCCTAAAATCATTAAAATCGATGAACAAATGTTGATTTTATTTGCAATTAAGTAAATGTACTCAATTGATAAAAATCACAATTTCCATACGTATGTGTGTTGTATGAAAATCGCAGTTCTTGTTAATTAAGTTCCCTCTATAGATGTTCGAAGTTTCAGATGAATTCAATCACCAATTTAAAAGTTCCAGATTTATTACAATTTATTTTGCAAAAGTCTCCATGTATAATAGGGGAAATCACCCTTCGTTGAAAACTGCTATTGCAGACCTTGCAGGTCATGCAAGTCTAGGATATATGCTACAATATGCAACACAACAAGAACAAAATATAAGAAACTAACATTTCCTACACAGTAGCAGATATGCAATACTAAAAACTGTAGGAAACTTGTCTAGCATATATGCAATTAGCAAAATTACTCAGAGAGGCTCTCTGAGAGTGTATAAAACATAAACATGAAAATAATATACAAACTAATAGTTGGCTTCAACAAGAAAAGTAAACAAAGTTGGTTTGTGTGTGTACGTTTATATTATTTGTTCATTTTATGTATTTAAATATCAAATGTATGCATCTTTAATAAATGTTAGTTCAGAATTAATCAACAAATAATAAATTAAGAAAATATTAAAAGTAGTTTTTTATGGTACATTTGAAAAATTACATAGTTATACATAATACATATCGTGCTATAACCGCCAAAAAGCTTAAGCGCCATAAAGTAAATTTTACAGGAGAACTATTTTTTAGTTATCCTTGGTTTAAATCGAAGTAGAGCCCTTATATTGGCTATATAGGATTGTGTTGGATTGTTATATGTAATGTTAATAGTTTTAATAACTTTCCTATAAGACAACGCATGTTTGTGTAGGTTAAGATATTTTAAGATATTATTGATGCCATGAAAAATCAATTAATTTAATCAAATTATTTTAAAACTAGTAATTATTATCTTTATCAAGCTGTTCTTTAACCGTTTCATTGAGGTCCTTGCCGTTTTTGACACTAGTTTTGCTCTACTTGCAAAAGAGAATTTTAGCTTAAGCGACACATTGCAGTTACAAAAAAATGTAAACAAATTAAAAATTTAAAGGGAAACTGCACTTAAGCTAAAATTTCTTTTGCTGTATTTTCGTAACGGTACATGGCAGGACTTTGAAACTTTAACAGATAGTCCGATTTATCGTAAATAATCGATTTTCGTTCAAAAACGATTTTCGAAAAGCATGTCGCTTGAGCTTTTTTGGCGGTTATGGCTGGATATATGTATGTATGTATGTATGTGTTTCCTACATCTTTGAAGAAGACACTCATTCTTTGTAGGAGAAAATGATAGTTTATATGCTAGAGGTGCAAATGTGCCACAAAGAGTGATTTCCGCTAATGTTTTAATTTTTTTAGCCGTCCAGAAACTTAAAATATAGATACAATCGAACCTGTTTATAGTACATGTACTTTTCTTTTTGCAGTACACGTAAACGATTATTGTACATCTACTTTTTTTCAACACACGTACATGTAAATGTACTTTTTTGCAGTACACAAGCTAAAAGTATTGTTACACTCGAAAATGTTTGGTTCAACTGCTCATGTTCGTGTACGAAACCAAATTTTAAAACAAAATACGTACAACATTTAGAGACACACATAATTGTTATGAAAATAAAGATATGTGTTGGTTGCTTTTGGACAGTACATGTATGTACGATGTGTGTTATTTCTGAACCTTGACTTCAAACGGTTACTTGCGTACTTATTAAGAATTAGTACACGGCATAGAAAATATTGTAAGCCTTACGTTTAAGGTAGATGTGCTTAGCACATTTTAACACTCTTATTCTTCGTTGTATGGGTCTGTTTGTACCTTTCTTAAAAAAGGTGGAAAAACTCGCCTTCAACGGCGATATAACGAGCTGAAATGCTCCTCTTGTAAAACGCTTAAACGTGTATTTACGCATTTTTCGATCTCATTTAACTATATGTATTTCCTTTATTCACTTTTTCTGTTTCGTCGCTGTTTTTCACACATTAGAGTAGCTAAAAATCAAAACCGATAATATATAGACCAGTTTTTTTATTAAAAAAATTACCAGCGGTTTGGAATTGTTTATATAATTGAATAATTTGATAGCCAGGTCTTTTAAACAAGCTATTTTTAGATGAGTTCGGAACTGGTCTTTTTAATGCTCTACTAAAAACATGATAATTAGTCAAATGTTATACAAAAAACGATACATTTTATTCTTTTTTTATTCTTCTTAACATATTACTTTAAATCTAAATTTATTTCAGTGGCTTGTTGGTACAACATAGATACTACTCATTGTTAAAATAAATATTTATTTGTATCATCACATTTTATAATAAACTTTGAAATGTACAAACGTCTATACCCTTCATAATGAAGCAAAGAGTGATTATTAATAGTTGAAACAAGTATTTTAATCACTTAAATTATCATGAAGATTTGTGCTTCATGAAAGAATTTTCCTTAGCTTTATTATGTAGAAAGAATATTTTTTTAAATTTAAGCTAATCTATTATATGAATTGAAGCCTGATTTTGTAGCCCAACAACAACAATTTGATGTTATTGTTCGCAGAAATTTTTATCACACTTTAAGACACGAAAGTATACAAATTACACCTTGTTATTGAACAAACAAATACATACATACATACATTGTCAATGAGATTAACAAACATAAGCTACCCTGCAGACAAAGTAGCTGGTATGTAGTTGGAACTATACTAGTTGCTTTTTGCTTCAGACTAGTTGCCTATCTATCCTTTTTTCATATATCGAACTATCGATTTTAACATTATGTTGTCATAGGAGACCAACTAGTTCATTTGTATACAGTTATATCCCAGTTGGAATCCTAGTTATAGTAAACTAGTGCGATTACTAGTGCTTTTATTAAGAGTTTTGTAACTCTTAAAAAATCTTTGGCTCATCCGGGGTACGAACACACATTCATCATACTTTAAGGCAAGTACTCTACCCACTGAGCCACATTCTACTTATTTTTTTAATAGCTAAAAATATGTTTTATATAAAATCGTATACCTGAAAATTTTGTCCCTTTTTGACTAGTATCGTTACTAGGCTCAATACAGCTGGTAATATAATTGTCCTTTTTTGACTAGTATCGTTACTAGTCTCAATACAACTAGTAAAATGATTGTTCTTTTCGACCAGTAACGTTACTAGTCTTGTTACAACTAGTAATATGACTGTCGATTTTTACTACTATCATTACAACTAGTAATATGACTGTCCCAAAGCGTTACTAGTTGTCACTTTAGCTGCTGGGTATAATTCAAGATAACTTGAACAAATACTAGTTGAATCTATCTTATGGATGTTAAATCTGTTTAAATATTAATAGCAGTTTTGGTTTAACTTTGAACATTTTAAGTTAAGTTATTTAATTTGAATATTTAATGACCAAGAAACTCTCATTAAAAAACACACAAGAAAGGTTTTTTTAAGAGCCTCCATGTTCGTGTATTGAGCCCGAGTTACTTCATATATTTTATATGAGATAATAGACGCTTTAGAAAAATGTTTAATCGTTTAACTTCTTATGTAAATACATCTATATATTATATATATATTTTTTTTTAGCAAAAAGCAGACTAATTTGTTACTTTTTCTTATTATTTGCTATAATTCCCACTTTCATTGTTTTGTGTTATAGTTTTTCAATATTTATTAGTTTGTTGGCAAAAGTGGTCAAAATATTACACTTCATTAGCGACTTCAAATGAGATTTTGTTTAAAACGAATAGTAATTAGCTGCAGTATTAATTTATTTTTAATACCTCCCACTAGCTGACTGCGTGTGCATCTATTAAGTGTTTAATGGGCATTATCGTAAGCGCCAAACACATAAATTTTTGGGGAGAAAGTTTAGTTTTTAATTATATATTTTGAAATGCATATATGTAATTTGTGGGAAGATGAATACGCTTAATTAAGTACTTATTTTAAATATATCATGCAATAATTTTGTTTCCTGTGTATGTTTATTTTAATCAAATGCCAAACTTTTTCTGCAATGTAACCAAACCTTTTTTAACCAACGCACTATAGTTTAGATCACCACTTTCTTTGGCCAAAAGTATTTTTTTTTTGTTGTTTTAATGCATTTTATCGGTTACTTTTATTTATTTCATCTTCAATAAAAATGAGCTAAATAAAGGTAATCAAATCTTAACTCTAAAATTATAATTTTTAAGTCCAGCCTATTCCAGCCAAAAAGATTTGTTTCCGCGGTTGATTCTTAAGTTGTCTTACGTCTCTCGTGTTCGGCTGAGAGCAAGAGTGTTCCTCCTTCTCAGCCGAGTGTGTTAGAGGCCACACTCGGCTGAGAAGGAGGAACACTCTTGCTCTCAGCCGAACACGAGAGACGTAAGACAACTTAAGAATCAACCGCGGAAACAAATCTTTTTGGCTGGAATAGGCTGGACTTAAAAATTTTAGTTTTAGAATTAAGATTTGATTACCTTTAGTTAGCTCATTTTTATTGAAGATGAAATAAATAAAAGTAACCGATAAAATGCATTAAAACAGAACAAAAAAAATACTTTTGGCCAAAGAAAGTGGTGGTCTAAGCCATAGTGCGTTGGTTAAAAAAGGTTTGGTTACATTGCAGAAAATGTTTGGTTAATGATGTTGTTAGCTAGAGGATTTAAGTATAACTCAAGTTTTTTATGTATCTTGTCGCATGTTTTCAAAACACAGTCTCTTTTAAGAGAAGTAACACAATCAGGCAATTAATGCCTACAAGTTCATTAATTAATGTATTACCTTCTTTGGGAAAAGGGATAGTGTATAGAGAACAGGTGGTGAAGTGGGAGAGAGATAGAAAGCTTAATTCATTTCCAACTCTGCTATTGTGCGTTTTTTGTAGAGCAGTGTTTCAAGTCCCTGTGGTCTCAAGTCCCTGTGGTGTCAAGTAGAAGCATTTAGTTATTTAAGCTGCGTAGCTTTTTTTATTAGTTCTTTTACTTCGCCGACGGTTCTGCTACAATGCCGAC
This sequence comes from Panzeria rudis, assembly GCA_956483635.1. Classification (NCBI taxonomy): domain Eukaryota; kingdom Metazoa; phylum Arthropoda; class Insecta; order Diptera; family Tachinidae; genus Panzeria; species Panzeria rudis. The sequence continues at coordinate 138,239,142 of OY101448.1, forward strand.
GAAGGAGGGTGCTGTGAACTGCATTAGGATATGTTAGTATTAATCTCTGCCGGTACTGCCAAAGTGATCAGTGCTATTCCTTCATTACTTTAACAGTTCAACAACAACCAACACAAGAACACCAATGCACATGAGAAAAATGCATGATGTTGTTGGCTTGCCTGAAAATAGTCTTGAACTCAAGAGCTCAGGCTTTGTAGTCAAGCGCGCTAACTACTCAGCCAACAGGACCCTCTTATCCATCGGGACATCTACATTTTTATGAATTCGCTTATTTCTAACATACCAAGGGGTGATGTAATCACACGGAGTATTTTATTTTGTCGCCTTTGAATTTTCTCTACATTTGATGTCGAAGCAATGCCCCATAACTGGATACCATAGGACCATATTGGCTTTAGAATAGAGGTGGAAAACTATCGATAGTGTCACTATCAAAACTTTTCGATGTTTTGAAAAAATATATCGATATATCGATTCTAAACTATCAAAAGTTAGAAAAACTATCGATATATCGACGATACTATCGTGATACTATCAAAGTTTTATACTTCTTAGAGAAAGCACTAAACATGTGTGTAAAAATGCTAAATAAAACCGGTTCTGAAACAAAACAGAACTTTATTTCTTAGTACAATAAATAACAAAACTAAAATCCTTGCAAAATTTCAATATATGAAAAATGTCGTGAGTTCAATGATTTTTAAATCCAATTTAACTAACGGACGATCGTTGAAAAACATGTCTAGCACAGCAATAGTAGTGGACAATTTACTATCGATAGTGGCAAAAAAATATCGATTGTTTTGAAATAATAATCGATTGACGAATAAAACCATCGAGTCATAAAAAAAATTAAATATCGATATTATCGATAGTGCCATCGCTAGTTTTCCACTTCTACTTTAGAATTGAGTTGTACAAAAGAAGTTTACAATCCATGCCTAGTGTAGAATTCCTTCCAATGAGCCAATTCATTTGAGCTGCTTTTAATTTCATTTGGGTCACCTTTGCATTTATGTTCGACTTCCATGTTGAGGTATAGTTTGCTAATTTATTTGTATAGGTGGGAAGGTTTCTCTGCACATTGTAAAAGTAATATGTAGAGATTTTTGTTCGTTAATTTTTATCCGCCATTGTTTTAGCCATTTTTCCAAGTGGGGTATATACTGTTGCAGTTTCCGGGAAGCTTCTCGATGGCTTTTGTGAACACTTAGAAAAGCTGTATCATCAGCGAATGTTGATATTATTTATGTTACTGCTTACCGGAAAGTCAGAGGCATATATCAGATATAATACAGGACCACGGATGTTGCCTTGAGGAAGTTCGGCTCCAATCGGTTGCGGAGTTTATGTGTTTATTCGATCGTGCTATGTTGTCTCATAAAACCGAATTGGTGGTCTGGAATGCATTCAGTACCATTCAGTATAGGTGTTAGATTACTCATAAGTAGTTTTTCAAATAGTTTTGACATGTTAGGCAATTGGCTTATAAGCCTATAGGATTCCACCTTCGTATGATTTTTGCCAGTCTTAGGTATCATGGTAATCAGCGAAATCTTTTATTCTGTAGGATAGCATTTGAGGCACAAAATACCGTTAAAAATAAATAGAATTATCCTTTTTGCAGTATAGGGTAGCTCTAAGATCATTTCATTGCTTATTTTATCAGCGCCTGCAGCTTTTTTCGAATTTAAGTCCGCAATACAGTGTTCAATCTCACGAATATTGAACCTCAAGGTGACATCTGGTATAGCGAGGACTGGTGGCAGCTCAACTATAGATCAGACGTATTTGGAGTAAATACTTTCTGCAAGTGGTTTACAAACAGAGTGCGTCAGTTTTTGCACAGTCTCCATTCGAACCTCGCAATGGAGGCTTATACACTCGAAAACACTTTTGTTGAAAATTAGGTCGATAATAGTCGGCAATACTTTACAGATTATTATCGACCTAAAATTACACACGCATTATTTTTGAACAAAATGTTTTTACTAAAAAAAGCGATTGGCTGCGTGCAAGTTTGAACCGCGACCTCCTGACTGATAATCTGACGTATCTACCATTCAGCAATAGCCGTATTATACTTAATGTTACATTTTTTCCACTTTGACTAAATATGTTTAATTTGAAAGGTTTTTTCTTTAATGAAATAACTACAAAATCGATGTAATTTTAGACAAGCAGACATTTTCAACACAAATTTAGACAATATATGATCGTAAATTTGAAGTAATGTATATATCAGTGGTCTTTTGAGGCCTCTGGCTGCTCTGTTTGAGGTGTTGCGTCGAGCCCATTCAGGAAGTTTTGAAGAGAAGCGGTTTTTTGATATTCTACTAGAGTTTTAAGCTGTTCAGTACATTCCTTCAGCCTAGATTTTAGCTGAGGGCGTCTGTAGCGTTGCCATTCTCTAAGAACTCTTCTTTTTTTAGATAAAAGCTGTTCTACATCTGCTGAATAGATTTTATTATATCTAACCTGAAGATTTATAGTAGTAGAATTTACAGCAGGTTTGTCTCAAACATTCTAATAGAGTCATCTATGTCAACTGGCGTTTTTAATGGAATATTTTCTGTGCAATGTATGTATGTTTTTTGTATTTCAACCAATTATTACTTATGGTTGTCATAGTTAAATCACAAGTGGGTGAAGAAGTTGTATGTGAATATATAGTGACAATAGTTGGTGAGTGATCTGAAGACAGATCTAAAGATGCTTCAACTTGGAACATTTCGCTGGGCATACCCTTTAGCACTCCAAAGTTAATAACATCAAGTATTTTTCGGCGATCTGTGTAATATGCGTATATGATATTCTGTTTTCCGAAAATGTTCTAGGTAATTTTGTTTGATTTGCATTAGTTATCAATATTTATGTATGGTATTTCAACAACCATTTTATAAATCTACATTCAACTAGATTTATTAAACAAAATATTTAGCACCTTTCACGGTATATTAAATGTTGATTAAATTGTTATAATCGAGCTTTAATTCAGAGTTGCCAGTGGAAAGGAAACCATATAATTCAATACTGACAATCTATAACCTAGCGAGTAAAGTTAAAAGAAAAGAAATAACCTTGAAAGGGTATTGGAACGTCGGCCTATTTACAGAGCAAATTTTTTAATAACACTTTTCTATTATACATTCTTGTTAAAAACCTTAGGTTAGGATAATTATACTAGTTTATACGGTAACTTTTAGCTTCTAAAGTTGTTTTTTTAAACAAATCAATAAAATGGTTTCTAAGTGAATCTTTATAAACATAAAAATGTGTGACTAGTTCTTTTAAAGACTTTTCCTTTGGGTTAGTTGAAATGGACTAAATTAAAGTGGGTCCTTTCGCAATTCATTGGGCAAGGAAGGACAAGGTTGGGAGGGTTTAGAGCATGGGTTTGATCATCTTGTACCCATATAAATTACGCAAGATAAACCAACCCTTAGATTTCAACTGCCGATTCTATTAATTCTATACATAATTCGGGGGAACAATAGTATTAGTATAAAAGTATCACTTCATTGCTAACACACTCTATTAGGGACTCTGTAACAATAATATGGTAGTGGTGTGCTTTGTAGGCGTAGGTCAAGAACCTTCCCACCCACTGAACCTAGCTGGTAAGACGGGTCCCGCCGACCTGCTGCCCTACAAAATTGAGTCTTGTTTTTGGTGGTTGCTGCGTTAAGTGAGTAATTAAGTTAGTGATCCAAGTTTATCACCACCCATGTACAATCAACTCAGATAAGTATTTTTTCGAATATGGCGAAATTATCTCATCTTGGTCATTATGCACCAAGGACACTCATTACATCTGTTGGCCAGTAAGTTGGCTGTCCACTTGATATAACATTCAAACGCATTTTGGAAATTGTGTCAAGCAAAACGCGACCCTTTGGTGTGATGAGACGAAATACCCAGAACGTGTGCTTAGCGTTGTAGTCACCGGCGGCCAAAAAGCGTTGGCCTAGTGAATTAAATAATGTACTATATTGATTTTCTGTAATATAGTACCTTGGATGAGAGTGAATTGATGAAATCACCAGGTATTGATGAACAGCTTCAATGCAGATGTTAGTTGCTTGAAGATAATCTTCACAATGATCACCCATTAAGTAGTGTTTTAATCATGATTTTATTAGTATAGCCGAGCCACTACAAGCTCTACCTTGGGGGTCCTTTGTGTCGTAGAGAGTGTATCCGTTGATTTAAAAAGAAACTTCTAGCCGTCAAATGCCTCTCAGAGATAAGCATTAATGCATTTCTTATTACCATATAGTAGGCCATACTTCAAACTAACTGAAAATGCATTTTGGTTTTGCTAACATTAATTAACCGTTTGATTATAAGCCGTCAAAGTTTAAATTTTTCTAATAAGTTATAATTGGAATTGAGAAACAAAATTATTTCAAGTTTTTACCTGCAGTTCTTAGCTAAACAGATACACAAATTAAAAAATATAACGAAAAAGAGATAATGGGGTTTAGGTTAAGAAGGGTATTACTGCAACGAGATCCAATTGGATCCATTGTAATTCCCATCTATTTCTATCCATTATTAAATTAATCGCCTTTGTATCCAGAAACAGTTATATTACATGTTATTAAGCTACTTAATTCCCATGATGAAGCCCCTAATATCGTTTGCAGTTTGCACTTCGCGATGCAACATTCAGGGTTGTCAGATTTTTTCCGGTCTATTTCGGCAAATTTATTTTAAGAATCGCCAAAATCAGTTTTATGTAGTTTTTCTTAATATATATTTGATAATAAATTTGTTTTTATATAATATTTTTTTTAATATAAATTTTTATTAGACAATCGTATAAAATTGTAGCAGAAAATCGCCAAAAGTAGAAATAAAATCGCCAAAAATGATTTATTGTAAATTTGTCTCATCCAAATTCAAAAGCCAATAATGACTATAATTAATATAATAAAAATCATCAAAATCACCTTGTTTTAATTTCTTGCAGACGAGTTTAGGTGGGACTTATTTTTGAAAATACGCCTTCAACAAACTAATTTTCGAGAATTACAGAAATTTTGAAGTTCAGTTTTTATAAAAAATATAACCATAGCCAAATATAGCCAAATCAAAAATGTTGACGCCAAACAAGTTGAAAAATCGCCACGTTTGGCGTGAAATCGCCATATCTGACAACCCTGGCAACATTGGGCAATGGCAGATAATGTGCTCAATGGTTTCTGGTGCCTCTTCATCCTCTCACATCCTACCGAAATCTGAAGTGCCAGTCTCCCAAATGCTGGTCCTCACTCTGACCGAGCAGTGACCAGCAGTGGCCTATCAAAACCCCTAGAACCTTCCTATTCATACCCAGTAGCAGTTCGGACAAGTTTTTGTCACATAGCCCTCGAGACTCTACAAGCCTCCCTTCTCCCCAATGAAAGGTTGACCCTGCTCAACTATTGGGGAATCGAATACATATTATTCTCATTCGTTTATCGAACAGAATGAGCCTGGAAGTTGTAACGATGTTCTTCCTTATCGCAAGCTGCACCATACAACAAGAAGCAAAGTATTTAAATTAGGGATGTAACGATACGCCGTTTTGCCGATCCGATACCGATTCCGATACTTAAATATAAATATCGCCGATACCGATTCCGATACGAATATTGAAATTGAGTTCAAGTTTAGATTAACAAAACTCAAGAAGGGCAATTTTTTTATTATGCAACATTACAGTGTAAGAGATTATTAATATTTAAAATAGATATTAATACAGTATATAAATTTGGAAGTGATTTTTAAGGAACTACATTTTGATTGCTTTCAAAGAATCTATATTAAAAATATGCAGATAATTAGTAGAAAAGCCAGTACAAATTTGTAATTACTTTATAATTTTAAAAAATACTCGCCATGCTTTTTAAAAAATCTATTTTTTAAAGGACATTTATCAACTAATATTCTTCTAAATAACTTATTAGCTTAATTATTAAAAGTCTGCTAAAAGTTTATATTTATTCACTTAAATTTACATGAAAACACAGTTTTGTGTTTAAATTCGCATAAAAAGAAACAAGTTCTGAAAATGGGTAATTTTTCATCCTTTTTTAACCGACTTCCAAAAAAGAAGAAAGTTATCAATTCGTGTGCATGTTTTTTTTTACTTTTTATGTTTGTACACGCATAACTCTGTCATTTGTGAAGCGATTTTAAAAATTCGTGTTTTGTTTGAAAGGGTTTGACAAAAACTGGTCCCAATTTTTTGTGTCGAAAATCGGAGAAGCAAGTTTGCTCCCCCTCCCCACCAATCCATAACTATGTCATTTGTGAACAGCTTTTCAAAATTCTTGTGTTGTTTGCAAGGGTTCGCTAGTAGTTTGGCCCCATAATTCTTTTCGAAAATGGGAGGGGGAGCCATGTATAACTTTGTCATTGGGAACCGATTATCAAAATTAAATTTTTTTTTTGAAAGGGTTTGACTACAGTTTTTTTTAGAAAATCAGTTGTGAAATTTGCTGCAAACCCCCCTTCAGGTTGGTACCATAATTGTTCTCCAAAATCTGTGCGGGATTTCCCCTTTCCCCAGAAATATTGATTATCGCATAGCTCCTCCATTTATGGGCCGAATTCCAAAATTTATTTTTTGTTTGGAATGGTTGGCCTAGAGTTTGATCGCATAATTTTTCTACGAAAATCTGTGGGGTAAGTCTTCCACGCCTCCACCCAAAATATTTATTAGAGAACAATTCCTCCATTGGATTACCGATTTTCAAAATTGTTTATATGGAAGGCCATCAAGTATATTACTCTTTATACTGAAGTCGGCTTTTTTTTCCAGAATTATTTGAGGAATCATTATAGAATACCGAAAAAGAAATTTGTCCTAACATCACTTCAAATTCGGTGATTGGTAATGGAAAAAGAGAACTTCTTGCAATGACAAGCAAATGTGAAACTAATTAGAAATTATCCAAATTCGCAATATTTCCGGATCGCGACTGCTACATTTTCATGATTTCTTTATAATGTTTTTTTTTGCTGGGAATAAGATTTAAAAAACCACGAATTGAATTTGAGTTCATGGTAAAATTAACAATAAATAAATTATTGTTTTTGCAAAATAGCAGCGTAAAATATTATTAATTTTTAAAATTGATATTAATAAGATTTAAAAAATAACGAAATGAATTTAGTTCTTGGTAAAATTAACAAAAAAATAAATGATTTGTTTAAAAAAAAACTGAAAAAATTTTTTGAAGTATCGTCGTATCGACAGTAAAATACCGCCGATACCGATGTATCGGAAAATCTGAAGTATCGCCGATATATCGGTATCGGTATTCGTTACATCCCTAATTTAAATCCAACCGGTGATAAGCTTGGCCTATTACTGAATGAAAAAAAATTAATGAAATGTTGATGGATGGCTTAGTTTTCGCTAATAAAAAAACAGCAAAAAAAATCTTGTAAAAACTGAAACACTTATGTACATACGAAAAAATTTTTTGAAATTGTCATAAATACATACAATACTTTCAACTGCAGGTTACTTAGTTCTTTAAATACGGTGTATTTAGAAATTGACTACAAAAAAAAAATTAAGAACGCGATTTCGAAAAAGATCTAGAAAGGATTATGTCATCAGATGTAGCTTCTATTTCCATTTCTAAACGAAAATATATAGTGTAAAACATTTGATCTACTTCGAATACATGTTAGGCTAAAATATGAATTACTCACACTTTAACAAGAAAATTATTTGTTACACGGCACTCAATAATTGTCACGGATTGGCTATTATAGCACAATATCTTTAATATAAAAAAATCGTTTAAACTGTATAATAAAACATTATTTTTGGCCAAATTGAGGTCAGGTTCTTTAAAATCATTTAAACATTTCAAGCAAAAAAATCCTAATAATAACAAAAAAGGCACTATGAGAAAAAAGTTTTTAAATGTTTACAAATTTAATATTACAATGTTCATACCAAGCAAACAGCAACAAAAATAAAAACTAAACAAACATCATGTTTTACAAAAAACCATCATTGAACACAAAAAACAGCAATAAACTGTAAGCGTTATGAACAACAGCAAAAACAATCGATGAATGTAAAATAAAACGTTTAAAGTTTAATGTATGTTGGCTGTTTGTTCATTCATTCGTTTGCTATCCGCTAGTCTGTCTGTATGTTTGGTGGATTATGGGGTCAGATTCATTTCATTTAATACCATTTCGTCTCCATCTCTATCTCTCTCCAAGAAACTACCACCAACAGGGTCTTAAGCTACAGTAAGCAAACATAACTTAAATCTTGCCAAAATGTGAATAGTGTAGTTAGTGGTGGTCTGGTCTACTCTAATCTTGCGAAAAAAAATGCAGGCGAAATTACTCAGCGGTAAAAAGAAGCAGTATGGATGCCTTACAGAAGGCATCTTTACACCTTCTTTTGGGAAGAACAAGTACTTCACGCTGTCTTCCGTTTACTTCTTCTAGAAGGCCTGAAAAAATACCTTCTAAAAATGCCATTTCGAAGGGTTTAAAAAAGGAAATGGAGGTACATTTTTTATTCTCGGTATTTTTATAGTGGCTTTTGTATTTTTGATTGTGATTTTTTATTTCGAATTATTTCCTATCGTCTGAAGTAATTTTTATACATATGACGCTGAGGTTCTTGGAATAGTTTCGCCGGAAGAAGTACATATAAGTCAATCAGTTCCAACAAGGGATGGGCTAAAAATATCAATATATTGATATTTTCTTAAAAATATATCGATATATATCGTCGATATTTTTAATTTCGATATATCGATATTTTTTCCAACTATATCGACATTATGAAATTCGATATTTTTTTAGCTTTAGTTTTGTTTTTCGTGCAATTTTTAAAAACATTTCGGCACAGTCTTCATCAAATAGAATATTACTAACAAAATCTTTTGTTTTATTTATAATATTTTGTCTGTTCGAAAAACTATCATTCTTGGAGTGTAATTTTGTTAGTGTATGTTCCATGAAATGTTGGTGGAACAGTAAGGATCTTGGAAATAAACTCTTTCCAGCTTAACTATTTATAAGAAAGGTACTTTTTTTATTTTATTTAAAAAAATTCGGGGACTACGTATGAATTATCATTGTTGAAAAAATATCGATATTTTTTATTCGATATATATCGTTGCCGATCGATATTAAAAAATATATCGATATCGATATATATATATATATAGATATATTTTTTTCACATGCCCATCCCTAGTTCCAACATAAACGCCATAATAGCAGCATGTATGTAAGTTTCAGTTTTATATACTTGCGAAAAAAGAATACGAGAATTTTTGTTATTTCTAAAGTAAATTTGTTGATGAATAAAAAGAAAAATCTAAAAATAGATACTCCTTCCGAAGGATTTTTCCTCTTGTCCTTCCTCTTCTCTTCTAAAAGAAAATATTTTCTTAGGGAGAGTCGAGTCCTTCTAAAAGATGTAAGTAGACCTTCAGGAAGACGTGATTTGAGAAGGCCTTTTTAGTTTTTCTGCTGGGTAGTTTCATATACACACATCCATTCAAACATATGTATTTAAGTGAGGAAGAAATTTGCTAGAGGAATTTCCTACATAAGGTGATGAAAAAGTCCATGGCGAAGAAAATACTAAAATGAAAAATAGTTTCATTTTCCAAACAAATAAATGTCAGTATTTTTCTTTTCATTCATATTTGCACAAATTTAAAATATTTTTGCAATTTCTCAAAAATTTTTATTGATTATTATCTTAATAAATGTTAAAAAAAGTCTACATCAATATCAGCAAAGAAATAAATTAAAAGAAGGCTATCAAATATGGTGGTGCCAAATTAAGAACAAATTTCACTAAAAAAAATATGGAAGAATTAAGAAAGTTACTCGTATTTGGAAGTGAAACGAAAATGATTGAGATCATAGTACATACATACATATGTACATAAACATGATGAAATTATTTGAGAAATATATTTTATGGAACTTTGTTTGATAATAAGAGGCGAAGAAAAGCGAAATCAATTCAAAAGTATGATGGTACATCAATGACTTATTTACTGCAATAAAAAATCTCCCATTTTAAGAAATGTTATATGACTTCATGCGGCCATATTATTTTATTTTTATTGAATTTAATATAAATTTTGCAAGTTTTAAGAACAAAGTGCGACTTTGATGGCTGGTTAAGTATAATTTGGTCCCGATAATCCATTCAGTTGAAAAACTTATATAGCCCAGTCAAATAAAGGTTTAACATCGGAATTTGACATAAGAAGCTGAAATTTGTATAAGCAGTCGCATATAATCTAGGCACACGGTAATGGGCCAAGCCAAGTTCCGGTTTGTTCGAACTGGTTTTACTCCCTCATAACTTTGCTCCTCTTAATCAAAAAATAATGAAACTTTTCACATAAGGTATCTCCACAGAGGTAACCTCATAAATCTACCCAAGATATGAAGGTGTAAAAAGTATATATTTTAGTGCCTACTCACTGAGTCACTCATCAATATTATAGGGCACTTCCACTATAGCTAGAGAGCCGAAATTTGGTTTACAGGTAAGTATTGATGAGCAAATAACAAGAAAAATCTGAAAACGGACACTTTTTATATCTGGGCAGCTAGGGTGAACCTCATTTGTATGGGGCACTTCCATTGTAGCTAGAAAGCTGAAATTTCGTACACAGGTAGTTCCTGGTGCGAATATAATGTCTAATCCAAAAACAGACACTTTTCATTTGGGGGGACTAGGGTGCCCTTTATTCGTACGAAGCACTTCCACTATAGCTAGAACATTGAAATTTGGTATGCAGGTACGTATTAGTGACAAAGTACTAAAGAAATCTTGAAATTAACATTTTTCATCTAGGGGGGACTATGGTGCCCCTTAATAGTATGGGGCACTTCCACTATAGGCAGAGAGCTGAAATTAGGTACACAGGTACGTAGGTGTTGGGGGGAAAGTACTAAGAAAAATCTGAAAATGGAAATGTTTCATCTAGGTGGGGCGCAGACAAACACACAGATACATACTGCAAACTTATGACCATATAGAGGCTGAATCAGTCAAATATAGTTAGAGCCCATTAAAAATTTGTCACCAAAATCCCCAAACTGAGTAGAGGGTTTTAATTGGTAGTAGAATCGAACATATTCTGTCTAGTCGGTTTATTTTTTTTTCACTGTTGCACTGTGTTATTGCTAAGAAAGGAACCTGCTGTTACTTTTCTAATATTTTGAATTTATTTCTGCAAACCAGTGAATTCGTGCAAATTGTGAAAAGACGTTTAATAACAAATAAATATAGATTTTGCATGTTTTTACATTGCGCATATTTATTTTTGACAGTACCTGCCCCCATGAATGTGAACATTTTGTGGAACAAAACTACTACTCCGCCTCAAGCAAGAAGCTAAAAAGGTTGCCGATTTTGTGTTTGCTTGTGCTCAGCAATAAATATTGCTAAATATTGCCGCGTAAAAGTATTGTAAAATATTGTAAACTTAAAATTTCTAAAAATCGTAAAATTTAGTGCAAAAATCATCAAAGTGCAATTTTTAGAGCTTAAATCGCCAAAATGACGATACTAATCTGGCAGTTTCCGTATACATCGTCGACGAAAAGGAAATTCCATACATTAGCAACGAAAAAGTTCGTTTTAGAGCTTTTTTCGTTGTTAATGCGTGGAATTTCGTTTTCGTTGACGTTTACATTTTGTCTGGGGAAACGAGCCTTAACAGGTTTCGAATAATTTATATTTTCGAATAATTCGAGATGCCGGTTTTTGTGTGAGCTTCTGATAACACTGGTCTGCGAAAAAGTTTTTTTCGAGAGCCTATAAATAAAAGTATGTACGTACATATGTGAATGTTTATTGCGCTAAACTCAAATCCGTTTGCAGTTTTTTTCTATCACGTACAGATTTTTGATGGACTTCACTAATATTTCCTCTAGGTACTTCAGTATAATTCACCTAACTCGAGATCGTTTAGCCCGATTTGAGTAAATAAACCACCTAAGCAAAATTATCTTCCATATGTATTTTTTTACATTTCCAACTCTGTGGTTTTCTTGAATAAGCGCGTATGTCTAAAAAAACAATTTTTTCAGCCGAAATACTCTATTTTTAATACTACTGTATGATTTTTATCAAACTTTTTTTTAAACAGTCATGTAAACATATGTTGTAAGAAGTTTGTGTAAAAATTTTAGGCAAAAATTCCTTAAGGGAAAGATTCTAGGGAATAATTAAAAAAACAATTTGCCAAGGACACGAAAAATGTGTGCAGAAAAAAGCTTATGTCGATATCAGTTGTTTACATTGAACTAATCCAAGCACACAAGATGTTTTTACCTGAACAATGCATGCGCACAAGTCACTATACGTTTTTATTAACTGAACAAAAACCAAAAAATATTTCGGGAATGCGTTCAAAAGTAACTACGCATGTGGCTATGTGTTTTTTTCAATGGCAATAAATTGCCAGCACGCAATTGTAAGTAAGTCGACTTAGCTCATTAGAAATGAAAAATATTTGAATAAGAAGTTACGTTGCTTTTAGAAAAAAAAATTCGAAATACGTCCATGTTATTAGCGATATTTTTAGTCTATGTAAAAGAGCATGTAAAATAATGCTATTTGGCATCAATAACTCAAAATCGACAAAAATGGGCATCCGGGCTTGTTCATGAAAACCACAGAAAAATTAATAAAAAAAAATTAAAGAGAGAGAAAATTAAGAGAGCAAAAATTCTACATTTTACATTTACAAATCGGACAATCCATTCTCGAGTTAGGATGAAATATACTGATGTACCTCTAGTGGAAATACTAGCCATGCCCATTAAAAAAATATGTGCATGATAGAAAAAACTGAAAATAGATTTAAATTTCGAAGAGCATTAAGCTTTTTTTATAAAACAAACACAACCGGCAAAGGGATTTGGCTTGTCTGCGGAAAACACCTAGATTCATTCGTGGGAATCGAACCCACGACCTCTGGACTCATAGGTTAGTATCGCTAGCTATCGGCCACAGCGGCACCCATGGACACGACTACCTTTTGAAATCGGATACGTTTATAGGCATTTCAAAGTTCAATTAAAATCTATGGACAACATTTTCTTCGACATGACAAAATAGGGGATTATTTTTGGGCCGTGGTATAAAAGTGAGAATATTTAAAGCTTGGCATACTAAGTTCTGGAAGTGCTTTCTGGCCATGTACAATAAATTGGACATTATGGGGAAGGATAAAAGATGGCATAAGTGGCGCCCAGAATTTGAAGTCGGATTAAATAGTCAACAAAAGCAAAAATGAAGCTACAGGCAAGCCATGAACAACACAATACAATATGCCATGATTGGACTAAAAATGGCGGCGCAATGAGGCCAAACCACTTTAATGTACATATATGTACATTAGGGGCATAACCAAATTTTGGCCCTAGCACTACGCGATAGCGAATATTGTGTTATTTACGAAAACAATTTTTTTGGGTCGTTTGAAAATATAAACCTCACCCACAAAAGCGATTTTCTAAAATCCCTAAAGAAAAAAAGTTTAAATATTTTATGAATAAATGAAAAAAAAGTTAAAAAGTTTCTTAATTAATAAAGGACATGAATTTCAAATTTAACGTGCGTGTTGTTTTGCATAATGAATAGCACGTTGTGCTAAAGATTGTTCCAAAGCTGTGAAGTATTCTTTATTAAAACAGTGATCGGAAAACCATATGTGTCTCATATGAACTCACAAATTGGTTTAAGTTGGACTCGATATTTCGGAATAAGGCTATACGTCAGTATAGCAATAATTGCTCTCGAGTTCCATCGGGCGTCGCTTAATGGTCGTATTGCTTTAAATTTTATATACGGAAAAATTTTTTTTTGTAGTATTTAAACTAGGGATGTAACGAATACCGATACCGATACCGATATATCGGCGATACTTCAGATTTTCCGATACATCGGTATCGGCGATATCTTACTGTCGATATGACGATACTTTTAAACAATTTTTCAGAGTTTTTTTCTGACAAATTATTTATTTCTTGTTAATTTTACCATGAACTAAACTCATTTCGTTATTTTTTAAATCTTATTAATATCAATTTTAAAAATTTATGATATTTTACACTATTATTTTGTAAAAAAATTAGTTTTTTTTGTGTTAATTTTACCATGAATTTAAATTCAATTCGTTGTTTCCTAAATCTTATTCCAGCAAAAAAAGATACTCCAAAGAAGTCATGAAAATGTAGAATTCGCGATCCGGAAGTATTGCAAATTTGGATCATTTCTAATTAGTTTTACATATCCTTGCCATTGCAACAAGTTCTGTTTTTGGATTACCAATCACCGAATTGCAAGCGATGCTCGGACAAATTTCTTTTTCGGTGTTCTATAATGATTTTTCGTCAAGAAAAAAGGATAAAAAATTACCAATTTTCACAATTTTTTTATGCGAGTATTGCGAGTATTTTTTAAAATTATAAAGGAATTAAAATATTTTCTTGCTTTTCTACTAATTACACTATGCGACAAATAAAGACTTTTGGAAAAACACAAGAACTGGACAGTACAGGTTCGATTGTCCTACAATGGGGTAGTAAAACCCTTTACTCAGTTTGGCGAATTTGGTGACCAATTTTTTTTATGGACCTCCAAAGTTTCTGAAAATCAGTGGGGCCTCAAAAAACAGCTAATTCAAACTTTATAATACCGCCTAACTATAAGTGGCAATAATGTAGCTAAGAGTCTGTTTAACAGATTTTTTACATTTCATGCCAAAAAAATTTTTTCGTGAACTTTTTGATGACAAGATTAAGGAAAAAAAATTTTTTTTCACTTTTTTCAGAATAACTTACAGGGACTTGTAATTTTTAACTAACAATATTTGGCAAACTTATAGTTACGGTAGAGCTGAACAACTTTTGTGAACATATCAATACAATCTGCACGTATCTAGGCACTCTAATAGCTCACACAGACCACTTTTTACCTTAAAAATTGTAGTTTTTCACTATTATTTTTTATGTTAAAAAAAATTTTTTTTTAAATAGTATATTCAATAGTATATGCATACTTCTGTTGTGTTTCACTAACAGTTTGTGCCCAGAAAAATAATATGTTCCTGTACTTTTTTTGAAAAAAAATTTTAAAAAATGATTTTATTCACTTTTTTCAGTATAACTTACAGGGACTCCAAATTTTTCATTACCATTATTTGGCAAAACAACAACAAACAATAAAATATTAAAATCAGCAACATAAGAAGTGGAACAATAACAAAGAAAGCAAAAAAATGCAATAAAAATATAGCCTAACTTTTGAGGTTGAAATTAGTTTTTCTGTGCTGTTTAGGGTGCCCAGATACATTCAGATTGTATTGACATGCTCACAAAAGTTGTTCAGCTTTACCGTAGCTACAACTTAGCCAAATATTGTTAATAAAAAATTACGAGTCCCTGTAAGTTATTCTGGAAAAAGTGAAAAAAAATTTTTTTCCTTAATTTTTCAAAAAAAAGTGCACGAAAAAATAATTTTTTGGCATAAAATGGTAATAAAAACTGCTTAGCGAACTCTTAGCTACATTATTACTATATATAGTTAACCAGTATCACCAAGTTTGAATTTTCTGTTGGCCAAAAGATGACATCTTTTTTTGAGGGCCCGCTGATTTTCCAAAACTTTGGAGGTCCATAAAACGAAATTGGTTACCAAATTCGCCAAGCTTAGTATAAGATTTTACTACCCCGTGGTAGTACAATGGAATCTATACTGTCAAGTAGGTGTGGTTTTTGGATTGTTGCACTGTGTTATCTGCATATTTTTAATATAGATTTTTTGGAAGCAAAGAAAATGTAGCTCCTGCAAAAATACTTCCAATTTTTTATATTGGATTAATATCAATTTTAAATATTAATAATCTCTTACACTGGAATTTTGTATAATAAAAAAATTGCACTTGAGTTTTGTTAATCGAAACTTGAACTCAATTTCAATATTTGTATCGGTATCGGAATCGGCGATATTTATTTTTAAGTATCGGTATCGGATCGGCAAAACTGCGTATCGTTACATCCCTAATTTAAACGCAGAACCAAGCTTGTACCAGTACTGCATATCGTCGCGCCATTTAATGTTTTTCACTTTTATGTATTTTTGATGCTGTATATACTTTCGTTTTAAATCCTCGTAGTTATTAATTACTTCCGAAACAAAATTATAGGAGATATTGGGAGATGATGTTTTTCCATGCAATAACTCAATAAAAAATAATTTTCCAACTTTACCGCGTTTTGTGGGTGACCTTTTTTGAAAACAGCGAAAAATTTATATAATTTTTTTAATAGTTTTCAATGGACTATTCGACTATGCTAGGGCCATTTTGATATTTGCAAAAAATGTGAATAAGTTATACCCCTAATGTACATATATGTACTTTAATACTATTCATTATATATTTTTAATGCTAATTGGACTTAGTTTTAATTCGTCGGCGCTCGAGAAAAAGGGGATAAGCCAACTATTTCTCAAACTAATTTTTTCACTCTTGGATAGCTGACAGACCACTGTGTAAAAGGAGACAAGTCACATGTGAAAAGTTGACTGGACCCATTTTCCCCGTTCGCCCACGAATTACAAACTGCAGGAATTGATATGTATTTTTATATAAACACTTTATGGATTTTAAATTCATTTCACAGTTTAGTATTTACACTTTATACCTACTACATTGAACAGTTTTTATATTACTCGTTCTCATCATCTTGATCATTGTGTAAAGCCAAAGGTTAAACATAATTATCAGTCACCATAGGTATAACGTTAAGTTAAGTATATTTTTAATTTGTCTACATCATTTAACTTTTATTAAGACTTTGGAATGAATGAATAGTTATTTAAAAGATAAGACGAGATTTTTGAAAAATGTTTCTCTATGCTTTTCTAATGTTTGCATGCTGGGCGTACTTTGTTTTGGCGCTTTTAAGGAAGTGCTAAAATGTTTCATAAACTTGAGCTTTCTGCTGCCAGTTTGGAAATTTTCAAGTATTTCGAAACTCGCCAACCAGTACATGTCTGCTTAATTCAGATATTAAATGCTGATTATGCTATAATATTTAATTTCATACTTAAGCAATAAATTTTAAGGAAAATTTATTTTTTTGAATTTTGATGAGAACATTTAAAAAAATGTGCATTGTGTAATATCTAAAATTTCGTTTTAGCTAATTGTACTTAAAATTAAAATTTTTGCTGTTAAAAGCAATTTATATCTATCAAGAATTTGCATTGTTGGTGACTTAAATGCTCGCATCGGAGAAGGACAATATATATTGGATACTAATCTATTAACTAATCTACCACACGTTAACAAAATCAGATGTTCTAAGGATAAAGTAACAAATAGTCAAGGAAGAAGATTAATGGATTTAATAGAAAGCATAGGTGGTATTGTCGTGAATGGCAGAATGTATGGTGATGTTGAAGGTGATCTAAGCTTTTATGGAGGTAGAGGTAATTCGTTAATTGACTATTGTATTTGCTCCGATAGCTTTTTGTTGTTTTTTGAGAATTTTAAAATTGATTGTAAGCCCTATTCAGACCATATGCCTATAGACTTTAAGCTTAACTTTCCTAATATCAACAATAATACACTGAGAACTGATTTACTTTCACATAAAATACATTGGAATAAAAATAATGCTGAAAGATATATTGAAAAACTTAGTCAGCTAGCAGGTACTCCATATTTCGATCAAAATAATTCAGTTGATAACCTGGTTCTCTCAATTAAGAACAAAATTCTTAATGCTACCGTAAAAACAAAATCAAATTTTAGCTTCGAACCCAAGCAAAAGTGGTTCAATTGGAACTGTGCCCGTTCTCGTAGAAAAATGCTTAAAAATCTTAAAAAGTACAGAAAAAAACATTCATCTGCAAATAAACTAGAGTATATGTCATCAAAAAGCAAATACTGGAATGTTTGCCAAAAAAGTAAACTGCAACACTACAATTCTAACCTTAATAAATTGAATAATATACGTTGCAGCAAAGAGTGGTGGAAATTGGCTAATGATTTGAAGCCTCGTCCATATTCCATACGTGGTTATTTAAGTGCTGATGATTTTCTGCAACACTTTAGCAGTATTTTACAAAATTCAAATCCAATAACTACATTTCATTGGTGCATGCCTTACAACATTGATGCATTTCTTGATTCTCCGTTTGAATTGTGTGAAATTATCTCTGTTCTAAAAAATTTAAAGGACAATAAATCCCATGGAGAGGATGGTATCAGCTACGAATTTTTCAAATATGCGCCAGTAAACTTTATTATTGAGGTACTTTATGTTTTAAATGTTATATTTCTTAAAGAAAATATACCAGCTAGTTTTAAAACTGCAATCCTTATTCCACTACTGAAAAAAGGTGATCCAAACATTCCTTCTAATTATCGCGGATTGTCTCTAATAGATACTCTATGCAAAATTTTCAATAGCATTATAATGAATCGTATATCGTACTGGATTGTCGAACATAATATTTTAAATGAATACCAAGCTGAGTTTAGAAAACAATATTCAACCGTGGATAATGTCTTCAATCTAACAAATATTGTTCATTTAAATAAACTCAATAGTAAAAACACGTATGCCTTTTTTGTTGATTTTACTTGTGCATTTGATTCGATTCCCAGGAATTCATTGTTTTATAAGCTTGCAAATATGGGATTGTCATCAAAAATGATACGAATACTGCAACAATCGTATGATAACACCTCCAGTCAAATGTTGTTCGGAAACTCACTCTCCAATTCTTTTAATGTGAACCTTGGTGTCAAACAGGGTAGCATATTAAGCCCAATTCTGTTTGCATTATACTTGAACGCCTTAGCCGACGTTCTTACTGGCGGGATAATTGTTGACAAAATCACAGTAAAAGTTCTTCTTTACGCAGACGACATTGTCATACTATCTGATTCACCCAGTGGTCTCCAAACGATGATTGATTCCCTTCTTGTGTATAGTAACTTATGGCAGTTAAAAGTCAACCTTGCTAAATCCAAAGTATTAGTTTTTCGCAGTGGCACTAAAATATCAAACAACTTAAAGTGGACATTTGGAGAACATGAAATTGAAATCGTAAATTCATATAAATATCTTGGTATGGACTTGTGTTACAATTTATCCTTTAGAAAACATTTGGAAAATAAACTAACTACATCAAAAATGGCAATATCTTCATCTTGGTCAAAATATATAAGCCATCCCAAAATATCTAATAAAAATAAACTTAAAATCTTCAGTGCTGTATCTCGGTCTATCATGAGCCCAAATATGGGGTTACATGAAATACGAAATAGTTGAAAAACTATTTAGATTCTTTATTAAAAAATTTTTACTTTTACCTAGCAGCACTCCAAACTATATGCTCTTTTTAGAAACGAGTTTAAACTTTTTATACCTAGATACGTTAAAATTGCATTTTGATTACATCAACAAAGTTCTTAACATGCCTTGCAACAGATTACCTCGAAAGCTTGCAGAAATGATAATCGCTAAACAAACTTTTTGGGCTGAGGATTGGACGAACTTGTGTGCTAAAATTAATTTTGTACCAGATAATAATTTTGTACCACTAAGCAAACATTGCAAATCAATTTTACCACTTGTTAAAATTTATGAAAATCAAACCTTTATTGCCGACGCTAGAAACTCTCAGTTTCATGACTTATACTCACAAGTAAATTACTCTTTACTACAAATCACTACTACGGAACTCTCGTCTCGTGCGATAAGTCTATCGATAAGAGCAAGAGGAGGACTTTTGGATATAAATGCTAGATCTTTCAGAAGTACATCAGGCGGAATGTGCACTCTCTGTAATCTAGACGCAACGGAAAATACTCTACACTTTATTGGTACATGCCCCATTTATAGTGGGTTTAGAAGTACATTTTTCAACAAACATCAACTAAACCTACTCGACGTTCTAAATATTCTGAATGGGGATGCCATTAATTTTGGTTCCCTTGTCAATTACCTGGAATCTTGCCTCAAATACAGAAAATTTATATTAAATGAATTTGCTTAGTTCCTTTTTATATTTTATATTTTATCTTTTTGAATTTTTATTTTTAACAGCTTTAATTTTGGCAATCTGGCTCACAACTATATGTTATGCCAGTTATAGATCATTATTTAAATTTAAACAAATTTTGTTATTATATTAGTAAATGAATCTATTAAATAAATAAAAAAAATAATAATATCTATCAAGAATGCAAAAATCCTTTATTTGATACACCTAGCAAAAATTTGGATATCATGCAAGTCGCCCTCCTTTCGTCGCGTTACCGAAAGAAACAACATTTATTTTAACAGTTTATTCAAGAGCTCATATATAAAATAGGATGTATGCTAACATTTAAGGTATTCATTCTAATCGGCTTTTTAAATGTTCGATTAATCAAACAATCGAAATCCAGGTTTTTAAATTAATCGATCAATAGAGTAAAACTTTTGTTTCATTCGAATTATTCGAGTACTTTCTACTTTTAAAAATTATTTAATTTAATCTAAGGCGAATTCATAACATATTTCTTTCCCATATTTGAAAGGCAAAAACAAATATTGCCAAGCTAACAAGTTGCCTAGAATTGAGATGGTATTGTACCTATCAAGAATTTGGTCCTTATTTTGATTTCAATACTTTTTACGGCCGAAATATTTGGATAGGAACTTGGCTTTATTTTCACATTTATGTTTTTGTGCGGATCTCAGTTCGTTTTTCGAAGATTTTATATGGTACAATAAGTGCTCCATGGAATAAGCCCTAATGAAAAAAATCCATTTTCCCATTTTTCTTAGTACTTTCCCATCAAGACCTACCTGTGTACAAAATTTTAGCTTTATAGCTATACTGGAAGTGCCCCATACAAAGAAGGGGCACCCTAGTCCCCCATATAAAAAGTGGCCGTTTTCAGATTTTGCTAGTTAATTGCTCACCAAGACCTAACTGTCTACCAAACTACCGTGCGCCTAGATAATCAAAGCTCATAGAGAACTGTTGAACTTCAAAAATAAACGTTTTGGAGTCTTTTCTTCTTTAAGCCTATTGCGATCTGGTGTATAAATAAGCCCCGCACCAATAAATATTCACTCGCTCGGAACATTCGGTAGTGCTGTCACTAAATATTGCATGGCTAAAAGATGCTCGTATTTTGACTTATTTACTTTCCACCATGTGAGTGGGTCGACGTCATTTGCTACCCGTTTTTCCGCTAACTTTTCTCATCGGAATGTCGTAATAATGTTAAATACTTACAGTATAGTGACAGTTTTTCTTTGTTTTTCTTTTATTGTTATTGACGAAAAGGGTCGGTGAAGATAAATATGACTAGTTAAATATGTTTTTTATTATCGCATGCGATATTTTTATTTTCTATGTGTATTGTACTGAATTTAGGACTTTTTCTACAAAAACGCTAACTGTTCGCAAACCCTTCTTCCTCGGCGAATCGGACCCAGTGGACATTAAAGACAATGGTTGAGGCTACTGAACTGCGTTTTGTAGTTTTCCTGAATTGTATTTGTGAAATTTTTTATAAGATTTTGAATATATGACTAAGGTTAAATATGGTCAAATATGACCTCTGCAAGTAATATGCCCACTGTGCCCAAACCCTTCTTCCTCGGCGAATCAGACCCAGTGGACATTAAAAATAATAGTTGGGGCTACTACACTGCGTTTTTAGTTTTCCTGTATTTGTGAAATTTTTTATAAGAAATTTGAATATATGACTAAGGTTAAATATTCTCAAATATGGCTTTTTCAAGTAATATGCCCACTGTGCCCAAACCCTTCTTCCCCGGCGAATCGTACCCAAAGGACATGAAAGACAATGGTTGACGCTACTGAACTGCGTTTTTAGTTTTCCTGAATTGTATTTGTGTAATTTTTTATAAGATTTTGAATATATGACTAAGGTTAAAAATGGTAAAATATGACTTCTTCAAGTAATATGCCCACTGCGCCCAAACCTTTCTTCCTCGGCGAATCAGACCCAGTGGACATTAAAGATAATAGTTGGGGCTACTACATTGCGTTTTTGCGTTTTCCTGAATTGTATTTGTGAAATTTTTTATAAGAAATTTGAATATATGACTAAGGGTAAATATTCTCAAATATGGCTTTTTTTAGCTAATATGCCCACTGTGCCCAGACCCTTCTTCCTCGGCGAATCAGACCCAGTGGACATTAAAGACAATGGTTTAGGCTACTAAACTGCGTTTTTAGTTTTCCTCAATTGTATTTGTGAAATTTTTTATAAGATTTTGAATATATGACTAAGTTAAATATTCTCATATATGACTTTGTCAAGTGATATGCCAACTGTGCCCAAACCCTTCTTCCTCGGCGAATGAGATCAGGCGGACATTAAAGACATTGGTTTAGGCTTATAAACTGCGTTTTTAGTTTTCCTGAATTGTATTTGTGAAATTTTTTATAAGATTTTGAATATATGACTAAGTTAAATATTCTCAAATATGACTTTGTCAAGTGATATGCCAACTGTGCCCAAACCCTTCTTCCTCGGGTAAAGGTTTGGGCACAGTGGGCATATTACTTGAAGAGGTCATATTTGACCATATTTAACCTTAGTCATATATTCAAAATCTTATAAAAAATTTCACAAATACAATTCAGGAAAATTAAAAACGAAGTTTGGTAGCCCCAACTATTGTCCTTAATGTTTGATTCGCCGAGGAAGAAGGGTTTGGGAACAGTTAGCGTTTTTGTAGAAAAAGTCCTAAATTCAGTACAATACACATAGAAAATAAAAATATCGCATGCGATAATAAACAAAACATATTTAACTAGTCATATTTATCTTCACACACATACCTGGCTAAAAAATCACTTTTTTCGCGAAAATAGTGAAAATTCACGACAAACTGCAATATTTCAAACAAGCTTTAAATTTGCTTAATATAGCTAAAATTGTTAGGAATGCAAAAAGCTTGGAAAAAAATCGCGAAAGTGAAAACAATTCGCAAAAAGTTGGTAAGATTAAAAAGATATCAATGTCTGATATTGATTAAAAAATTGGTAAAACTGTTAAAAACCAAAAACTGACTAAAAATTACTTTTATCGCGAATATTACGAATTTTTGTAATTTTCGGTTTTTTCCGAATTTTTTGCATTCCTTACAGTTTTAGCTATTTTTAAGCAAATTTAAGGCTTTTTTGTAATTTTTCGCAAATTTCACTATTTTCGCGATAAAATTGATTTTTTCAGCCAGTTCTTGGCTTTATTACAGTTTTATACATTTTTAATCACTATAAGACTTTTCTATGTTTATAATGTTAATAAGTTTTTGGGAATTATCCTAATTTTCGTGATTTTTTCATAGTTTTTTACATTCCATACAATTTTAACTGTTTATTAATCAATTTAGACCTGGTATGAAATTTTTAAATTTTTCGCGAATTTTCGCCATTTTTGCGATAATAGTGATTTTTCGCCATTTCTTGTATTGTTTACAGTTTTACCGATTTTTAATTCATATAAAATTTTATTATTTTTTCGAGCTCTTGCGAATTGTCGTCATTTGCTTGATTTTTGCAATTTTAGGGCTTTTTTGCAATTTTACAATTTTTCGCGAATTTTCGCGATTTCCGCGTCAAATATGTTTTGAGCGATGTATAATGAGTTTAAGGGCCTGTTTAAAAATTTTCGCAAACTTTTTTTCATTTTCGCGATGTACGTAATTTTTCTAGCTTTCATCCTCTTTTAGAGCTATTTCCAGTTAACTTTAAAGATAAATTGAGCATTGAAAATTTTACATTTTCTGGAATGATTTTTTAATTTAATAAATAATAGGTTTTATTTGTAATAAAATACATTTATAGTAATTTTTAAATTTAAAGTAATTATTACCTCTTTATGGGCAATTACTATTACTTTTGCCCAAGTACATGTAATTGTAGTTGATAATACTCACTTACAATTAAAACAATTTTTAATTGCTAGTATAACAAATACCCATTACATGTAATTGTAATTGCTCTTCAGACAATTACACATTACAAGTAATTGTAATTGCAGTGTACCAATTACAAATTACATGTAATGTGTATTTGAACATGTAATTAATTACAAAATGTAATCATTACCCCCCAAGCCTGTACTATACGTTTAGACTGAATATTCGTATTCGTATTTGGCGAATATGGATCAAATATTCGTATTCGCGAATGTTAAAAATTGGTATTCGTAACATCACTAGTATGTAAGCATATGTTTTTATACATTTTTAAAATTATTGTAAAGCACTATTTAAAAGTGTTTTTAGAAAATTTAACATTATGAATTCAGAAATAATAAAAAATTTAGAAAATGAAGTTTATCGTGTAATAAAAAATAAATATAGCAGAAGCAAAATATGTGATGTTTTTTTTACCAAATTGAGAAAGACAATGCTAGTGTTACTTTTTTTAAGAAGCATTCATAACAATCATACTGATTCATTGCTTTTGTGAATCATATGAATAAACAGACATTGCAAGCAGTGACATGCATTTATTAACAACAGTCTCGTTGATATGAATTATGCATTAGTATCATTTATTTTTTTATGTTAAGTGTTAGCTCAATATTCATTTTAGAAAATGCAAAATGATACCGTTTTATTCATAATCATGCAGATCAGTGATGCAAGCCGCATGCATCGGCGGCGGCTCATTGCGTTATATTTTTCCCAGCGGCGCACAGTGCTGTGTCCCATGACCAAAAATAAAAAAATAGTCTTCTTTTTGGATAAAATGTATATTTTTGCAATAACAGCAAGTTAGCTTAATTGTACGAAAAACAAATTGTTTGAGAAAAAATGCATTATATCGCCATCAGACGTCGCTAGCTAAAGTCAATAAATTTTTTATGAAGTTAGAAATAAAAAAAAAAATTTTTGTAGTTTCACAAAAAAAAATTGGTAAAAATCCATTTTTAAGGATATATTTTAGATTGCTTTGCTAAAATTACTTAAATACTTATATGTGCAAGAAAATACTGTAATAAACATTTGCAGTGGAGCACACTTTTTTTCTTCGCAATTAAAAATTAGTTTGGAAAATCCAAAAGTGTACGCCTCATAATCTCATTTAGACCGTGAAATTAAATAGGCTTCTATTCCTAATCATACTGAAGCGTAAAAAGAAAAAAAGGACTCGATTAGTGAAGTCTTTCCGTCGTTATCGTGACCACATACAGGATCCGTACATACAGACAAACGGACGTCCAAGACAGAACTTTTTTAAACAGTTTTTTAATTAGTTTAAATAATAAAAATGTCATGAGTGTTTAAAATAGTATTTTTCTTAATATGTGTGTATATATTTTTTACAAGTGCAATATATAATAATAATAGAGCCGTTTTAAGTTTGAAAAATCAGTCGTTTCGCGTGAAGTGAGAGTAGTACCCACCTCAACGCTTCGCTTAGGAGGCGTGCAATACCAAAAGTTTAATAGAGCAGCAAAAAATTATGTTAAATTATTTAAACAACTTCCTTTTTTGTGCATCTAGCATACCTGTCTATAATATAATGTAGAGAAAATTACCAGCTTTTTTTCATTTAAGCTAAAAATATGACTTTGTACAGTCCAAAAAACGCATTTTTGCACTATACTTTTATGACTTATGAAAATATCTGCAACTTTCAATAGAATCTTCTCATTTTTTTACTGGGTGACTAAAAACACATCTAGTTCTAAATTATAGAAGATAAATTTGTATTAAAGAATTAAGTGATTTATTAATAAGGCCCGAAATGTGACTTATTTTTTGTTTAAATTGTAAAAAATACCAAATTTTGATGCAATATATATAAAAAAATATGTTAATCGATATTAATTTTTTTTTTGTTTTGAAGATTGAATCTTTATTTATAATAGTCGTTAAACAAAAGTGTCAACTTTTTGCCAGATATCCTAATATATCAGATATGTGATAGAAATTGATTTCGAAAACGAAGCAATTTTAAAATGTATTTTTTAATACGGTTTCTTTATTAAAATGAATTTTAGCACAAATAGTATAATAAAATATTTCTCTATTAAAAAGAATTTTATCACAAAAATGATTTAAAAAAGGGATGAAAAGTCTATTTAAAACGGTTTTTAAAACTGCTTCGTTTTCAAAATCGATTTACATCACATGCAGGGCTGCCACGAGTTGGGGTTTGTCCCGAAACGTGGGGATTTAACAAGCACTTGCAGGACAAAATATTTCGTTTGGTTAGAGGTGATTTTTTTGGAGATTTCATGTCGACAATTGAATAGATTTAAAGCTAGCAATAAAACTTGTTCCATTATCATTTGTTCCAACTTTTTTTTTCTATTTATTTTTTATTAAGTTGTGTGAGGGATGCAAGCAATTGTGTTGTAAAGTGTTTGATACGTTTATTTTAAATTAAATATATTAAAATATTAATTTGAAATATCAGGCATGTTCTGAAAATCTCATGGCTTTATATCACATGTGATTTTAAAATCAATAATGGTCCTGCAGACGTTTTTAAAATCATATACGATCATATTCCTTCATGAATGATATTTGATGCGCTATACAATAGAAAAATTAATAAAGAGTGAGAAAATATCTGCATGACCATTATTGATTTTAAAATCATATGTGATTTAAAGTAATATGATTTTCAGAGCATGCCTTAGACTTCATTGATATACAAAGAAATCTTAAAAGATCAGAACACATTCCTTATATTTAGTATGGACGGTATCGAATTTTGATCGGATTTTAAACAAAAACTAAAAAACTGAAAACTAAAAGCCAATGAAATAATGATTTTAAAATATTAAAAAGATAATGTCAGAAATAGTAAAGCGCTTGCCAAGGTCGATATACATATAAGGTCTGTGCCCATATGTTCGGTAATTGTGCTGTCAAATTGTAGTATATTTTACCAATGCACTCACATTTTAATATTCGCTTTGAGTTTTCCTCATACAGATTTTGACATCACAATTCCCAAAAAAAGTTGCTTTGTTGTATCAATTCGCATATAAGTATACCTTGTATATCTACCTTACCGCTTGCCAGAAAATATGTATGTATCTTTTCAAAAGTATGTATAAACAGTTTTCTATTTAAAATTTCGTTAATTATTTTATGGTAAAATGTTGCTAATCATTGAAAATGTTACATATAAGAAATAGTCTCCGTTCACTATTTGGGATAATTAATTTGGAAACGAATATCCATCTACATTTTCTGAAGCATTAGTTATTATGCTTATTATTCCAACAAGTAATTCCTACATAGTTAGAAAGGATATTTTCTATAATATGCAATACGAATTAAATGAATCATTGTTACTGATATCTTAACTATAATTTGCCATCAAGCATTTGAGCCTACCGATGAAATGCTAAATAAATTTAATACAAAAACCATTTATGACATATTATATTCTTCATGCATTAATGACACTGAAGTAGAGTTCTGATTTTCAGCTCTTTTGAGTGAGTACTCTTTTCAGCTCAGCTCACTTTTCTGAACTAGAACGCTCCTTTAGTTCAGTTAGTTCAGTTGCTCAGTATATGTATGTGCACTGGACAAAGCACATCTATAACAGGTAAAGTTGAGAGCGCAGATGATAACTTTTTTGTGAAATTCTTATGGTTGAATGTTAAAATTTATTTATTTGCTTTTACAAAAATAAAGTGTTTGTGGTTTTTGTAGATATTGTACTTTTAATACTACCGACTTTATCTGGTATTGATGTGCCTTGACTACAAAATGTAATCTGTTTGTTGTGAGTGAGCGAAAAAGAAATATGAACTTAAAAGAAACATGTACAAAAAAGAAATATGAGCGTAAAAGAAACATTAAGTCTCAACATATTTTTCCAAAAAAGTTTTTAATACTTTATATTTATTTTAAGATAATAGTTTAAAAATAGTACATCTGCGTGACTGCTCCTCCGCTCACGACTAAGCACCCACATCTAAACATAATGTTGGATCACGGATGCTCATCGCGACTTTATAGTGTCTCACGATCACGCAATACACTCACGGGCAGAATTTTGTTAATCACGCACTTTTACGAATGAGTAATATGAAAATTCTCACGATCACGTATGCTCACGATAAATTATATAAGAAAAATTGTTTAATTTTAAAATTTGCTTGTAATAATAATTATGTAATTTTTTTTAAGATTTTTATAAGAAGGATATTCCAGATCATCCTTTATTACGTAACCGATATGGATGAAATGTAAACCAACTGTTAGCAGCATATACATATTACCGATCCCGATATTTTGTTGTATCCGGCGATTGTTGGTAAGATGCCATTCACATATTACGTAACGCTATTTTCGGAGTTTTATACGCCCCCCCTCCCTTTGTAACGCTTTTTAGAAAAATGTTCAGTATAAGTTATCTAAACCGTCGTTATCTAAACCGCCGCCGGTGCATGCGGCTGTGCTCGGCGCACGACTCAGCCGACAAGTGACTATCAAATTATAGAAATTTGGTACAGATACAACAAAAAACTAGATAATGCTTGTCAAAAATATAAAAAATAATAATAAAAAAATTCGCTAGATATACATACTAAGTGAGCCGTTCGACAGCCGACGCTTTTCATTCAGCCTCCGCCGAGGAAAATGATGAGCTTACAGCCGGCGCTGGTTACTTTTTTTGGTAAGACGCCGCCGGCGATCGAATAATATCGGCTTAGTGCTCGATAATATGTACAATAACATGTGCAATGATATTGTATAACTTGCGGTCTACACCTAACATAAAATGACTAGCTTTAAAATTAACTTCAAGTCAATGTTAAGTGTAGACTGCCCAAGTTAATGCTTTTTTCAAGTTATAATACAATTGTTAGTACATTTGTTTTAACAACGCAGTCATAACTTCTAGTTATAATAGCATTTCATGTTAGGTGTAGACGTTGAGTACTGGATGGGCCGCTTTAGATAGATATCAGAGAACGAAGCCGATCGGCTGTTAGTATGCTAACAGCCGCCGCCGGCACTTATTGGATAGTCTTAGCCGCCGCTGACCCATGCGTCTAATTTTCGGTTACGGCTTAGGCGCTTTTAAAAGGAAATACGTTCCCCTTCTTTAAAAAAAATCCACTTCTGTGATTAATGGTAACTTTTATTTATTTTTTATTTATTATTAGTATTAAAAATACTTTAACTTTTCTACATATATAGGTATATACAATAATTTAGATTTTTATGAATTTACTACATTAAATCTCACAAAGTTAACACAGTTTTTTACAAAAACAGTATCATTTCTTTCATTTTTCATATTATATAAGAATTAAATAGTTGAAGGCCTTTATAAAGTAGTGATCTCTGCATTAGCGTTGTGGTAATCCTCTGAATACGAAAATCATCGGCATTTCTAAGTCCGTATGGTTGGCTCTCACCCACATATTTTATTTGTTCACATAGATATCCTGGCGCATCCTCTCGTTTTATTTTTCTAATAAATTGTAGAGTGTTGAATTCTAGTCTTTGTTTTATATTCATCGATTTAAGATTATCTAGCATTGTATTTATATGAGTATACCTACCGGTCACATTTTAAAATTATTCTCATTGCTTTATTTTGTAATTTTTGCATTCTTGCATGTATATAAAATTGTTGATCCAAATTCAAAATGGGGCTTAATTATTGTGTTATATATATTTATCGCGGTGGTTTTTGATATTTTACACCTTATTCTTCTAAGGAAACCAATTGTTTTACCAATTTTTTTACATGTATAGTCTATATGTTCATTAAACTTTAGTTTTTTGTGTATTATAAATCCGAGATATTTTATATGCTCAACTCTTTCTATTACTGTGTTATATATTTTAAATGAATCATCGGTATTTATGTTTATTTCTATTATTTTTGTTTTATTTTCATTTAGTTTTAGTTTGTTCATTTTTAACCAGTTGTTTATTTTATTTATGTCATGGTTCATATTTTCTCGACATTCTTCATCATTATCGGCAAAAGTAAATACAAGTATATCGTCTGCATACATAGCCATCACACATCTCTCCAAAATATTTGGCATGTCATTGATGTATATTATAAATAGCAGGGCACCTAATATGGAACCTTGTGGTACACCAAAATCATTTATTATTTCTTCTGACAACGAACTAGGTATTTACTTTTGTTCTTTGCTTTCTATTTTGCAGGTAGGACTGGAACCATTCTAACTCTTTTCCTCTTATACCATACATATATAGCTTTCTGAGCATTATTCGCCGGTCGATTGTTTCGAACGCTCTCTTGAAATCGAGAAATATTGCCATCACTTTCTTAGTATTTTCTATACCTTTCCACTTACTTATGACATAGTTTACCGTTGTCTCACAAGAGTATTTTTTACGGAATCCTGACTGATATTTGTACAACATATTATGTAAATCAATATATTTTTCCAGCTGGTCTTTCACCACTTTTTCTAAGATTTTTTTCACATGTTTTTAATCTATTAACTGGCCTATATTCTTCAAATTTTTTAGTTTTTGCCGCTTTTTCAATTGGCGTTAGAGATTTTGTTGACATTAGCCGACTTTAGCCGAAATATACTAACCACCGACAGATTTATATGCCGGTAGCCGCCGCCGAGATTTCTTCGGCGCAAGTCGACTTTTATCCGCTGCCGATGATTTGTGGCAAGTTGCCGCCGGCAAATCAGTATCGGCTTCGTTCCCTGATAGGTACCAATGAGATTTACACAATTATTATTTTAACATAAATTTTATTAAGTTTTCTATCTTTTTCTACATTTATACCCAGCAGTAAAAATATTACCATACTTAAAACAAGGCAAAGCAAACGTGAAAAAATATATAAAAACAATAGAATTATTAAACAAAATATTGACGAACAAAGAAAATCACTTCTTCCGCAAACAAAAGAATTGGTAAACAAACCGAAGGAGCAATAAAACACGAAAGATTTCAAATAAAAATACAACACTCAGTAAACTGAACAGAAAAACACTAACAACAATAACTACCAAATACTCGTTTTGTTTTCCAGTGTTAACAGTATTTTCTGTTGTTGTATAATCAGAAAGAAAGAAGTGATAAAAGATGATAAGAGTAAGTACAAATTAAAGAAACAAGTGCAATTAATTGGAAAACAATTTTAGAAAAGAAACGTGTTGAAAGCAGACAACGAAAAGAAGTGCAATTAATGAAAAAGGAGATCAAAAAAGAACTTTTGTTAATTCAGAGTTGCCAGGAGACTGCTCTATTGAATATTTAGGGTGCAAGATAGTTTTTTGGGTGATTTTTGGCCCACTATTCTTTTCAGGAATTTCTATTTCAATCATTAACATAATTTACACACATATGTAAGGAGAATAAAACTTAAATAACGTTGTTCGAAATATTATAGCGCAGAAAACCATTATATATGGTAGCTGAAATTCCACAGGGAAAATCATCAAAATTGGACTAAAAAATCTGCAAAATCTACATATTTTTAAAAATTTGTAAAAAATCTGATAAGCTAAAAACATATGCAAATTAAGACATTTTTGGCTTAATTTTCAAAATTTTTTTAGTGAAATAGAGAATTTGTGAAAAAAAACTATAAATTTTTGATTCCTTTCGATTAACGAAATTTGTAAAAGCCATTAATTTCATTAATCTCATTTCAGAATGCCAAAACGCGACTACTGCAAAAGGCATTCCGAATGATATCATAAAGAGCATAAATTGTCTTAAGAGCAAACAGCAAATGTAAAAAATCAGATACAATCAGACTATTAAGCCGACACCAATCACTTACATTGTTAATCTCAATTTGCAAAATATGCGTCATTAGTTGATTCCAATTTCAAAAACAATTTCAAATCATCGGCATATAGCAGATACCTCGATTTCAAGAAACAGCTACCAATGTCATTAATGAACAAGTTAAATAACAATGGGCCAAGTATGCTTCCCTGGGGTATACCCGACGTTTGCAAATAAGGTTTAGATCTATAACCTTCAATACTCACAGAGCAAATCCTATTGTATAAATAGGACAATCCATGCCAGGAAATTGGAATGGAAACTCATTACACTCAATTCGGACATAGGCATGGAATGCGATAACTTATCAAAAGCTTTTGAAGAGTATAAATTACTTCCACTCGAGATCCATGTTTCAACGCATCTAAGCAATATTCGCTGAAGACAGTCAAATTAGTTATGGTAGACCTACCAGAATAAAATCCATGTTGATAGGGAGATATCCATGGCTTGGCTAGGAAAAACAATTTTTTGTGAACGATGTGTTTAAAAATCTTTGTAACACATGATAACTTAGCGATTGGCCTATAAAAACTTACATCGTCTCTCTTACCTTCTTTACAAATAGGAGAAACTGTTGCAATCTTCCATATATTAATAAATTCACCCTTCTGAAGCGTCAAATTGAAAATAAAGCTAAGAGCAGGCACGATGGATGCTGAAGTTTTCTTTAATAAATGAGTATTTGATTATTGTTCAGTTAATAAAAACTTATAGTTTGTTGTGCGCAAGCATTGTGCAGGTAAAAAATCTTGTGTGCTTGAATTAGTTCAATGTAAGCAACTGTTATCCATATAAGTTTTTATTCTGCACCTTTTAGTGTCCCTGGCAAATTGTTTTTTGATCAAAATATATTAGGTATAGACGTAGGATCACTTAGATCTGCTTGAAATATATCCCAGTTAGCATTTTATGGAATTATTGATCATATTCGAGCCTTTTTCTACTCCTCAGCGCGATCAAAAAGTTACCCCAGCCGCGGCTGTTCTGAGAGAGTATCTTATGACTGGCGGTTCTGATCAATTATGACTCATTTTTGAGTAAAAAGTATAGTCAAATATAGTCGATCTTCTGCATGATCAAATAGCGGGAGACGCTTTCGATTATTCCCTTTTTGATAATCGAAAGTTACTTTTATACACTATGTATTTTACAGTGGCTTTGTCGGCTTGACGATCTATCTGTAATTGTGCATTTCTGTCAAAATTGACAGCTTACAGACGGTTTATAATTTTGGTTTCACACTTATGTTTTTAAGTAAGTTTTTTACGATATAACAACACGGTGTTGTCATATCAAAGTGTTGTTATATCGTAAAAAACTTACAACGATATGACAACACAATATGTCATATCGTTTTTTGTCATATCGTAAAAAAGAACTAAAAATGGCATCGCTGCACACAAGGTACATGTAAACCAACTGTTGAAATTCTCTTTGTTACATAAAATAAAACAAAACACTTGACAGCACAAAATAGTCAGCTGGCTTGGTGCTGCCATCTGTTAATGAATAAGCCTTGGATATAAAATATAATAGTTTACCTCAGCTTTTGAGATGATTTTTTTATTTTTCGGCAGTTTTGTGTTCTTGTATTTTAAAGAGTATATACAAATAATAGGATTTTAATATATATTTGGGGAATCACAAATACTATGTTCTTGGCGCCACAAACAATTGACTTGCAAAACAGTTGATGTCAGGTGCTGCGTTAGTTCAAAATAGAACACGCTCTAATTGAAAACTTTTACACTGTAAATCAAAGATGATCAAAAATAAAAATGAGATGTATTAGCACTCGCTCTCGCAACCCTAACTCCCAGCAAACATATTGGCAAACACCTAAAACAAATTTCATAATGATATGAATAAAAAGGTGTTTTCAAAACGTTTTCATTTCCAGCCTTAAATATTTTGTAGCATAAAAGGCATTGAATGTTATGAAAAGCATCATTTATCATAAAATACCGTTCACATCTCATTTCGTAGACGTGAAGCTTTTATATTTTTTACTTTGTTTTTTGTGTGTTCAATTGTAATTGAATCGTGTGTGTTTACTGTGCT
This sequence comes from Panzeria rudis, assembly GCA_956483635.1. Lineage (NCBI taxonomy): Eukaryota > Metazoa > Arthropoda > Insecta > Diptera > Tachinidae > Panzeria > Panzeria rudis. The sequence continues at coordinate 138,273,075 of OY101448.1, forward strand.
TTGTTCAACAAAAACCAACAACAATGCTTAATAAATTCCTGAAAAAAATGACGATACTCCGACGCATGTGTTTTCGTCGCTTGCTCAACGATGAATGAATGAGTTTTTAAAAGAGCGTATCAAATGTGTATGAATTTTTTTCAAACAATTGTTGTATGGGCTGAACATCTATGCTGTAAATGCATGCTGACATTTACAAAAGCAAATTTTCTTAACTTTTACACACCATGAATGCATTTTGCAGTGGAAAGTTTGACAAACACTGTAAAATACATAGTGTGTAAAGTACTTTAAGCGAATTTTAATAAAAGACAGTTTGGTGATTATTGCTAAAACAATTGGCTTAAATTTACTTTAGTTACACTTTCAAATAAAAATTTCCTATGTGATAGGAAATTTAATTCTAAGAAAGAAAAGTTAAGTACAAAAATCCTCGACATACATAGAGGAGAAAACGTTTAAGCCAGGCCGAAGGCCGGCTATGCAAACAATCTGTACTCAGCGATGCCACTATTCGACATATATAGAGGAGATAACTTAAGGCCGGCTATGCAATAAAAATTTACTCAGCTAAGTTACTATTCGATACACATAGAGGAGAAAAATCTTAAGCGCGGCCGAATGCCGGCTATGCAATCTTTAATCAGCGAAGCCACTATTCGACATACATAGAGGATAAAACTTTTAAGCCTTTCATTCTTCATTCTAACTAAAGTGCCGTTGGTTTATTTATAAACTATTTTTTATTTTACTTTGTTTAATTTTTTTTAAAGAGAAGTACACTTAATTTAAAAAAAAGGCAAAAATAGCTGTCCTGAGAGGGTTAATTTTTTTAAATATGTTTTTCATAGAATAATTTTGATAAGCTTTCATGATACCCATATTGATACACTGAATTAAAAATTTTACAAGAAAAAGCCTAAGATCTGTAAAACTTTGTAGGCCCGTTATTCCGAAAATATGCGTTTCCGATTATTTTTGTACTTAACTTTATCTTATTTTCACATAGGAAATTTTTATTTTATTTGGAGAAGTGTAGCTAAAGTAAATTTGTTCCAAACAATCTGCCATATGTTACGTGTGATAGCTAACCTGGCCAGATATCCCGATTTTGGCGGGATTATTATTCTTTTTTAAGGTCGATCCCGTTTAATAATTTTATCCCGCTTTTACTATAAAAATCTCTTTATGTTGTAGTGTTGAAGGCTCACATACATGAATGACATACTTGAAAACTGACAAACATTGGTATTTGTCAGTTGTTCTCCGCACACTGTTCATGGAAACTGACAAACATTTATTTAAAATTTTTTCAAAAGAAAACTGAAAAATTTTTTAAATTTTCAATCGTATTTAAACTAGATAAAACTGCTACAAAACCAACTGTGATTTCAAATTTGAATTGAAAAATATAAATAATTTAATAATTTAAAAAAAAGTCGCTGCATATGAAAAATATCTAAATTTTGTACGTTTTCCTTTGATATTTACATTCAAGTATGTCACTCTTCCCCTTACACCATATGAAATGTGTGAGCAAAGAAGAAATTATTAAAACTTTTTAATATTCGTTCAACATGTATGTCATTCTAAAAATTTAACCATACACAGTCAGGGAATGTGTCCAACATGGCATGATGTCATACAAATATGTGAGTATAGGGTACCCTTTAATATTGAAAAAGCGAGATAAAACTTTTAAGCGGGATCGACCTTAAGAAAGCAGAATACTCTCGCCAAAAGCGGAATGTTTGGTCAGGTTTGGTCACTGATAGCACATATTCCAAATATTTGTGAAAATTTAATTTCATTAACACCTGGGTATTTTCAAAAACAAAAACTTGGCAACACTATAAAAAGAACTTTGTATTCCAGCGGAAGGAAGAAACGTCAATCATAATGGACAAAAGAAACTAAAAGAACGACTTTCAATGAGCACATTTGCTTTATTTTTTATAATTGAAATAGTAATAGTTTAAAATAATATAAATGAAAGAAATTAAAAATATTAGCATTTAGTTCTTGTAAGTTTGCTTAAGGTTTATAAGGAATAGTCCGTTATATTTTCTTGTTAATTGATCTTTTTGATGCTGTTACTTCTTTTAATATCGTTACACAAGGTTGCATTTGCAAATTATGTATACAACTATTTTACTTTAATAAAAAACAAATTTTTTGCATTTTATTACCTTTTCAATAATATTAAAGCACTTGGTTGCTAACGTTTTATTATATTAACACAATATTTTATTGCTCTATTAGGACAATATTAGTTAATTATTTTAGTTGTATCTTTTTTTCACTTTGTTTTTTTTCTATTCCTGTAATGGTGGGTTTATTTATGTTTTGTAATGTACTGTAAGATTTGATGTTTAAGAAAATATTGTAGAAATTGTACAAATGTAATTCACTTCTCCTTTATATTTTTGTGTTTGTTGCAATAAAAATATTAATAAAACAAACTTTACTTCCAAATATTTTGGAGTTTATTTCTTTTGCTTTAATTTTTTGTACATACACATTTGCTATTCTTCGTCTAACCGACTCACTCACAAAAATTCACAAAGAAACACAAAGCAAAAACTTAACCCGAATAAAGTTGGCGAAATATTAAAAGATTTTAAAATTAAAATCGGAATTTTTCAGAAAACATTAACATCTTTTTTTGGTTACTCATTTAATTTATTCCTTTTATATATTTGTGCAGATTTTAGAGGTTTACTTTTGCAACTTCCTCTTTAAAATAACTTTTTATATCTTCTTTACTGTAATGCATTTTTTGTTATTGTAATTGCATTTGTAAAAGGGGGAACACAAAACTCGGCATATTTGAGTGGAAAAACACGCGTCAATTCCCTGCGTTATTATGATCTATCGAGGAAACGGGCAAAACAACAACTGACTCTATTCAAACGAGAATGATAGATACTGAAACATTTTCAGTGGACATGAAACGTTATTTTTCAACGACCGGCATCAAAAATTTCAACGGCTTTGTTCACATTATCAGTGTTGTATTTTTTTCAAACGAGGAACAGTACTTTTTAGTCAATTCAGACGGTGATGTTTAGCAATGAATAAAAATCATGACAATATATGTGATCGACGAGCAGGGAAAAGAGGAAAGAGGGCATGATCCAATAATTAGGACTATGATTCTCTGCAACAAAAATGCCGTAATCGTTAAGATGTCAAAGAAACTCCATAAAAAAAACTTTGTTGAGGTTTTTTCATTTGAAGTATGAAATCATTACGATGGTAAACAAATAACAGCTGTCGAGTTGCATTGGCCTGATTATTGGATCATGAAAGAGGGATAGAAAAACATCACGATTTCTGTTTTCCATGTTTTTTATGTTCTCTTTAGTTCGATTTGAACTCTCTCTCATTTTCCCTTTCTGCGATTGACCAGCGGGAAAAGGTAATGTATAGTAAACGAGAAAGTCGTGCAGAGAGTGTATAATATTTCATACCAAAATTCATTATTGTGAACACAGAACATGTCGTAGGAAAGTAATGAATTAAATAAATCATCATTTTATTTATTTAACTTTGAAAGCATCTTCTAAAAACCTCTTGCATTTCTACGATGAATTTTATTTTCATTTTTTTATATATTACTCCCAAAATTTGCTATACTTACTCATTCATAACAACAAAAACCATAACACACCCAGCGGGAGAAGTAGTCATTGATTAATATATAATGAAAGATATAATGTATTATTTTAATAAGCGAAACAATGCATTCCTTTGGAAGCGAGAAGGTAATTGATCACACACAGAAATTACACATTCATTACCTCGTACTTTACCCCATCTTACGAAGAACGAATGTATTGTTTCTGCTCGTAACAACTGTTGATGTTTTCCTCGTTTGTACTTACATATATAATTGTATTATATTAAATTACAAATTAAAAAAATTATATTATAGAATTCATTTGCCGGCAAATTTGCCCTTGTTCCTTGGAATATTAATCATGCCCAATTCTTTCTGAATATAACGTTACGAACCTTTGCCTAACAATCAATTCGGATTTACAAAGCAAATACGTTCGAAATAATCATACTAATAAACAACTTAAGCATGATTTTCAAAATTTTCAGGAAAGCAAAAATACTGTTAAAGTGCTGAATAAAACTTTTTGTGTATGCGTTTAAAGAGAAGTGAAAATTAAGTATAATTGATTGATTTTGATTATATTTTTATGAATACTTTTTTTCATATTTCGACATATTTCAAATTATTTCTTGATCAGTCACAAATTAAGAAAAACCGCGATGGGCTTTATTTTCAAAACATTAATATTTTCGGTGCTAATTATCGTAGGAATGTGACGATCTATATTTAATGATAAAATAAATTCAAAATTTTCTTAAGTCGACTTAAGTGCTTTTGTCAAAAGTCCACAGACATATATTACACATAAAAAATTTTTAAATATTTTTTTTTCGAAAACGAAGATTTTTTTTCGAAGAATAAAGATTTTTCCCCGAAAATTTCTGGCACCTCTGCCACTCATTCTCTCAACAATGTTGCCGTGTCTTAATAAAATTTCATACATTTTTCATACACAACGGACCCAAGTGAGTCCATTCTTCAGTCCAACCCAAAGTAGCATTTAAGTTTAAAAAAGCTAATATGGTCACACTGTTGATAGCTATATTTTATTTGTTTAATAATTCATACATTTCATTTGCTTGCAATAAAAAACGTAGCCAAGGCATATTCATTACAGGTACCACTACAACTAAAACAAATACAACACCAAAAACACATGTATTTTGTTGGTAGATATACCCCCGAAATATGTCAAATCCATTATCTGTGCGTCGCACACATTCATAAGCTCTCTCAAATTTACTAACACTTGCCCGTTGTTGATAGAAAACTCCCAGACATGTGTCAAAATCTATTGCTGTGTGACGCACACATTCTCAAATTTACTAAAACAGCTGTTCTTGTAGTGGTACCTGTTCAATCTACCTTGAACGTAGCATTAGAATGGAAGGAAACAGTATTTGTTGTTGCATTTGTGCAAAAACTAAAATCAGCTGCGCGTCGATACGTAACGGAAGTGGAACAAATGTCTTGAAAAGAAAAAATTTACTATCCTAATAAAAAATCGTGTTATTAATGTAGAATAAATTTAATTATTTTAAAATAAAACAATATCTTCAAGGCACCAAAAAGTTAATAAAACTTTTACTTAAAATATATAAAACAAAACATGTCCAACTTGCAGAAAACCATGTTAAAAGGTCGTTTGCCACCCACTGTACCTGGCAGTCGCATAGGTAGAAGGTACATATTATTGGCAAATACAAAAATCTTAAATAAATTATTTTAAACATAAACTATTGTCTAATCTTAATCTAATAGTGATTCATTCAAAAAGTCAAGAGTACGTGATTTTAAACCTTCACTGTGGAGCGAATTCTTTGCCGAAAAGGAGGACATAGTGGTTGATGAAAAACGCAGTTTTCGTATTTATCGCACAAAGCAGCCGGAAAAGCCAGGACCAGTTCTGCTGCTTTTACATGGCGGTGGTTATTCGGGTCTAACATGGGCCCATTTCTGTGTAGGTTTTTGATTTTAGTGATTGTAATACTTTTCCAAAAGAAGTAAGAATTTTTTTTCCACAGACCGAAATTACTAATATGATTCATTGCCAATGTTTATCTATTGATTCGCGCGGTCATGGTGATACTCAAACGGATGATGATGACGACTTGTCGGCCGATACTTTAGCAACGTAAGTATAAAATATTTTTAAGTTATCCTTTGCTCATTACATTATTTTCTTTATATGACAGAGACATTGGTGATTTAATGTTGAAAATTTATCCAGATAATATGCCTCCAATTTATATTGTGGGCCATTCAATGGGTGGCGCTATAGCTGTGCATTTTGCCAGCAAGGATTTGATACCGAATATAATTGGTATAACTGTCATAGATGTTGTTGAGGGAACGGCCATGGAGGCTTTAGCAAGCATGCAAAGTTTTTTGAGATCTAGACCACAATACTTTAAGAGTATACCAAATGCCATTGAGTGGTGTATACGCAGTGGTCAAATACGTAATATAGACAGTGCCAAAATATCAATGCCAGGACAAATTATAAAGTAAGTAACAAGTTTTGATTAAGCCTTTTAGCTAACTCCATTTAGATACAAATGCTAGGCATCCGTCCGGTAAAACTTTCGCCGAATACCGAGCTTAGTTTGTATTAGTATTATTTATTTATTTAGCAAAATTTGCTATTTAAAAATAATTAAGTTTACAATTATAATTTTCTACAATTTGTATATGAATTTAGAAAATTTCTTAACTTACGCTATATTTTACGCTTAAACACATTAAAATTATTTTCAATTTTTAGTTCTAGCGGAATTGAGTTAAAAAGTTTAAGACCTTGTAAAATAAAAGTTTCTGATAGGAATTGGTTGTATGTTTATATATTATCAAGGATACACTATTATTTATGCAAAAAGCCTCTAGAGTTGTGCTGGATGCAGCTGGATGAAGTGTGAGCCCTTAAATTGTTATGTGGATTTATGAAATTATACGGGTATATTTTGAATTCCATGCGGAATGAAAATGTTCGGAATTATCTAGCGTTGTTACTCCAAATTATTATTTGTTATTCCGCATGGAATATATTTATGTAGATTGTTTTAAAAATTTTATTTTTTTAGTATTTTATAATGTTTTAATTATTTATTACATTCAAATTTTGTGTAGATAGCTCTTGAATAGTGTAATGTGACCGATTATGGCCTCTAGGCTAGGTTCTTCATAAAGAATGAATAAATGAAAAAAATTAATTGGAATGAAATATAGAACAAACAAGAATATAAGACCAACTATCGCTACGTCACGCTTGTATGGTGGCCCAGAACTCGGCTGATTGTAGAAGCTACTGAGCTATGCTAGGTCAAGATGTTGGCATATCTTCTTGCTACCGGTGTAATGAGGATATGTCCAGCCGTTGCCATTCAGCCCTTAAGTAGTCCAACGCCTTTTCAGATCTTCATAAGATCCTCTGCATCAGTGGCTACTTACAGGATGGGTCTTGGAAACTTTGTTCATTGTGTTGGCAAAGATCATTCATCGATCCTGAGTACAATGTCTTAAAGAGAACTATAAGCTATGCCGAATGACAGCATAAACCATGAACTGAGGCTTGGAAAAATATGTTGCTTTCAGCTTAGGGCGCTCAAGGCTACGTCTGAGGATGAGGTGGTTTGTGGATAGATCCAAAACCCCGTGCTGCTGCGTGAATCTTTGGAACGAATGTTAAAATGTATGTTTCCATGTGCAAATAAATGGCCTACGGTATTTCAGCGGAAATTGAGACAATTGTAACATGTGCCGTCATTATTTTAAATAAAAGTCCTAAGGGGTCTTTACAGATAGACCAGTAGCTCTGAAATCTCTCTTTTCATGGAAATTATCATCATCGCTTACGCTAGAGTGGTTTGACTAACTGCAAAAGCTATAAATAGGTAAAAAAAATATTTTACTGAGTACCTGGTCATAGTGGACTTAGGACATTTTTGTGCCGTTATTTGGTCAACGGATAACTCATTAATAGAGGGAAAGGAAATTTCGATCGCTAAGGGAGCAATATGATTAAATATTGTTGTAGCTAATTTATTTTCTAAGATCTTTCTTAGTTCAATGAATTAACTTTTAATTTTGTAACGTCCTCTTTCCCAAATTTATATATGAGGCATTCCATGCCAAATCGGCCAGTTTGTGACCCGACGTCCTTCGATTTCGTTAATTTTCGGATATCTTTTGGCACGCATTAAACGTAATCTCCATACCAATTTTCAGTATTTTAATCCCATCAGGGATGGATGGAGTAATAGATTTTTAAAAATTTTTAGCAAAAAAGATTTAATTTAATTTACTGAACTTCAACGATCTAGCCAATAAGGCCATAATCGATCACAAATTTCTACTAATAATATAAAAATCAAAATTTTCAAAAAGTCCGACCCCTTCGATTTTATTTTTTAAATTTCTAAAAATACTACTCTATATTACACAACTTTTAGGAAAATTTCAAGATGTGATCTCAACATTTTCTATTTTTTTCGATTTTTTAAAATTTTATTTTTGTTATTTATTTATCTATAACACTACTTAAAATGATAACGAAGTCTAAAAAATATATTTTTTGGAGTAAAATGAGGTCACTGAATACGAATATTATATTAATATTTTTTAAGAAAATAGTTTTCCAGATATTTGCATTAAAAAATGTACTTTTAGGGTTTTTGAATTATTGTAATAAATTTCGAAAAAAAACTGCATCTAAAGCATAAATCTTATACATAACTCTAAAGACGTTTTTCTTTTCTTTCAGCCAGTGTTTAAAATGTGTAGCTCGGGCTAAAACCAAGCGAGTTATATGGTTTGAAAATCAAAAAACTTTAATTTTTGGACGTTATTTTCAAAATTAATAGCATTAAATAGTGGTCTGTACATTTGACCAGACACACCAAACTACTGAAATTTAAATTTTTTACGGCGTATGAGCAAAACTTACTCAGCGTATTGAAGTGCTTATAGGTAGGTATATCTGGTCAAGTGTACAGACCATTTTATGTTTGATTGCCGGTGCTATTAATTTTGAAAAAAAAACCAAGGACCGTAACAGTTATAACTTTTATTGTAAAAGTTATATGATAACAGTTATTTTCTGATTTTTATTTCTTTGCGCAAAAATAACAGTTATTTTTAACTTATATTTTTTTCGAGCAGAAATAAAAGTTATTTTTAACTTATATCTTTTGAGCAGAAATGAAAGTTATTTCTAACTTATATTTTTTTGGGCAAAAATAAAAGTTATTTTTAACTTTTATACATATTAAGCAAAAAATAAGAGTTATTTTCCAATTTTTTTTTTTGAGCAAAAATAAAAGTCATAGGCATGGCATACAAGCGCAAACACCCAGATATTAGAAAATTATGCAAAAATCGAAAAACGTATCAAAATTAAGACATAAATGGTAAAGTTGTGAAAGAGAGAAGATAAAAGCTAGAGAAATATCACGCCTGTCGCGGAAATGACAATAATTTGCTAAAATTGCTAATATCTGAAATAGCATATGTATATGTATATTGGTTCAGAATCATTAAAGACATAAAAGGTGGTAGGTAGGTAATATGTGGCGAAATCCTCATATTTCGCTTTCGCGAATATGTGCAAAAAAATTTAAAAATCTGAAAAACATTTAAAATTAGTTCTTAATTATTTAAAATGTAAAAGGGTGTCTGAAAATGTTTTTTATTATTTCGGCTTTCTAGTTCAATAATTGAATTAATGTAAATTCAAATTATTTTTATTAAGAGTGGAGTAAAAGGGTGTTAATTGATGAATATTGTTTGCATGTATCGCAAAAGTGACGAATATTTGCAAAAAAAAATTTACAAAGTCGGAAATAGCATAAAAATATGTTCAGAATCATTAACAATATAAAAGCGGGCTAGAACTGGGGAAAAATTGTAGCTATCGCGAAAATTGAGAAAAATTGCAAAAAAGTTCAAAATCGGAAAAAGCTTCAAAATCAGTTCACAATCATTAAAAATATAAAACTGGCGGAAAATTGCGTGTTTCGCGAAAATTTGCAAAAACCCGAAATAACTTAAAAATTGGTTCAGAATCATTAAAAATATAAACGGGAGTAAACCTGTCGGAAAATTGCAAAAATCGGAAACAACTTCAAAATTGGTTCAGAATACTTCAAAATGAAGAAGGGGTAAAAAAATTGCAAAATATTGGAATAACAGGAAACAAAATTGATTCAGAATCTCTAAAATACAAAATTGGAAATATGTAAGTAGCTTCGAATGTGGTTCGATGCAAGCAGTTGAAAATTGAAATATTGTTAAGGGGCTACTCACATTTTACGTAACGCTATTTTCAGTGTTTTTATAACACCCCTAATAACGCTTTTTACTGTTTTCATTTAAAAGAAATATTAATAAAAAGTTTTTAATCAGTACATTAATTTTAAAAATTCAGATACATTAAAAATAATACAAAATTACATGAGTGTTAAAATTTTCTATTCAAACAAGTTTTTAATAATTAAGAGTTAATTTTTTTAAATGCAAATGCATACATATTGATAATAAATTACAAAAGTCTTAAATTTTCAATTAAAAGAAGTATGTATTATTTTTAAAGTTTAAAAAAAATGTGCTCAATTTAACTGAGACGTTGCTTTGCGATAATCTATGCTCTTCCAGCAAATTTTAAAAACTGTCAGAATTAAGTTTAACCATCATTATCGCCTCTAAATTTTCTTCTGACAAATTGTAGCTCAAGTCTCCAAGAACTAATCTCAAATAAGAAAACGACCGTTCAACACTTACTTCTGTTGCTGGTACAGAGTGAACAATAAATGCTAGTTTTCGTAGCCACGAAAGAGCTAATTTTTAGTTATTCCAGTACTCTATAAGATTCTCGTCAATATCTATTCGCTTTTCTTTATAGTTATCAATTTCGTAAAAAGCTTTTCTAGTTTCATCATCAACTCCATGCTCGTCATCATCTTCGTCAGATGATAAGTTAGTAATTTCCAATTCACGGAAGTTACATCTTAAAAATGTTGACGTGCTTTGTTCACTAATTTCATCCATAATAACCTTTTCACTTTCTTTTGATGAATCGACCAAAGAAGAACGTTTTGGCTACGAGGAGGTTTAAGGAATGTATCATCACATAAAATGCAAAAGAGCCTATCATAATTTTTAAAATTTTTTTTTCAGGGGTGATAAAAAACTTAATAAAAAACAAACTATTGTGATTATAAAAACGATTTTTTCTGGGTAGTATAATTAATAAAGTCTAAATTAATGATACTATGCTGAAAAAGCAGTTTTATTTTGTAATCACAATAGTTTGCTTTTTATTAAGTTGCTTATCTCTCTTGAAAAATGTTTATTAAATGATGATAGGCCCTTTTGCATTATATATTAGTGGTCTGAAACTATCGATAGTCTACGCTATCGATAGCATGCGATAGTTTTTCAAAAACCATCGATAACTATCGATAGTTTTCGATAGTCTTAAAACCACGATTTGGCTATACATACGTATGTTGTACTTGGTATATTTGTAAAAGAAATATATTTCTTACAAACTCAGTAAATTTATTAATAAGAGTTACAAAAAAAAATAAAAATTCATACATATATTTACATTAGACCACATACATATATATGCAAGTATTATTTTTTCCACTCCCCGAAATACGAAGTGAACAAAAAAAAGGCATACAGTTAACTTACCTATAAGTCTTAAACTAAAAAGTTTTACCAATTAAGTTGAATAAACTTTTTTCTGGCAGTAAAATGAGAAACATTTTCTTCATATAAGTTTTTAGCCGGCGATTGGCCATTAGCAGTTTTTTTGACGGATAAATTTTGATCTCCTAAATGCAAAAGGACTGGTTTTAGACTTTAGTAGCTTATTTTTTGTGCACTTCATATGTTTTGACCGGGGAGCGGAAAAAAATAAAAATTTTGGACATGCCACTGCAGTTTTTCGCAGGATTTCCCGGGAACTCCAAAAAATTTTTAATCCCAATTTCCCGGAAAATTGGTGCGGGAACTCCCGGGAATTTTCACCTTAATATATTGAACCTCAATAAACAGTATTTACAAAAAATATACTTCTAAGAAGTTGTTGTCTCTGAATTTTTCAACATTCTTTACCTTACCCACTTTTTTTTAAATCTCATACATATATAAAAAAATAAACAGCAACATCGAAAAAACACATAGCAATTAATATTTCAAAAAGCTTACACTAATTTACAAGTTTTGGTAAATTTTGTCGTTCCCTAGAACTGAAAATTGTTTTTGCTGTTCCCGTAATTTTGTGTTTAGTGGGATTAATTCTTGGTTACTCTCATTGTACCAAATTTTACCCAAAAGATACGCTATCGAACCTAATAATAAAAAAAAACAAAAACTATCGTCAACTATATATTAGTATTGAAAACTATCGATAGTGATTCGGTAGTCTAAAACTATCGATAGTATCGATAGTACCATCGATTGTTTCAGACCACTATTATATATGTATGTATGTGTTCTTGTTAAAATAGAAAACACTCAAGATATAACACATCCCAGCAAACCAAAACATTCGAAAATAATATCGCATTCGAATGTTGCGTACACATATCTCGGACAAAACACTCGAGAACGGCTATCGAAGTCGGAAAGAGAAAGAGCTGCTAGAGCTTACTCTTCGCTCAATTTGTGGCAGCAAATCTTTTCATTTCGATGTTTCGCTGACAAATCAATAGCGAACCAATATCGAAGAAATATCGATATCACAAAAATGCAGGAAAAATTAATTTTTCAAGATTTTTATCTTTATTTTTTAATTTATCTATATTAATGTAAATGGAATATTTATTTATTTTAAATTTTAACTGACGCTGCACTCAATCAGATTCGAACACGGTACCTCCTGGCTAACAGATTAGCACACAAACACTAGGCTATCGTGGCAAACTTTTTTCTATTCAATTATTACACACATGAATGTAAATTGCACATTCGAGAAATTATCGAAAATAATTCGATGCTGCGAACATCATTCATATTTTATGAAATTTGGCAATTGCATTATTATCGCGACATATTTCGATTCTGCGAACATTAACATTTATGAAATTTGGCAATTGCGCTTGCTATCGCGACATTATCGACAAAAGCTCAATTTACCGAACATTCGATTTTTTAGATTCACGAGCATTTGTCGAACAAATTTGTTTCGAAAATTCTTCGTTTTAGCGAACCTTTTATAGGTTTAGTGGGATATTACCTACCTACCACCTTTTATGTCTTTAATGATTCTGAACCAATATACATACATACATATATGCTATTTCAGATATTAGCATTTTTAGCAAATTATTGTCATTTCCGCGACAGGCGTGATATTTCTCCAGCTTTTATCTTCTCTCTTTCACAACTTTACCATTTATGTCTTAATTTTGATACGTTTTTCGATTTTTGCATAATTTTTTAATATCTGGGTGTTTGCGCTTGTATGCCTATGACTTTTAATTTTGCTCAAAAAAATATAAGTTGTAAAATAACTTTTATTTTTGCTTAATATGTATAAAAGTTAAAAATAACTTTTATTTCTGCTCGAAAAAAATATAAGTTAAAAATAACTGTAATTTTTGCTCAAAAAAATAATAAACAGAAAAATAAAAAGCACAACGTATCTGGAATATATTGAATATATATTGTGTGCTTTTTTGTTTAAAAATTCATAAATAACTGTTATTATCGGTCTCTGAAAAAAACATCCAAAAATTAAATTTTTTCGGTTTTCAAGGCATATAACTCGCTAGATTTTAGTCCGATCAACACATTGTAAATACTGGCTGAAAGGATAGAAAGAAGTCTTTAGAGCTGTGTATAAGTTGTATGCTTTAGATGCACTTTCTTCGAGATTTCTGTCAATAACTTAAAAACCCTAAAATTTTTTTTAATGCAAATATCTGGAAAACTATTTTCTTAAAAAATAATAATATATAATTCGTGTTCAGTGACCTCATTTTACTTCAAAAAATATATAGTTTAGACTTCGTTATCATTTTAAGTAGTGTAATAGATAAATTAATAACAAAAATAAAATTTTAAAAATTTGAAAAAAATAGAAAAAGCTGAGATCACATCTTGAAATTTTCTTAAAATTTGCGTAATATAGAGTAGTATTTTTTGGAAATTTAAAAAAAATCGGAGGGGTCGACCTTTTGCAAATGTTGATTTTCATTTTCAAACGTCAATAGCTAAGTGATGATTGCATCGAAAAATAGTTTTTTGTTTGTTTTCTGAAAGAGCATTTAAAGACGAAGAAAATGATACCCAAATTTTTTAACATATCAATTTTTGTTATTGATCTATAATTAATCGAAATTTTTTTGCTCAAAATTTTTAAAAATCTATTACTCCATCCCTAGTGGGACTAATATAACGAAAATTGGTATGAACGTTGTGTTTAATACGTGCCAAAACATATTCAAAAATTACCGAAATCGAAGGGGTCGGGTCACAAAATGGCCGATTTGGCGTGGAATGCCCCATATATATAACGATATTTGTCTAACCGTTTAAAATACTTAAATTAAATTAAAAGGTGACCGAATAGAAAAAAATCGATTTGACAAGAACTTTTGGAGTAATATAAAAAAAAATTGAAAATTTTTTTCAACGATAACTCCATCTTTCTAAATATACAAAAGTCAAATCGATTCATTTTGTGTATACTTGGTTTGATTTTTCAACTCATTTTCGAAAATTCGAACTTAAATCGAGTTTTCGGACATTTTCCAATCTTAAAGACTTTTCATAAATATGTACTTTAATTCTAGTTTGTTAGGGAAACATATCGATTTGAAATCTCACGGTTTCCACAAACAGATGACTTTGTTAGGGAAATATATCGATTTCAAATCTCACGATTTCCAAAAACAGATGACTTATACCTACGATATTTTTGTTATTGTCTTCCAAGCTTATACTATTTTATTCGAACTTAAACTTGCCTCTTGCGATTGGCAGATCTCGTATACAGGATTGACTACTAAATCTCTAAACTTTTTTTCATTGAATGCAATTTTTCAAAATTTAATATATGTTTCTTACCAGCTGCACATCGAAAAAATTGGCCACTAATGAATTACCACTTGCCGAAGAGGATGATGAAACAGAAGCTACCGGTTCGACTAAATACATACATCCATTTAGCATTTCCGAAGACGAAGAGATTTCGGGTGACACTACTCCTACTGATGTCAATAAAACGGAAATTGACTTTAAAAAACCATCAGCTGCCACAGAAGAGAATAACAAAAAGTATTTAAAATTTATACAAACCTTATATCATTTTATACGAATTTTTATTCCTAGATACACCTGGCGTATTGATCTGTCTAAATCGGAAAAATACTGGGTTGGTTGGTTTTCAGGTTTGAGTGAAAAATTTCTCAATCTACGTCTGCCCAAACAATTACTTTTGGCTAGCATTGATGGTTTGGACAAGGCTTTGACTGTCGGTCAAATGCAGGGTCGTTTCCAAATGCAAGTTTTGGCCCGTTGTGGCCATGCCGTACATGAGGATCGTCCCCATGAAGTGGCCGAAGTTTTAAGTGGTTATTTGATAAGAAATCGTTGTGCTGAGGCTGCTGGTGACTTTCGCTGCCATTTGCCAGCTTGTTAAACACAAAGGAATTTGTTGAGTAACTCTTCTTTGATCCATTTCCCCCTCCTTTTATACAGTTGTAGAGAATGCATTATAATTTTATTACTATTATCCATTTAAAGTTATAATGTAAATTGAATTCATAATCATTTTTTATTTATTCATTGTGCATTGAAAAGTAAAATATATTAAATTTAATAAACATTTTAACCGAAGGAATATTTATAAAAATAAACTATTATTCGAAATTATAACCACTTAACTATTTTGCGACTAAACATCTTGAAATTATTGCTTCAAAATAAAAGCATATATATTTAAAAAAAAAAAAATTAACACTAAGTGTTTTTTGTTAAAGAAACATAAAGAATGTCTGCTGCCGCACGTTTGTAAATTCATCACTGCGCTGCATCAGAAAAGTAAATTCTTTTACCATTCCGGAGTTTTGTGTAAATATTCACAATATTCCACTTGAAGAAATTATTTATACAAACTATTAAATACATAAATGTTATTTCAACCCAGAATGCCAAAAACTAAAAAAAATCGCGAAAATTCGCAAAAACTTGTTAGCATTAAAAACATTGAAAAGTCTGATAGTGATTAAAAATCGGTAAATCTGTACTAAACCCAGGAACTGGCTAAAAACCACTTTTATTGCGAAAATGTCGCAAATTCGCGACAAACTGCAAAATTGAAAACAGGCTTTAAAATTGTTTAAAAATAGCTAAAATTGGAAGGAATGCAAAAAAACTCGAAAAAAATCGCAAGAATGAAGAAAATTCGCAAAAACTTGGTAAGATTAAAAAATTGATAAAACTGTTAAAAACCAAAAACTGACAAAAAATTACTTTTATCTCGAATATTGCGAATTTTTGTAATTTTTGCGATTTTATTCAGAATTTTTGCATTCCTTACAATTTTAAGTAATTTTAACGGTTGCTTGCAGTTTTTCGTACATTTTCGCTATTTTCGCGAAAAAAAGTGCTTTTTAGCCAGTTATTCGATTTTTTTATAATTTTACCAATTTTTATAACTATCACACTTTTTTTTGCGAATTTTCGTCATTTTCATGGTTTTTTAATAGTGTTTTGCATTCCATACAAATTTAGAAAATTTTACGGAAATTTAGGTCTTGTTTGCAATTTTACGCGAACTTATGTTTTTTTTTTGCGATAAAAGTGCTCTTTTAGCCAGTTCTTGGCTTTACTACAGTTTTATCGATTTTAAATCACTATCAGTCTTTTGTGTGTTTTTAATGTTAACAATTTTTGCGAATTTTCGCGATTTTCTTATAGTTTTTTACATTCCATACAATTTTAGCTATTTTTAAAAAATTTATTATATGACATTTTGTCATAATTTTATTTTAAATGGAATTTAGTTGCTCGTGTTTAAGCATTGTCTATAAACAATATGTAAAGAACGTTATATTCGGCCATGTCACAGAGCTCAATTCCCTTCGGAAACGGTATTCAATCCACCCCAGGATATCAAGCCTCAGCCGGAGCATACCCTGGCTTGAATTCCGTTCCGTTTCCGAACGGAATTGAACTCTGTGACATGGCCGATTATTATATGTATTTTACAGACACCTCATAGTCAACGCGAACTTTAAGCGCGCGAAGCGGGCGGGCACATCTAGTTTAAAATAAAATTATGACAATATGTCAAATAATAAATTTCTTAAAGGTTTAATTTTGAATTTTATTTTTCATTTTGCCTTATAAATACTTTTATTGTTATCCAATGGATTTCCAATTGTATAAAGGTGTAGCAAAATAGATTCAGATCGAATACAAATTATTTGCTGGGTTTTGTATAGTTTTCAAAGCCTGCTATGCTTATTTTTGAAAATCATTTACATATTTGTAAATTCTCAAATGTGTTTTGAAATTCTGTACATAAGATAAGGGGTTTGTAACTGTTTAAAATTGTGTTTGAAGTCTACTGACGATTTGGTAAAGTACCAATGAAATGCATAAACATGAAATGTTTAAACAATGCTTAAACACCAGCAAATAAATTCATTTAAAATATTTTTAACCGATTTAGGGCTTGTTAAAGGTTCCACTTTTTAGTGTCCAAAATGGACGAACCCATTTTTCTGGAAAACGGCTCTTCCGATTTTTTGCACGGAAAACTTTTACTTTTTTGTGGCCAAAATGGACGAACGAACCCACTTTTCTGGAAAACGGCTCTTCCAATTTTTTCATGGAAACACGATGAAATAATGTGGGTGGCATTACTAAGGCAACAAATACAACATTACAACAAAAAAAAGGAATTTTTGTTTGTGTAATGTCGTCGTATAAGTCAAAAATTATTGTAAACAAAAATCAAAAGGACGCGCTGCAAGTGATGAATTACATAAATTATTGAATTAAAAAACACACACATACGCGTTTACTGTCGGAGTTATTTCTTATAATATTTAAATTAAAATTATTGAAAACTTTAGTAAAATAAACTAATCAAAATTTCAACAAAGAACACAACACGTGGACTTTTTATAAACATAAACAAGACTTTGACAGAGATCGCGACAAACAATGCTAGAGCGAAAAATTGTCATCTGGCGTAGTAATGCCACCTATATTATTTCATCATGCACGGAAAGCTTTTTTAGCTTTCCAAGGAGTCTAGTTTCATACCCTACTTAGATAGTTGCTTAGTTTTTATCACAAAGGGACCATTATTATTGGACCCAAGTGGGCTGGAAACCTGATAGCCTAGATAGTTGCTTGAAAGAACTTAGCTTCCAAGATATAAAAGATTCCACTTTTTTGTGGCCAAAATGGGTGAACCCATTTTTCTAGAAAACGGCTCTTCCGATTTTTTGCACGGAAAGCTTTTTTAGTCCTCCAAGGAATCTAGTTTCATATCCCACTTAAATAGTTGCTTGAACGAACCTAGTTTCGAAGATATAAAAGATTCCACTTTTTTGTGGCCAAAATGGACGAACCCATCAAATGTTTATTAAAGGTTTATGAAGGCAGACATAGTTTAATTACCAGGAATTTCATTTATCAAAATATTTTTCAAATTACATATAAGTTATATAAGATTTCGCCATTTAATCCACATAACGAAAACCTTCCTTTTGTAATTTTCGTTTAGTTTCCAATGCCTTAATATGCCTTAAACGTTGAGCTATCTGCTCTCGTATTTCATCTCTGTAACGTTTACCTTCGCCTAGCTCTTCCATTTCAGCCAACCATTCTGCACGTTCATTGATTTGTTGCAACACTTAATTAAAAAAAAGAAAATATTATTGCTGAAACTGTTTTTTAGCCGTAGCAAAAAATTAATTCGTCTTACATTCGTCTATTATATCTTCTTTGGTAGTTTTAAGTTCATTTCTCGATTTTCCTCGACGCTTGGGTTTCAATGTTGTTTCTGATATACGTAGCCCCGACATGGCCTCTTGTAATAGTTTTTTGGCTTTTTCCGAAGGTAGTTTATCATCTGGCTTAGGTCTATAAGACGGCATGTCATAAGCACCGCTGGATTTTATTTCCATTAAAGATTTGCGTTTAGCATTGTGAGCCCTTTGTAAGATTTCCAAAGCCTCTTTATCGGAATCTTTTGAAATGTTTATACGTGGTGGTTTCGGTTTCGGCAGTGGTTCACCGTTACGTATATGATAATCGATTTGTTTGCGCATTAGCATGGTCATTTTGGATTCTTTCATTAATACTTTAAAAATTCCAAGTTCGTATAAATATACATACATACATATGTAAAGAAAATCAAAAATATATTTATTTGTTGTTGGTTAGCTATTCCATATGCTTGCGTTTCTTTGGTTGCTAATGCCAACTCATGCAGGCATACATATATATTAGCTAACCCACAATAAATAAATATGTATGCCTTTGAAACATAAATTCTTGAGAATATCTCGGATAAAAGAAAATCTGTGTTTTTATCAACATTGGCAACCGATACAGTAATTAATACCGCTACCGAATAAATACCGTTTAAAATAGAATACCAGTATCACTACCGATACCGTAATTGTTTTCGGTTGGAAAATACTGGTATTCAAATACCGTTTCCTTCAATGCCTGTATCATCGTTTCGGCTTGAAAAATAATTGCTTTGTTCATTTACTTTCCTGTCACTTTCCATCAACGAGAGAGTAAAAAGAAATTTTTTAAGATTACTCTCAAAAATAATAAAAAGTAAATGAACACTTTACAGTAGATACCGGATATAAACACATCGCATATAAGAAAAACCCGCTTAGAAAAAATTTTCTATAAATTTTCTTAATGTTCTAAAATTGTTATGTGGAACGCAGAGCTAAAAGCCCAATACAATAAACAGTTTGCATACCCAGAAAACTTTACATTACCCAGCAAAAAAAAAATTAACGCGTTCAACATGAAATAGTGTTTCATGATTTCTTGATCACTTGTTTCTTCGAATGCATTCTGAATGACATCGTAAATCGCAAATAAAGCTATAGTTTTTGAACTCATTAAAAACGCATGCAATTTTACTAGGTAATTACTATATTGCATAAAATATCCACTGAAAAAAGCATACAAAAACGGAATTAAATCATCACATTGACACATTTTCATAAAACAAGTTTTAGCTCCAACAAAAAATAAGAAGGCAATAGCTCAGTGGTAGAGAGCGTGTCTTAACAGTCAGAAAAGCATAGTTTGTATCCCAGTTGCGACAATATTTTTTTATTTCATTTGTTTTATATTTACATGAAAAAATGTCATCGAATCAGGGAACTTGCATGGGTTCAATTCATTCATTTTAATGACGAACAAGTTCTCTAAATTTTCATGTAAACACATGATCTACAATGACACGCTAATGTAAAAATCATGCATGTTTCACCTAAATCGAACCAATGCGTCATCACTTGCACCCATGATTTGTCATGTTATTTTTTTGCTGGGTAGCTGTTAGTACTTTGTATGAAAAGTTAGACATATCGTAAAAAATATATCAAAATTTTATCATTTTGAGGTACATGAACACAAAGGAAAGTGTTACCTTTTAGCTGTCCGTAAACAAAGCTTTATGAGTAAAAATAAAACTGCTTATACATAAGGATTTTTAGTTAAAATATCTGTAAACAATAGAAATAAAGTTAATTTCAATGTAATTGTGGAATTTTTTTGATCAATTTACTTCAATTTGTTATTTGCAGAAACTTGTCACGTTTTTTATATTTGAATCACATATTTCGAGTGTACCTTTATGATTTAGCCTTAAGGTGAAAAATTTTCTGCCAGCCAATTCAGGCGTTTTAAACTCTTTTAGCGGCCACTGCTGCAGTCAAATTAGAAAAAATATCCAATCTTACCGTATTTAATATTTTTGACTTCTTAAAAAGTATTAATTTCTTAAAAATTCATTAAAATTAGAAAAAGTTTACTTTTTCATGAATTTTTCCAACATTTATTTCGTAAACAAAAGATCTAAACTGCTGTTTGGCTAATTTCTGCTAGTAGAAACTTTAGGTGTGTTCCAGATGACTTCGGGCAAGTTCGGACTAATGAGAATAAACGCAACATTTATTTTATTTATTTATTTAAGTCCAAACTTTTCAATAGTTAAAGTTAAGTTTTGCGATTTTAGTCGTTTAAATCTCTTAATATAATGCATTCTTATGGCGAAGGATATATGTGCATCACTGGCGACATATATATAAGAGCAAATGCTTTTATATATTTCAAATAAGAAATATCCTAAGTAGCTAGGATATATCATTTGCAATTAAGCTAGACATATTTTCCATTTAAATGTTTTAAAAGTAATTGTTTCACAATGGACAGCTTATTTTACTGTTTTATGAATTTGCTAAATTTCAACTGTTATTTATGTAAACACAAAACAGTTGATCATATTATTATTGTCCGAACTTACCCAAAAGAAACAGCTCGTACAACTTTGGACAGGAAATGAAACAAATTAATGTCTCATTCGCTCGCAAAATTGCACAAAAATTGTTATGTGGAACGCTTTTGGGTAACTTAGAAGTTCGGACTTTTTCGTTATCCATCTGGAACAGAGCTAATGTGGCTTGTTGGGTGTGTTTTTGTTACTTGCAAATTTTTACTAGTAAAGCATTCATTTACTTTTTCATGTCTGGAAGATTAATTTTGTAAATTTCTGCTTTGCTCTCTCGTTGCTAGTTTCTGCTAGGAAAGTAAATGAACAGACCTACTGTATAGGCTTAAGATAAAAATGTTTACAAGTAGCTGTTGTAACATCAAACATATCTTACCGGCATTTTTAAAGTTTTATATGTACAAATACACATTTAATTTCGTTTTGTATTTCTTGTAACGGTCAAGAAAAAACTTACGTTTCAACAATTCCGCCGTCTCTTTGCTGTACTCGACATTTGGCGAATGAAAGAGTCCACCTTGTGGTATACGTTCGCTGGGCCATAATCTTTTTTCTATTGGAGCATTTAAGCTTTTTGTTGAAATTTGTTGCATTTTTATAGCTTTTGAAAAATGGTAAAAATTTTTATTTATTTTTAAAATGTGAACGTTGTGTGATAAATCAAATATACATAAATTGAATTACACTAAAATAAATTGAAGGCTACGTTTTCAAAATTGATTGCAACAATTAAAAGTTCTTTATCTAGGTAAACAATTAAAAATGGTACCCAAGGTAACGATATTAATGCAATACATAGTTTGTTCAAGGGGTGTGTCATCCATATCCATATTTTTGCATAATTAACTCATTGACGAAAATTACCGAAATTGAAAATAAAATATACATACAGATCTGTGTCGTTTTATCATAACATCTTAAGTCGAGTTAAATTAAAATTGAGTCAAGTACCGTTGTATCGACCAGATTTTAAGATAACGGTGCTTTTACGTGAAGTCATATAAAACATGTTTTTAGTTCCATTTTGCTCGCAATGGGTTAATGGATTTCAAAATTGTATATGCCAGTAGGAAAGGAATTTTAGAGCACTTTCTATATCGTTTATATTTGTTCTATGTTGTAGGAGCTATGATCAATAAAAACATGATGTAACTCTGGAGCAAAGAGTGCGCTAAAATTTTTAGGTGATTTGTTTAATTTTCAACAATGTTGGTATTCGTGACTTGTTTCAGAATATTTGTAAGATCCTAATTATTTTATATTTCGCATTACCTTTGTTTGTTTACTTTTTTGTTGTAAATGTCATAGGTTACGTAGATGTCAGCAAAGATGCCAAAAACTAAGTCTGCCCCCTTATTCCATAATCGCTAAAGCTAAAGCCAAATCTCGATCGCTAAAAAATACAAAATTAAATAAAAAATTAAATATTTTTGGCGATGATATAAAACACTAAAATTTCGGCGGACTCATTTTTTAAGACATTGCCTAATTTAGCAATACACGTTGCAAAATTACATTCGTAGCAAAAAATCGATAAATCGACTTTATAGATTTTTAGCGATAGAGATTTAGCTTTAGCGAGCTACAGAATAAGGGGACTGATGTCAAAAGCCTAAAGCGGCCCATCCATTATACAATATTAAGTGTGTTCGTTTACCCCAAAATTTGCAAAAATTTGTACAAATTTGTACTGGATTTTTTTTTGATGATTTTGAATTTCTCCGTGCCCCCTTGCTATACAAGGGATGGGAGGTTTACTTGGCTGAACCTTAGGTTATAACGCCATCAACAATTTCTAAAAGGAGGCCTTCCAAGATAATTCCAAGCGACGTATACCGTCGCACACGAAGCCGGAACTCCCAAAATCCACTCCTTGCTTCTTCGCTATTGAGTTTTTGTTTGGTTCTCCAACCAATTATCAATATATATTTATTTTTGTTCAAAAGTGAGGTTTTGTTTGGTTCTCCAACCAGTTATCAATATTTCTCTTTATAATAGTTTTTTTGCATGTGGTTAATGGAAACCAACGGGATACTGCACGGTTTACCGTTAACCGACGCCAACCACTAATCACATGCGGTGTGAGACGCAAAACTCTCGAAGGCCAATAAACGACAGTGGCCTGGTTGCATTTACGATGTAATTGCCAACGACGCGTGATGTTGACTCGCCCAGAGCTGTTTTACCGTGTACTGGATTTTACTGCAATGCGTTCGTTTACACATAATTTGCAAAAGATAGCATCAATTGAGAGAGTAAAGTGACAGTTGTTTGACTGAGAGTCTGCAAATTGTTACTGAACAAATTTGTGCAAGTAAAATCCAGTAGAAGAAAAAAACATGATTCAATAAAATAAACAAAGAAAAGTAAGCAATCAAAATGTATACAATTAAAAAAAATCGTTTAAAAGAAGAAAAGTTGAATTAAAAGTGCAACAAAAACTGAAAATAATTATTGTACATACATCCTAAGCAAGTTTCTTCTCAACTTGTATGTTCCAGAAGAGTATACAACGCCAAGTTTTCTTTTCTTGGCACCCATGGCAAACATTTTCCTCTAATTGGTTTATTTACATTAATGGTTTAGAGATGTAAAGCTAATATATATTTGAATAATTATTACTGCATGTTACTTGGGGTACCGAATATCAAAAATAAAGTAATGATGTATTTTCGTATGTCATTTAAGCAGAAACAAACTTAAAAGTCATGTACAAAATAAACAAGTGTAAAAGCTTCTCCGAAGCTCTATTTAATAAATACATTTCGCTACGAACTTATAATTGTCGAAATGTATTGTACCAAGTACCAAAAATATATACTTATGTGCTGGATAGTCGAAACAACACATATTTTACAGCCCTATTCATTTTAGTGATCAGCTGTTTAACTAAACCTGCAAATTTTCGCAATTTTCCGTTCGCGATTTCGAATTTTCGTAACGTTTAACGTTTTCATTGTTTTGTTTACATTATTCTTCGAAAATAAAATGCGCGCCCTATTTATTTCTTTGCTTGAGGTCTACACGTAACATGCACTCGCATATTTATAATTAAAAAGCTCTTTTTTTTGGGAATTATTAAATTACATTAATTCGAATTTTTAACGTGCTTGTTCCCAAATTAATATTTTACTTTTTAAGTAAAATATTAAGTTTTTATTAAAATACATTGAAATTGATTATGGAGGGGTATTAGCTAGTTCCTATGGCCATTTCATTGGGGCTAATGCAAATCATCAGGGAACCTTTACCCAAAAATCTCATAGAAAAATAAAGATATTATATTAAACTCCTAATCATAAGAAGTTTATAATATCAAAGTTGAAACATGAGCTCCATAATCAATCATGTTTTTTATTTTCTTTACTTGCGTATTTTAACTATAAGTTTGAACAATATCTGATTTAAAAAAAAAGACAATAGATTCTGAAGCGGAAAGAGAAATTAGATACACTTACCGAAATTTTATTAAACAATTAATATACCAACTTCGACAACGTTTGCCAAATAACTTTTCAACTTTACAAATCACAAACATCTTTTCATTAGAAAACAGTGTAAGCAATACAAAAGTAAATTGTATGAAAATTTTAAAGAAGAAATGTCAAATTTTAGCGTAGGTGATATTACTCTTTTGGAATTACAGTGGCAAAAATCACTTCTGAGTTTAAAATCGCAAATCTTACTTTGCATGTGCTAAGGGTCGCGCGCTCTGTTTATTTTTCGAAATAATCTTCGAAAAAGATTCTTAATGTGTGTGTGTCAGTCAATGCTTTTTGTGTGTGTGTCAGTCGTAAAGCACCTCTGGACGAATCAACATCAAGCGTCGTTGGCAATTACTTCGTAAATGCAACTAGACCACTGTTCGTTTATTTGTCTTCGAGAGTTTTGCGATTCAATCGCATGTGTGTAGTGGTTGGGGTCGGTTAACGGTATCGTGTACAGTTTCGTGTCGGTGGCCATTAGTCACATGCACTAGTTTTAGACACAATTTATGAATTTTTTGGTTACGAGTGCCAACCTAAACTCGAATAAACTGGTTGAGACCATTAAACTTGGGAGCGGAAAGCTTGGATTCCTCCTTCCTATATGATGGTATATGTCGGGCGGCAGTGCATGAAGGAAGCTCTTCTGGAGTATAACCTGGCAATTTGTGAGATAGAATCTCCGCCAACCAATTTAGAATTAAAAAAAATGCTTTATGTTTTTTGAGACCATAGTATCCAACACAGAATTTTTCAACTATTTTTAGATTTTTTCCTTACTATTTTTGCTTCATATTATATGTTTTATGCATAAGTAAACAAAAGTAACACAATAGTGGAAATAAAGAAACATACTTTTTAATTTAGTATTTTGTATTAAAATGTATACATATATAATTTTTTAAATGATATTAAATAGAAAGAGTTTAAATTTTACTGGAATGCTTTTATTTTTGCAATTTGATACCAAATTTTTTTAACCCTTTCCTCTTTGCTTGGGAATTGAAATAGCTACATAAGTTTTTTGTGATTGCGATTTCCAACACACCAGTTTAGTGACTTCGAGTCGAAATCATATTTATTATGCGAAATGCTATTTTCAGCATTTGGGTGGTTGTTATTGATTGAATGTTTTTCATTTAAATGAGCCAAAAATATATTTTCATATTATTTATACCTACATAAACACCATTTAAACAATAAAAAAAATTTAAAAATTATGAAAAGTTACTATTGCAAAGCTGTGAAAAATTTATCTTTATTTTTTGGCTTTAATATTCCTTCTTTAGCTCTTTTTAGCTCTATTTAAAACCTGATTTAGCTTTATATTATTTTAAAGTCTGGTCACCCTGCAAGTAATTGATAATGTTAAATTTTTTGTGATTGTGAATGTGCTAGTGGGTTTGTGCGCGAACATTTGAATGTTTTTTTAATTTTTGAATACTACGAAAGCAATTTTTCATAGAATTTAGAAAAGAAAACGTAATTTCACAAATATATATACAGATAAAAACATAAATAAATAATAATACTATACAAAAATAAATAAATAACCAAAGAACATTTGCAACAGCCGCTTTGCAATTCATGTATACATGTTGACGTTTAAGTTTATTGTGATTTGTTCGTCGTTAGTGGAGATTTGGTACACGAACAAATCACACGCACAAATCTCTCGTGTATGGGCTGCCTCAACACATGTGCGTACATCAAAACATACATGTCAAAATAGTCGGTTATTCTGTCGAACTCCACATCACTAGCCGCATGAGCAAATGAGATTTGTTGTGTTTACGTAAATTTTATGGCAGGAGATTTTTCTAAGAATTCTACATTATTTTAAAGAAAACCTTAATACAAAAATAAAAATGAATCAAGCTGAAGTGACTAAATTAATGTCACAACTACGTTTGGTAGTTGCACCCAGACATCGTAACTTAAAAAATCCTAAAGGCCCAGAGGGGCGTCTAATGAAATTGAGAAAAACTGTAACAGCGCTAGTCAAGCATGAACGTATTGAATTGTATTACAATCGGGCTGATGAAGCCAGGGGATATGTGGAGCTGGTATTATCTAGAAAAAGAAAATTATAGTAAAAGCATTTACGTGTACATATGTATTCTAACATTTTTTAGTTAATCTCTGATGCATTACGCCATGGTGATAGACATAAGGCTACCATGGAATTAGCTGATTTCTGGTTACTGGAAAAACAATTAGTTCACAAACTTTTTAAAGTATTAGTACCACGCTACGAAGACAGCAAAGTTTCCTACACACGTATGTATAAGGCTCCCCGTGATTATCCAGGCATGTATTATAAAAAAGCCGTTTTGGAATTAAGAGGCAATCCTTATCCTTCGCTATTGCCCGACTTCTCTCAAAACCGTAATTTCATACATAATATACTATTGGATGAAGCTCGCAAAGATTATAGGCGAGCAAAATTAGCCGAGATAGCAACAAATATGGCAAATGAGTCAACCGAAATATCTAAAGAACGTCCGAACGAAATAAATCCGGCTACAGAAGTAAAGAAAGAATAGTTTCTAGTGTTTTAATAATTCATTTGTTTTTTTAGAAAAGCTTTAAACTTGATTTGTTTGTAGAGTAAAATAAACAAGTGAGAAATGAACATAAACATGTAAAATCACACATTATTTTATGGAATAATGGAGAATACCAAAAACTTATGTTAGACTTTTGCTCATAGTAGCGATAAAATGTGAATCCGATTAATAAGCTTAAATGGGTCTTACTATGATATAGCGAATGTTATTTTAGCGAGTTCGAAACCAAATAATAAATTGAAACACGAGTCATATTTTAACATATGGTGTAAAGAAATGCTTGAAAAGCATTTACGAGGGAGTACTAACTGTTGTATGGACTATATTTTGGTCATGGAGAATATCAGCAAGCCTATTTAACAGTTAGTAATTGCGAATATATTGTTATTTTCCAAAATGATTGGAGATCATTTATCTTTTGCTGCGAAGCAATGGGAATACATAACAGGTGGACTCTGCAGATCAGCTGTTTATTTTTTGCTAATTTTCTCCGCTTGTATTTTTGATTTGGTTCTATTGTCAAATGCTTTGACATATTGTTCAGCACATTTCAAAGCGTATTAATACCAAGTGGCCTTATTTGTGCAACAACAACTTCACTTTACCAATCTGTCATGTTAAATGCATACATAAAAAGTTGTTGCTTAGCCTTTTTTACACAGAGTTTGACACTTTGGTAAAGTCAGCTGATACTCATTTTTACTAATAGGGGCACCCGGTATCAGTTCGCCTTGGCACATTTATTGACAAAGAAACCGCGATGACAAAACAGTAACAACAGCGGTCCAGACGTGACAAATTCTTGTGCTAACAATTGTTATAACAAATAATTTGCTCGTCAAGTCGCTATGTTATGCTGGGAAGTGAACGCTACCTAGGCGAACTCGTACGAGGTGGCTGCAAGAGCTCAGCTGCTGAACAAAATGTTCACACATTTGAACTGCCAACTGTGTTAATGTATCACCTTTTTTGACAGCCCAAATATAAATTTTTCACGGCGAATTCTCTTGCCGTGTGAGTTTTTCTTGAGCGGTACTAGCAAGGTATATCAATACCAGGTATTCGCAAGAATAAAAGTTTTGCACCCCGTAACTCTGGAACCAAAAGAGAGCGCCGATAATGATAATTATTATTTTTGTTACGTAATTTTATTTTGAACTGAATAATACCGTGTAAACACTTAGCATATTGAATATGCTGACAGGCGCATTTGTTGTTATATTAAAGCATATGAGTGTTAGCATACCGTCTAGACTAAGCTTTATATATATTGTTTCAATTTAGTTCTTGTCCCCTTTTTTTGAAGAATTACATGTTTTTTGAGTCTCAAGAGCTGGCATCACTGGTATCAAGGCGTGTAAAATCGCCTTGTTGTGCAAAACCATTGTTGCGAAAGTTGACATTTATAACAAAATAATTATATTTGTGTGTATAACAATTAAATAAATTATCATACAAAAATGGAGAGTGATACAGAAAGTATTTCAGACTCAAATATATTTTATTTCGAAAGTGATCATTTGGCCTTAAGAGGAAATAGAGATTACACGAATATTTTGCGTACCATCGCAGTTCTGGAGGCTCAAAAAATTAGGGCGCAACAACATATTGAAGAGTTGGCCCTGGCCAAAAGACGTTACATTGAAGAACCGGAAGTGTTTTTAGCGAAGCTGAAAAATAACGAAGAAATAATAAGTCCAAATTATATGAGCATAGCAACAGTAGGTTACAAGTTTTTAATCATGTACATTAAACCGACACCGCCCGTGAGCTGGACCGTGTCTAAAAAATTTATTTTTTTTAGTTTTTTGCATGGTTTGGTATTTTCTCCCAAAACAACATATGAAAAATATTATATCGTTTGAAAGACCTTTTCAAGCTGCATCCAATGGTGTATTAAACTATTATTCATACCATCAGCAATGCGTTATTCCATAAAATACCATGATTTTTAAAGCGTTTTTATTACAGGTGCTACTAATATTAAATTAAATTCTATTTTTTTTAGTATTATATAATTTGAGGCATTGGTTATTTATTTCTGTTTCTAGTTATTGCAAAAGCTCGCAAGTTTCTAAGCACAGAAACAAATAACCAATGCCTCATATCAAATAATTCCTAAAAAAGTCAAATTTATTTTGATACAAGTACCACCTGCAATAAAAATGATTAAAAAATCGCGTTTTTTTATGGAATACAGCATTGCTGATGGTATGAATGGTAAAGTTTAATTGGATGCAGCTTGAAAAGATGTTTCAAACGACGTAATTTATTTATATGTTGTCTTGGGAGAAAATACGAAAATATGCAAAAAACTACAAAAATATACCTCTTTTAGACACGGTCCAGCTCACGGGTGGCCATCGCTAGACCCCTCCCTAGCTGTAACCGCTTTTTATTTTGAGAGGAGTAACAAAAACACAATTTTCATCTTCATACAAGTCGAGTCGGGTTAATGTACATATATCGCTCGTTTATTGCAACGTAGTCATATCTCAAAAAATCAAAAATTTTAAGTTACTGAAGAAAAATTCGGCCTTACTATCTTCTTTTTATATAAAACAATTTTCATAAACATATCTTAATCTAAACCGAAGCTGTAACCACTATACAGCGAATGCCGGCAATATATGCTAACATATTTAAAACTAAACGAGCTTTGCAAAGTTTAATTTTTTTGAGATATGACTACGTTGCAATAAAGGAGCGATATATGTACGTATGTGTGTATGTAAATAAGCAAACTTATACACAAATATTGTTTCTTGCAGATACCTGAAATTTCCCATTATGATGATATGCCCGAGGAAGAAGTAAAAATCAAAGAAGAACCAAA
Source organism: Panzeria rudis (assembly GCA_956483635.1). NCBI lineage: Eukaryota > Metazoa > Arthropoda > Insecta > Diptera > Tachinidae > Panzeria > Panzeria rudis. The sequence continues at coordinate 138,303,106 of OY101448.1, forward strand.
TGTTATTTCTTCTTTAGATAATAAAAGTGATATACAACTTATTAGAGGGCGAACCGGTGATGATACCAAGCCAGAGACATTTAATCAATTGTGGACTGTGGAGGAACAAAAACGACTTGAAGAACTTTTAATTAAGTATCCCGAAGAACGCATTGAAATGCATAGATTTAGTAAAATTGCACAAGCTTTGGGTAACCGCACCGCTCGTCAAGTTTCTAGCAGAGTACAAAAATATTTTCAAAAATTGCACAGTGCTGGCATGCCCATACCAGGGCGCATACCTAAGAATAGACGAGTTGGACAGGCTAAATCAAAACACTACTATCGTCCGTCGACATTTTTCCCTTCACACAATGTTCCAGTGCACATGCCGGAAGATGATTTCTTTCTACAAGATCTACACATGCCCTCAGCAGCCAATGCAGATGAAAAATCCCGTACTAATTCTGTGGATACTTTAAATGATCTCAAAGTTGAAACAGTTACATCCGAAATTCGACAACAAATTGTACATTTGTTGCAAATAATAAAGCAAGAAAAACTTTCCACACCGGATGGCTATAACCCTGATCCAATGGCTGCGAAATGTGAATCATGCCAATTTGCTGCTATTTCCCGTTTACGTTGGCGCTGTAATACTTGCTATTGTTCATTGAATTTATGTGCGGATTGTTTGGTCCATCAACTGGTTCAATATAAGTTTGACCATTTTTCGCATGACGTTGTAGCCGAAAGTGAAATGTGACTGTCTTTAAATTATTGTTGTAGAATATATATAATCATTTTTTCATTTTTATAGAAAATATCATGAAACTGATATTTATGGATCAATTTAATGTTGATTTTCTACAATCAAGACTGAAGAAATTTTAAATTACTTTATCATTCATTTCAAGACACAAGATTTCATTACATTTTATTTAAATTTCGGTAAGTTCTTCATTTCGTATATTTTCACAATACATATATTTAACAGTGCAGCGTATTATTTGATATATACAATCAGAATCAATAATTTTTTTTCTCTTAAAAATTGGGGAGCAAATTTAAAATTTATTTCATAAGTTACTTTACATAACATGATGACGTACCAATCTTCATATGTACAAAGAAACCGATTAAAAAAATTTCCTGTTTCTTGTATGACCTATTAATTTTAGAAATAAAAAAATTTAATTACTCTTCTCTAAATACGCTAACCGAATGTTTCAAAAAGTTTTCGTATATAAAAGGGGTCTAGTGAAACCTTCAAACTCTGTAACTACATAATAAATTGAAAACTTAACAGTTAAAAAAAATATATGTAGTAAAAGCTAAATACTAAAGATACATAAGGATAGCTTAATATGTACGTACCATTTTATGTAAAAGAGGAAAATTGAAAAAAATGCTAACTCCCTGCCACTAACTCAGTACTTCCTATGAAATCGAGAAATGTGCTCAAAATTTACATATGTATATGCTTTACGCACTATGTGTTATACAAATATGTAATACAGTTTTCAAAATATGCTCCAAAAATTTTAAAAATATATTTCTAAGGGCAGATATATTACGTAGCTCTGTTTTCTCATTTATTGACCAAAAAATAGTTTTTTCGTTTTTTTCAGACCGAACTTCGGTAAAATTTTTATAACCGAAACCGAACCCGAACTCGAAACCAAACTTTTTATTGAAAAGAGGAAAAGTTTTAACCTAACTTTCTTAACTATGACTTATTTATTCAATAATGTAGGAGACATAATAAGTCTTATTATATATAATTAAAACCACGTTTCCGTATAAATATTTTTTAGAAATTAATACTTTATTTGTCCATTATTAGTTAGATCTTAATTTTAGTTAATACATACTAGGTGCTTGCGGGCTTCGCGCGATTAAAGCTCACTTTTTGACCATAAGGTAGGTGTCTGTAAAATATAATATTATAAAGTTCTTTACATATTGTTTAAAGTTCCCGTTATATAAACAAACGTTAAACAAAAACATCTTTCTAGTTTCCAGCAATATTTACAATATACATATTAGTAAAACTGCGTATTTTCGCTTTTTTAACAGACTTCAAAAAAGAAGGACGTTATCAATTCGTGTGTATTTTCTTTTTTTTAATGTTTGCACAGGCATAACTTTGTCATTTGTCAATCTATTCTCAAAATTCGTTTTTTTTTGTTTGAAAGGGTTTGACTGCAGTTTGGTCCCGTAATTTTTTTTTTCGAAAATCGGAGGGGGAATTCGCTCCCCCATTCATAACCCTGTCATTTGTCAAAATTCTTTTTTTTTTGTTTGAATGGGTTAGCTTGCAGCTCGGTACAGTAATTTTTTTCGAAAATCGGAGGGGGGAAATTTGCTCTCCCCATGCGTAGTTCTGTCATTTGTTAACCGATGTTCAAAACTCTTTTTTTTTTTGTTTGAAAGGGTTTGCCGGCAGTTCGGTCCCATAATTTTTTTTTTGGCAAATCCGTGGGGACATTTGCTCTCCCCAAACATAACTGTCATTGGTCAACTGATTTTCGAAATAATTTTTTTGAAAGCGTTTGCTTCCATATCGTACCCACAAATTTTTTTTCTTCAAATCGGTGGGGAAATTGGTCCGTTAAATTTTGTTCGAAAATCTGTGTGGCACTTCGACTTCAAATAACTTTGATTCAACATGATTCTTGGTATTATTTCAGTATCATCTTCATTTTGATTTAACTCTACTGGAATACTACATCAACATGAAATATACGAGTGGGGCACGAAAATGTTCCATATATACAATCTAAAACACTTGTTGAAAATTTCGGGCTATTCACATCTTACGTAACGCTTTTTTCGGACTATGTCAACTTACATAGTTCAGTTGTGAATCGTAATACGGCCCATAATAACATTTTTATTAATTACATACTTAGATGTTGTTAATAATAACTTCTTGAAAAGTCGAAAACACACTTATTGATTCTTTCGAAGCAGTGCGATAAAACAAATTATATTGCATGAAATTTAAGATACATATCGCGACCTTAGTATTGTTTTGACCCATATGCCAAAAAGTCGGCATGGAGAAAAACAACAAAGAATATTTACATATAGTTTTCTCAAAATATATCCGATAGAATTTTTTTGTATTCTCACCACTGCTTTCGGCATATGTTTGGAAGAAAAATGTACATTTTTGTGAACTTTCATCTATCCGATTAGAAATTATGTTATGTGCTCCAGTAGCCACTTTTTAATTTAATTGTAAAAAGTAGCTTTTGTTGCTCCATGTGTATACTAACTGCTGTGTATTGAGAAACTTGTAATTGAAATGAAATTTTCTACTTTTTATTGAAAATAAGCGTATTAATGTTATTAGAAAAGATATTTAGATGGAATAAAAAGTTAATATTGATGAAACTTGGTATTTTACTTGATTTCTGACTTTTATTTTTTAATTAAAAAAAATTTTTTTTTACAAAAAATTAATCAAAAATGATGATATAGAGCACAATGAATGATTGATATCTCAGAAACCAGGAACAATTTCGCGAAACAATTTTTGGATTCTGAAAGAGGATATTCAAAATATATATACCCCATACTTAACTCAATTTTTTTTAAATGGTCGGTGGGACAAAACAATACTAAAGTCGCGATATTTTCATATAAAACGTAAAACCATGTAACTACAATTTTTTAAATTTTACAGGCAGAGTTGGCTGCTCACTGGGTAACCTAAAAAAACCCACCCGGGTTTTTTACGTTATATCCATTCAAACAAAGATGAAGATAGTTTTGAAGTTTCATTTACAGAAAAATAAAATAAAATCATTATAAAATTCATATGAACGAATAACCGAAGTACATACACATGTATTTATATGCCTATTTGTGTGTATGTACATTTAACCCTAGTTGGTTTTTCAGTACTTTTAATTTAAATAAAGATAGTATATTATATAAAAAAAAATTTAAGACAATAATTAAAAAATTCATAAAAAATAGTATTCCAAACACGTACATAAAAAGTTATTTTAAATCAGTTACCACTCTGGTGGCTTAGATTTTAAATGCTTTTAACTGCCCTTTTCATAATGTACTATTAAAAGTTAACGCGGATTTTAACAGCAAGTTTTCTATGCCGAACTTGCCATTAAAGTCCACGTTAACTTTTAATCGCACATTGTAAAAAGGGGCGTAAGAGAGCTAATGCTTTTTCCAATCTAAGGCCATTTCAAAGGTTGCTCCATATTAAACCATAAGATGAGAACATTCTTTCTAATTGATGGTGGCAATTCATTACTGAAGTGAAATAATCGCAAAAGTTTGCAGTTAAACATTATTAATTTTTGTCTTTTAATATCTTCAACCATTGTTTTTTTTGTGGAAAGTGTTCTGCATCTTCAATTTTAGATGCCAAAAAAAATGGTACTAAAAATGGGGTGCTTTTGACTTACGCATTCTTCTGCTATCTTTTCGCTCTCTTTAGTAATTACTTTGCCCATATATTTGGAATGCACGCTTTTTAACAAAATCCTGTTTTGACAGTAGTATAGCATTGTTCAACAAATTACAGCCTAGGCACCCTAAATAGCACAAAAAAACTAGTTTGTACCTTAAAAATTTTAGTTTTTTACCGGTTAGGCTATATTTTTATTGAATTTTTTTACTTTCTTTGTTATTGTTCCCCTTCTTATGTTGTTGATTTTAGTATTTGCTATTTTTTTTATTGTTTTTTGTTGTTTTGCCAAATATTTTTGGTGAAAAATGTAGAGTCGCTGTAAGTTATGCTGAAAAACGTGAATAAAATATGTTATTGTTTCCTATATTTTTCAAAAAAAGTGCGGAAAAATTACTTTTTTTGCACAGGATGTTGATGAAACACAATATAACATAACAGAGAATTATGCAATTGAATATACTATTTAACAAAAATTTAGCATAAACAAATAGTGAAAACCCAAAATTTTCAAGGTAAAAAGTGACTTGTGTGAGCTATTAGGGTGGCTAGTCAAGTTCAATTGTATTAATATGTTCACAAAATTTGTTCAGCTCTACCGAACTACAAGTTTGCCGAATATTGTTAGTAAAAAATAAGGAGTACCAGTAAGTTATTCTGAAAAAAAGTGAAAACAAATTTTTTTCTTAATTTTTCCAACAAAAAGTGCAAGAAAAAAATTTTTTGGCATTAAATGGTAAAAAAAACTGTTACGCGGACTCTTAGCTACATTATTGCCATATACAGTTAAGCAGTATCATTAAGTTTGAATTAGCTGTTGGCCAAATACTGATGACATCTTTTTTTGAGGTCCCACTGATTTTCAGGAATTTTGGAGGTCCATGAAAACAAAAAAATTGGTAACCAAATTCGCAAATTAAGTATAGGGTTTTACTACCCCGTGGTAGTAAAATCGAAACTGTACTGTCAAGTCCTGGTGTTTTTTCAAAAGTCTTCATTTGTCGCATAGTTGTATTAATGATTTTCTTAATAAATCTTTACCGAAAAGGGCTAATTTGACAACATTGCTTAGATTATAAAAAAACCAATTAAACCCAATAAAGCCCAATAAAACCCAAAAAGCCCAATAAAACCCATGATTAAACCCGCCGGGCTGGGTTTTATTTTAAAACCCGGGTTTTTTCCAACCCTGTTTAGAGGAGAGGAAAACAGTTTATGAAATAGTACAAGTTATATTGGCTACGTTGTTTTCTTTTTGATGATAACGTGGCCAAGCATGGCAGTAGCAGCCTAAAAATTTTTGGGCACATGGGCTTTGATATAATATACAATAATTGATTAAAACCCCGATTTTGAAATGCTTGTCACTTATATGGTTTTACGTTTCATATGACGATATGTTTTTCTCTATTTTTTTAGTCCATTTGCTTCTACACACATCCAGTGAAAAAAAAATGATAAGTTACAAGCATAAAATTCCTTAAACCAAAGTTATTTTTGCTAAATCAGGATTTAACTTGTTAATTTGATTTTTCGTCTCTATTTTGTTACTCCAACTGCTTTACAATCGGATATTGAATTTTATTAATAAAATTCTTTGATCATGTGATAATTTTTAAGGAATTAAACGAAACAAAAAAAGGCTGTTTTCTGAGACTTTTATTTGTATTTAAAAGCAACTTAAGAATTCGGCTTAGCTGAACAAAAAATTTCATCAATTTGAATAATATACATACGTATTTAAAATGTGATAATCAATGTAATGTCTAAAGTGAAAAAGAGTATTAATGAGTTTGCTGCTATTGCTGATGATGTTTAAGTACATATCGAATTTATGCATAATTGAACAGACAGACGTACAGAAAGACTAATAAGTAACATTTTGCCATCATAAATATTTAAATTCCAATTAGCACGCCAACTTTGGCATTAACAATTTCAATCATATTAAAACCAGAAAAAAGCGCACTATTACAAACTGAATAAACTTAAGTTTACAATCCTATAAATGAATATATGAGAACAGTCCGAAAAGTAAAAATTAAAATAAAATCTTAATTTGCTTATTAATCCAAAGAGATTGTTATTATCGTATCACTTTTAGCCAGAAACAATTGACGGGAAAATTAACATTAATTAATTCCACAACCTACACGGTTACATCGATCGCGACTGAAGAAAGGGGGAAAAAAACACCCAGAGTTAGAGGGTTTAAACGTTCTGCAAAAATTTTCCTCGTGGTGTTCTACGTAAAAGTGATGAGCACATCTTATACTTTAAACGTAAGACTTACAAGATTTCCAAGACGCCAAGTCACTGTAAATATGTGCCAAAGGAAATGAATTTTAACTGCCCCTAAAATAAGTCCCAGATGTACACTTTCAAAATGCCAATACACGTACACTTTTTTGTATTCTACCAGATTTAGTTGTTAGAACCTTGCCAATCCTTATTAATATGATTATTTCGACCGTATTTACTTGCGAGTCCCAATTGATTATTAGGCTAAGGTTCGCAACGTTTTAATTCAGAAAGAATTGGGCATAATTAATATTCCAAGGAAGAAGGGAAAAATTAACATCAACTTAATTTTTCAACGTACACAACAGAACAGAGTAGCGCGCCACTTTCGGAAGCCGCTACACTTCCGTCATCAGTGCTCACGTGTATTTTGCTTATCACCATTTGGCAGATGGCTCTGTTGAATGTGATTTCAATTCTTATGCCTACAACTTTTTCGTGAAAATTGAATACGAGAATTAAATTCACTTTCAAGTTGATATTAAGTGTGTTCGTTTACCCCAAAACTTGCAAATATTTGTACTGAATTTTACTGAAATGCGTTCGTTTACATATGAATTTGCAAAAGAGAGCATCAATTGAGAGAGTAACAGTTGTTTGACTGAGAGTCTGCAAATGTTTACTGAACAAATTTGTGCCAGTAAAATCCAGTAGAAGAAAAAAACATATGATTCAATAAAATAAACAAAGAACAGTAAGCAATCAAAATGTATGCAATTTAAAAAAAAATCGTTTAAAAGAAGAAAAGTTGAATTAAAAGTCCAACAAAAACTGAAAATAATTATTGTACATACATCCTAAGCAAGTTTCTTCTCAATCTGTATGTTCCAGAAGAGCATACAACGCCAAGTTTTCTTTTCTTGGCACCCATGGCAAAAATTTTCTTCTAATTGGTTTATTTACATTAATGTTTTAGAGATGTAAAGCTAATATATATTTGAATACTTATTACTGCATGTTACTTGGGGTACCGAATATCAAAAAAGTAATGATGTATTTTCGTATGTCATTTAAGCAGAAACAAACTTAAAAGTCATGTACAAAATAAACAAATGTAAAAGCTTCTCCGAAGTTCTATTTAATAAATACATTTCGCTACGAATTTATAATTATAGAAATGCATTGTACCAAGTACCAAAAATATATATGTGCTGGATAGTCGAAACAACACATATCCATTTTAGTGATCAGCTGTTTTGCTAAACCCGCAAATTTTTGCAATTTTCCATTCGCGTACTTCTTTGTGCAAGAGCCATTCTTGTAACTGCATTTTCCCAGGGTTGCCATTGGTTTATTTTTCTTCATTCCCATATTTCTGATTTTTGTTCTACACAAGACAAATTTTTTTGGTTTGATTTTGTACTTAAGTATATATGAACATGCAAACATGTGAAAAACTCAAGCCAGTAGCTAATTGCTTATTAATATGATTATCTCGAACGTATTTGCTTGTGATTACCAATTGATTATTAGGCTAAGGTTCGTAACGTTTTAATTCCGAAAGAATTAGGCATGATTAATATTCCAAGGAACAAGAGAAAAATTAACATCAACTTAATTTTTCAACGTACACAACAGAACAGAGTAGCGCGCCACTTTCGGAAGCCGCTACACTTTCATCGTCAGTGCTCACGTGTATTTAGCTTATCATCACTTGTCCTTTTTTTGTGTTGCATAGTGTTATCGTATATCTGAGGAGCTATATTAGTGAACATCTTCAAACTCGGTGTGAGTGACCTTGCAGGATACCTCTCAAAAACAAATTAATAATGAAAATTAAAAAAAATGTATGAGAGGTTTTCCTCCCCACCTCATGTCTCCTTAGTTTTCAGGGTGAGCATGCAAAATGGCAAGTAGCTCACAACAAAAATAATTTAATTTTCCAAATATTTTCCAAAAATCTTACAGCTATCCACTTCGTTTTCCTTTTGGCTATGCAAACACCAACTTTTACTATTATTTTTCTCCAAATATACGGTAATTAGATATTACTCTGTATTAAAGATACTCATGCCCCAACTCCTATCTGTTATATTTTTCGCACTATTCCAGATAGCTTAAAAATGTATCTGGCACGACCTTAGAACCGCCGTAGCTGTCTGCCATTGCATTTGTGAGGTAATAGTAATTAAGTTTAAAAATACCAAATGACAGCCTTTAGAAAATGGCAGGACATACTTCGCCCATTTAAGATAGCAGATTCAAAAACCATTGCTAAATTAAAGAATCAGAAGAACTACACGAAGAGGACAGCCGAGAACTAGATAGAAGGACTGCATTAAAAGTAATTAGTATTTGCAACTGGCAACATAAAGTTGAAATTAAAGAAAAATTGGGGAAATATATCAAACAAGTTAAAGCTCAGCCCAAGATCTAACGCTATAAGAGGGTGATATATCAGTAAAACCGATAAAGAAGTTTTGATTTTTTCGCAATTGACTATAATAGTGCGTTTCCATATACATACGGGCTTTTGGCCAAAATATGAGTTTTGCGCAAAATACGTGTTTTCCTACATGTTTTCCCATACAATTGACATGTGAGCAAAACACCTCAAACAGCGTGTTTTTCTCCAACACTGCGTTGCCTCTATGATTACAAATGCTTCTTTGGGTCATCCATTTACTGTGATTGACAGATGCGAAAAAAGTGACACTGTTCTGCTGCCACATAACTTGGCAGCCACACGATCAAGTTTTGCCTTTCAAGTTTTTATACACTCACACTTTTTACCAATACACTCATACTTTTAAAAATTGAAACGAACTTGCTTTCAATTTCTCTTTCAAGTTGAGTGTTTCAATTTACGTTCAAGAAAACAGCTGATTACAATTTTCTTGTACAAATATTCTGCCGCCATTTTTGTTGTTGTGTTTTTTACAACATTGCTTTCAACTTGCTTTCAAGTTGCGTGCATCCTACGTCACAGCTATCAATAAAAATGAATTTTGGCAAGCAGTGTGTGTGAAAAACTTGAAAGGAAAACTTGATCGTGTGGCTGCAGTGTATGGAGAAATATGGCGCGCATTTTATTTTCGGCTTGTTTTGCTCATAATGGAAACGTACTATAATGGCACAACACCGGCAAACGTTTTGATATGCATACATAACGTGACCAGAAGGATTTTCAAAAAAGCGGGACAAGAACGACTGAAAAGCGGGATTCTGAAGAAAAATATGACCAAAAAGCGGGATTTTATAACATTTCTTGTGGGAAGCGGGGTGATGTAAAAACACCCCATTTCTATGATAATACGAGTATACACATGATTTCGTTTAAATATATGCAACTATACAGTTCCATATCGTTACTTGAAATGCAAAACCACGTAACTAATAAATAATTCAAAATCGCATTGCTATTTAATTACTGCGTATTACATCGTGGCGCATGTTCGTACAAACTTTCACACCTTTATCATAAAATCAATCAAATTAAAAACGAAAAAAGAAACTTAACTTCAGGAACTTGAGGTGCATACATGTTTTATTTAATTTTCTCTCCTATAAATTAAAAAAAAAAAAAAAGATATGCGATTTTGCATTTCAGCTAACAATATGTACTTAGGAAGTTCATAAAAACTTAAAAACGTCATATATAATTTCTCCGTTAGGATGAAACAAAAATCTACTATTGATGAACTAACCAACAACTAATAAATTTTTGTATTTTGAAATATGAAACAAAAATTTTGCAAATTGCTTTAAGGCTAAAGAACACATGAAAAATAAACTCGTTTAGACCTAACAAAAATAAGAAAATTGTAAGCCAGGTAGGAATTTATCTTTCCTATAAAATTGCTTAAATTCAGTTTACGAGTTAAAAGAGTATTTTCGATCAAAAGCAATTTGGCATGAAAAAAATTCTGTCTTGTAACTTTTGTATTTTTTGTCGGATCGAAGTAGCTTATGGTTATGTATTCGGCACAAAATTAGTTTAGCGTTTGGCTCTCAAGACTTTTTCTTTATTTTTTTCATTTTAATGTAGAAAATTTTAAACTGAAGCTATGAATTTTAGTCGAATGGTTGAGTCCAAAGATTTTTGATTATTCTGGGTGAAGATCGTTGAATTTCATTTTTGGAAGAATCAAACATTTCTAACTTTACGTGCCTTACTTGACTTCACCACCCTCACAGTGGAAGCAGGTATAACAAGAGCTCTGATGGTATAACAAGCAGGTATAACAAGAGCTCTGATTGATCTCGAAAACAATAGCTCGACGCTTATACAGACAATAATTTGTCTTTTCATTTATTACATGCTTTGGAAATTCCTTCTACGATCAATATAATTTAATAGAAAAAGTTAATTATTAAATGAACCTAATCCTAAATAATTAACGAACGTATGAATAACGAAAACTTGGCATGGAGTTAGCATAAACGACGAAATTTAATCGACTTTAACGAGTTTTGATATAAAATTTTAATTTAAAAATCACTGTAGATTGTAGCCGAGACTCATGGCTATATTCTGTGATGATTTCCCATTTCAAAATATATGGAAAAACTCAGCAAGTTCCGGTTTAATTCATCACTCATGCTCACTTCATGCCAAGTTTTCGCTATGCATATGGCGATAAATATCTTTGAATTAGAAATTTTGAAGTATGTAATGAGATTTGAAGAAACATCTAAAAATTAGTTTTACCGGCTAAAAAAGGAGGAAGATATTTTTTTTATTCAGTTGAAAAATTTTCCAAATTCTTGGCAATAATTAAAAAAGTAGAATTATAAATTTTAAAACTCGAAATAGCGGGAGAAAGTGGGATACAAATTCTAGGCGGGATCGAACTCTTAAAAGCGGGGTAATCCCGCCCAAAGCGGGATGTCTGGTCAGGTTATGCATACAACAGTAATACCTTGACATTTGTGTGTGTGTGTAGCAGTGCTGGCCATCGAGATAAATGAGTTTTTAATTTAGTATTAGTGTTTATGAGCATGTGTTAGTAGTATTACACGGTGTGCCTGTTAAAAAAAACAACAACGTAAAAAACAACAAGCTTTCATACAACTGAATGAAATTTTTGTTTATTTAATTTTCTAAATCGGAAAATAGCTTCAATAATCAAAAAATATATTAAAATTCACTAAATCCCTAGGTAAAATGGGGCCAAGATTCTTCAACTTTTATTAAAATCGATTGGTTTGTTTGATATCGTTTTTGAAAATTTAACAAAAAGTTGTGATATTTTGTAATTACTCTGAAATTGTCAATTCGATTTTTTATATTCAATCAGTTGAGAAACTGCGTCGAATGCTGCAGAAATAAAAAAAAACGTTTTTTTTTTAAATTATGTACTCCAAAAATCGAGGAATTTTCTACCGCTTTTAGCTTGAATATAGCGGGAAGTTCCAGATATGGCCAGCAAGGTCAACCATATCCCATTTTTTTATAATGAAAGTCATTTCATTTGAAACAGACTGAGATTAAGATTTACTTTTTCTAATTAATGTTACCTGTACAGTTCTTGAAAATTTCACTTTCATTTCATTTTGCGAAAGTAAAACCTAGAATACATTTAAAAATTCATTAATTTTTAAAATACTTTTCGAAGTTCCTTTTTTAAAAAAGGAACTGGCACCATTTCGACAATTCTCGCGCGATGAAGAGGATATATACAATAAACAGCATTATTATTTGCAACAACATTAAACAATAACAACAATAATTCACCAAATAGAACAGCAACCAACAAACTAAAACATTACGAATACAAGTAAATAGTAGTGTGTTGGTTGGTGTGTGTGTTTATATGTGTAAAAAACAAGCCCAATAAAGCTTTTTTCACAATTTTTCAAATACAAACACAAAACTGCTTTAAAAGCTTTAAATCTTAACGGGTTTTTTCAATTGCAATTTATCCACTTATCTCTTGCTTAACAAATGTAAACAAACTCCAGGGTTCCCAGATTTCTTTCTAGTCGCATCCCCAATTTGAAAATTTTCATCCCCGAAATTCCCCAAAAATCAATTTATATCATTCAATTTCAATTGAAAGGTGAAAAGCAAAGGGGTACAAGTGCCAAAACTATAAAAATTGAGTTATGTGCGGGATTCAACACTTAATACCAGTATCTATCACTCTACAAAAATTTACCCTTTTGCTCTTAAGCGCCTCAGTTCATTTAAGTATTAACTTATGAATACCTCATTTGGACTGCAGATAATATCGTTTGTACATATCGATGGCTATACGTTGACAACTCGTAACCGATTTTTTATTTATTTTTTTTCGTAAAACCCAGAAAATGTTATATAAATTGCTAAACACTTTCTTATCTTCAAACTAAAAACCGAAATTAGTTAAGAGTATTTCCTAAATAATTTTCAGTTATTTTATTTCGTCTCCAGCCTATTTATTCGTTTCAGCCCATTTATAATGGAACTTCTTCAACTGAAAAGTTGTAAAAGTCAGTTACACGTGTTGTCAACATATGACCTATATGGTGTATATTTAAGTGTGTATTTCTAACATATGTGTGTATTTCCAACATATTAGTTAAGCTAATTAATTACATCAAAAGTTCGGAGCCCAAATCTGTTTTAAAGGTAAACAATTTCACCAATTCTGAAGATGAATCAAACGTTTTAAGTTTTTATGAAGAATTATTTAAATGCGTTTCAAAACCAAATATTTCCATAGAAATTTCAAAACGATAAAAACTTTGGTATTTACAGCATCTAGCCCTAAGTTTCAATAGAGATTCGAGCAATTCGTACTGAATTTTGTGTCTAATTTTTGTTTTTATTGAAGCGCAATGTACTGAAATTAAAATAATACAAGAAATAAAAAAATATATAAAGCAAAATAAAAATTTGCTAAAAATCTTCTTATTCCCCAAATCATAAAAATAATTCCCAATGAATTCCCCATTCTCCAAATCAAATTTTTTATCCCCATTTTGATAAGAATATCCCCGATTTGGGGATAAATCCCCTAACCTGACAATACTGACAAACTCTCTAGCACTTACGACAAGTAACTGCTATAAAAGTAAAAAGTGCACAAAAAAGTAACAAATGTACAAAAAAAAAAAAAAAAAAATACACATACTAAAATTCAGTAAAAAACATTTCTAAGTTTAAGTAAAAAATTTTCCAAAATTTAAGTAAATGTTATTTAAACCTAGGTTAGGTTTAACTTAGATTTTAGATTTTATTTCTCATTTTGCCTTATAAATACTTTTATTGTTATCCGATGGATTTCGAATTGTATGAAGGTGTAGAAAAATAAAATAGATTCATATCAAATAAAAAATTATTTGCTGGGTTTTGCATAAGTTTCAAAGCCTACTATGCTTATTTTTTGGAAATCATTTATGTAGTTATTTGTAAATTCTCAGATGGTTTTTAAAAATTTTGTACATAAGATAAAGGGTTTTTAACTGTTTAAAATTGTGTTTGAAGTCTACTGATGAGTTGGTAAAGCATCAACGAAATGCTGCATATAGACAATTGCTTAAACTCCAGCAAATAAATTTTATTTAAAATTTAAGTAAATGTTTCTAAGTTTAAGTAAATTTTTACTCAAATCTAGTAATATTTACTTGATATGAGTAAAAATAGTTCATAAAGATTCACAAAAATGTTCTTATATATAAAGAAATATTATTTACTGACTTCAAGAAAATATTTATTGAAAATAAGAAAGTGGTTTCTAAATTTAAGGAAATTATATCATAAGAACTAGTTAATTTCATATTAGTCTAAAAAATAAGGTTTTGGAAAACTCGTACTCCTGATTAGTTCATAAAATTTGACTTACTTAAAAAGTGTAAAACGCTATTCTCAATTTGAGTTCATACTTCTTCTTAATATTAGAAAATTTTCCTAGAATTTAAGAAAAAAAGTTTCTAAAAATTATTTTTTGTTAATAGCCTACAAATTTTTAGGAAAAGTTTCCTTAAAACTAGTTCAGATAAAATTAAAGACGAAACAGTAAAAAACTTCTTCGACTGAGTAAAAATTGTCTTTTCTTGTAGGAAGTAATGTACTAAAATAAAGGAAAATTTTCCTTAAAAATAGTTCAGATAAATAAAAAAAACTAAACCGAATTACAAATTTGGACTAGCGAAAAAATACTTAATTTTATAAAAATATTTACCAGTTTTAAGTACTTTTGAACTAAATTATGGGATATATTATTTCAGAAATATTATTTAGATAAATGAAAAGATATATAGGTTTTGTTAGCTTTTAGGAAAAGTTTTATTAAAATCGAAGAAAATTTTTAGTATTTTCGTGGAATATTTGACCTTAAAATATATATTTTTGTGAATAGAATAAAATTGTACACAATAGTTTAAATGCTTATGCAGGGTGCCCTGTTAGGCTAGTGGTTAGCGTGCTAGTCTATCAGCCGGAAGGTTGCTGGTTTAATACTTGCCTCCTCCAAAGGTAATTAAAATGTATGTTTGGTAAGTTAATTATGAATATAAAATGTATATGTAAATAAATCTCATATGGTATAGAATTTAAATAAAAATAAATACTAGAATTAAGGACATATTGAACTTGAACTTAAAAAAAAATTACTTAATTTGAGGACATATGAAAAAAAAACTTTGGAAAATTTACTAAATTTGAGATCAGAGATGCAAGAAATTTTTTCTCCAAACTCCGCATTTTATAGAAAAATTTTACTTAGTTTTAGTAAAATTTTACTGAAACACAACAAAATACTTACTATAAACTAGTTCATTATGTATCTATAGATTTTCATAAATTAAGTAAAATTTTCCTCGAATAAAGTTTATATCAGATAAACAATGAACTAACTTACAGAAAATATTTCACTCTGTTCAAGTATAATTTTAATAAAATTAGCATCAACTATACTTCCTAACATCAAGGCAATTTGTACTAAATTCTTGAAAAAAGCGGCTTTGGCGCCATACGACAACTTTTTTGAACTCAACTTTAGTAAATTTTCTTAAGATTTAGTTAATTTTTTTTGAGTGTAAATAGAAAAAAGAATATTAAGAACAAGCCAAATTCAATTAACAGCCGCTTGTAAAGGAACTTAAATGATTTATAGCAATACTTACGAGTATTCTATTCTACATTTTCTTAAAACTTTTTTGTATTTATTCACATCAAGGAAAATATCAAATTGTGAATAAGAAGAGTTGCCAAAATATATGAATCTTTGCCGGATGAATTTTTTTTATTATTGATATATATTTTCAAAAGTTTTACAATATAATAAATAAATAATTCTTGGAGAAAAAGTTAACAGACCGATAGAAAATAAACTGATATTAAAAAAACCCTCTAGCCTAAATGCTCTAAATATGTATGGGCGGGGCACTGCCCACTTTTTCAATCACAATGTTATATGTGTGCAAAGTTTCATAAGAATTCGGTTAAATATAAGTAGCTGAAAAATATTATTTATTTTAAGGGAATATTCACAACACCATTTTCGGTGGTTTTGTACACCCCCCCCCCTTCGAAACGCTTTTTACAAGATTTTCAGTATAAAGTATTTAATCCGTAACAAATCTTTAACTAAAGATTAAGCACAACTAAAAGACTAAGCACAAAAAAAATTGTTTTTATAAAAAAACATGTTAACTTAAAAAGTGATTGTCTACTTATTTTATTAATACACAACAAAAAATATCTATAACTACTGCCTTCTTTTTCTGAAGAAGAGAAATTAGTAATAAGTGCTCTTATTTTTCATAAATGTTTTTTAGTATAGGAAAATTCACAATCTTTCTTAATATATTATTAAGCCCGTGTATCGAAAAAAAGCTAGTAGAAAAATATATATTGGTTACTTTTTCTCATTTGGTTACATTTTTAAAAAGTTTTAGTTACAAAAAAATTTTTGGTCGTGGCAACACTGGTTACTTGTTGAGCAAACATCTTCAACTGATTTAACAAACAAACTAACATTGCAATTTAAATAAAACGTTAAAAAAAGTATAAAACAGACAGATACACAAAAAAAAAAGAATTCAAAATTCAGAAAAATTAAAAAGGTTGAAGTACGCATTTACATGCTTTTAAATAAAATAGTTCTTGCGAAGAAAAGCCGACTACAAAACAGGCATATGAGCCACATTTTAAACCGACTTCAAAAAAAGGAGAAGGTTATCATATTAATTCGTGTGTATTTGTTTACTTTTTTATGTTTGTATACGCATAACTCGGTCATTTGTAAACCTATGTTCAAAATTCTTTTTTCTTAAAAACAGTTTGCCTGAAGTTAGGACCCATAATTTTTTTCTTCGAAAATCGGAGGGAAAATTTGCTCCCCTTATGCATAACTGGGTCATTTTTGAACCGATTTCCAAAATTCTTTTTTGTCTGAAAGGGGTTGCCTAAAAATTAGGACCCATAATTTTTTTATTCGAAAATCGGAGGGGAAATTTGCTCCCCTTATGCATAACTGTCATTTGTGGATCAATTTTCAAAATTCTTTTTTGGCTGAAAGGGGTTGCCTGAAATTAGGACCTATAACTTTTTTTTCGAAAATCGGAGTGGAAAATTTACTCCCCTTATGCATAAATCGGATATTTGTGAACCGGTTTTCAAAATTCCCATTCACCCCACGCATAACTCTGTCATTTGTGGATCGATTTTCAAAGTAGTGTTTTTTGTTTAAAAGGGTTTGCAGTTTTGTTACATAATTTTTTTTTTAAATCGGTGGGGAAATTTGCTACTCCCCCAACACATATTAGCTCTGTTATATGTAAATCGATTTTAAAATGTCTTTTTTTTAGCTTAAAAGGATTTGCTTGCAGTTTGGTCCGATATTTTTTTCCGAAAATATGTGTGGCATTCCCCCCTCCCACCGAAATATTGGCTATCGCATGACCACCATTTATGGACCGATTTTAAAAATAATTTTTTTTTAATAAGTTTGAATGCCAGTTTGGTCCCATAATATTTTTTTTATGTCGGTGGGAAAATTTGCTCTCCCGAAATATTGATTATCGTAAACTCTTCCATTTATGGACCGATTTCCAAAATTAATTTTTGTTTGAAAGGGTTTGCTTGCAGTTTGATCGCAAAATTTTTCTACGAAAATCGGTGGGGCAAATACTCCCCGTCTTCACCCGAAATATTGATTATCGCACAACTCCTCATTTGTATACCGATCTTAAAAATTTTTTACATGAAAGGTCGGGTTTTTTGCCAGAATTATTTATTTAAACGCAATGCTGTACTGATGGTTTGTGTCAAATTTCATAATGATCGGCTAAGTAGAAGCAATTTGAAAACTCAAAGTTTTCTCTAATCATAATATTTATACCATTTGCAATGCAATTAATTTTTCGAGTCTGCTAATAATGAGAAACCGAGAAACGGACAGGTGGTAGACGTGTTGACGGACAATAGGATACAGTAAATATATATTATACTATTACAACAAAACATTTTAAGTCATTCTTAAGTTATGATATATATTCAGCGATGTAACGTCTTCAAAAACCCAAAATTTTATTAAATAATTTAATAAAAAACTTCTTCATAGAATTTTAAATATCGGCTATTTTTGCTAAAGAAGAACATGACTAATAAACAATACTTTGAAAACAACCGACTCAAACGTACATTTACTAAAGCTGGGATCGCAAGATTGCCCCAAATGCAGCAATCTGACACAATTTTTATTGTTCTGAATTGGCGCACAATAAAGAAATCGTCCCAATCAAATAATCTGAAGTCACATGATTGCTCCATTTTCTACAAATTTGATTGCCGCAAGTTGTCGCAAAATTATATAGTGACAATAATTGCGGAAGCTCTGTCACACGATCGTTCTAGCTTGCGGCAACTCTGAGAATCAGGTGTTTTGTTGGCTTGTAATTTCTGTTTTGTTTTTTAGTCCTTGAAAATTGTTTTTTTTTATTTTCTTTAAAAAAATAGAAAATTGTATCTGCTTTGTATATTGGATGTTCATTTGGTATAAAAAAATGAAAGAAAAAACAGTTAAAAAACAAAAAACAACCACTGATGGCGCATATGAGAAGACACCATGGGAATTTCGAAAATATTTAATAAATATTTTTTTAAATTTTATTAATTATAATATATAACGTTCTACACAATGGCTTTGGCACAAAAAAAAATTATATAAAATTTATGTAAATATTGGCGCATATTGTCCACTTCGATTGCGGCACGAGAATACAATAAATATTGGGGAATTTTTGATAGTTTTATTGGTTCCTTATTGAGCAATCACACGATTGCCGCACCAGAGGTGCATTTTGTTGGGATAAATAAGAACAGTATTGTCATCGATTGCCGCATGAGTCATTTGATTGTGAAATCACACAATTGGGGCATAAAATAATTCAATATTTGCTGCATTGCGGCAATCGTGTGATCCTACCTTAAGAATGTTGATTGTTTTATTCTTATCCTTTCACAATTTTATATTTTTAACCCTCGACCCAAAAAACTGTAGCTATTAATTTCAAGCATGTATCTGCGTATCTGTGTGTCTGCGCGATCGTAAAGCCACAACGGTTGGACAATTATATGACGTTACTTCATTGACAACACACAAATGCAAGAGTGTTGCTCTGGTAAGAAAAATCGTAATTTTCGTAACCCTGCGTTTAGACATGCAAGTACTTGCATGCAAGTTCTGTGTACGTATTATCAACGAAAAAGAAAATTGTATTAATTTCCCTGTCTTTCTCACAGCTGAATCAAAAGTGTGTTAGTAGAAAAGTTCGAATGTATTGAGTTTTTCGAACATGCACTTGCATGTGTAAAGGCTAAGTTAATGAAGTGCCTGTCAAGTGAAAGCATCAATGTTGGATATGTACTCCACATTCACAATAAATAACAATACCCTAGTTGAAAATCCAAAAAAATATGCAGCGGGTTTTGTAGAAATATCTACGTATAAGTGATATTTCAACAAATATAACTGAATGTTGCTCATACGACATTTGTTCGAAAATATTTTTGGAGAATATCCTTGAGCGGTCTGGCCCACCCACTTGCAATATAATTGTGCAATTTTTCGTATTGTACAATAATATCGCCAATCTGTATGTCATATTCGATGGTGGCACAATATATTGGCAAAAACCAAAGGGCTTTTGATTATTATTGCACAATCAAGAAAATTATGTATTGTGCTGGCAACATTGTTCGGTGTTATGTTTACTTTGGCTGTACGAATAATCGCCCATGTGAAAATAGCCCGATACACCCAAAAAACAGTGCCCGATCGCCCAAAAAAAGTGAAAGATAACCAAAAAATGTAAAATGAATAATCGCCCGAAGTTTTTGGGTGTTTGTTCATTATGTAAAATCACCCGAATTTGCAATTATTCATTATGAACAAATACCCAAATACCTGAAAGTGTTGAAACGCCCAAAGTCGATGAACAATCACCCAATTTTTTTTACAACAACTTCTGGACGATTCTACATATTGATTTTTCGAGCGATTTTTCATTTTGGTTATTATTCATATAACCATTTATCGATTTAGCCCAATTCTCTCTTCATGAAGAATCACATAAATAAAAATAATGCATATCTTTAAATGAATATTCACCAAAAATATTTTGCGTTATTGGAAATGAATTAAAAATGTAAAGAAAATTTACTTTTTTTTTATTGCTAAAGTCGCTTTTCAATATACTGAGAGGAGAAACCCCTTAACACCCGCCGAAGACCAGCTATGCAAATGTCTTTACTCGAGAGGAAAAATCTTTAACTGCGCCCGAAGGCGCACCATGGTGGGAAATAAAATCAATTGACCTTATTTTCATTGATCTTATTACCTGTCACCCAGCAATCGATGAAGATCATACTAAAGATTTTAAACATTGCTTTACATATATTTTTATATTTTCAATTCGCAATTGAGTTGTGGACATTATGACGCTCTAAAAAGTGCCATAATGTCCATGGACGTTACGACACTGCAGTCATGAAAAATCTTTTGACGTTCATTCATTTGGCTGTTTTAGATGATTTTAGTTGGGCGAATATTCGTACTGGCAGCAAATGATATATGAATAATCACCCAAGTAAAATCACCTGCAACAGCAAAATGAATAAGCGCCCAAAATAGTTGGGCGATTCGACATAGTGAAGAAACACCAAAAAAACATTCCCCGATCGCCAAAAAAAGTGAAGAATAACCCAAAAGTGTGAAATGAATAATCGCCCGACGTTTTTGTTCATTATGTAAAATCATCCAAATTCGGAATGAATAGTTGCCCAAAAAATGTGGTTTGGGTTTTTTAACATTTTACAAAAATTTGCCATTTATTCATTATGAACAAATACCCAAATATCTAAAAATGTTGAGTCGCCCAAAGTCGATGAACAATCAATCACCCAATTGTTTTTACAAAAATTTTTGGGCGATTCTACATTTTTGTTTTTCGGCCGATTTTAACTTGGGCGATTATTCGTACAGCCTTTAATCGGTAGCGGTATTAATTACGGTATCAGTTGCCAACCTTGAAAAATACATTAGAAAATCGTAAAAAGAAAAATTTTCAAATGTGGAAAGCAGACTTTTTTTTTGTAAATATGCATATTAAAATTAAAAAAAAACAGCCAAATATGCCACAAAAATAGTCAAAATGCCCTAAATATGCGACTAAGTGTAAAATATGAAAAAAACATGCAGTAAAGAGTAAAATATGCAAAAATATGCACTAACAAATCGATGCCAAAATTCTTAAAAAGTTCTGAAACGTATAAATAGCGTATTTGTTTGTGCCTACATACATCGCAAAAAACATGCAATTGCATATTTGCGGGTTTTCTGGAGATAAGTATACAAACAAACATGTATCTCTTATATCTTATTAAGGGCCTTAATATAACAAAAAAGTTTTGAAATCTGATGATAAATAACAAAATAGGCAAGCAGTAAAACATTTTACATAACCGAAGTGCCCTACTGAGCTCCTGAGCAAGTAAGAGAGCTGATATTTAAAACGTAAACCTATGTCCATGTGAAATTTTATTCCGATATAGAAATATCCGTTTAGAAATGCCTGATTTATGTTCCTAATATATTGATTCTGCACCGCTGTACAACGGAAAAAAAACACAAAATCTACGTTTAGAATGAGAATCATCCATATACAAATCATGTTTAGTTTTTGATGTGAATTTTGTAGCTCGTTTGATATAAAAACTAAATTGCGGAAAGCGTTAAAGATTTTACTTCTGTGTAATCAGTGAAATGCTATAAAAATTTATAGATAATTAATTATTTTTCCAGCAGTTGGAGGATGGCATTATTTCTGCTTTGTGCATGGTTCTTCTAGTGATGTGTAAACTAGATTACGACTTTTATCAACCAATTCCCAAGGAGTTCAAATAAATTGTTTTGCTTTAACCGATTTAAGTCTCAATATAAAAAAGCTGCTTATGGCAAAATGACCCCCATGTGTTGTAGTAAATTTTGAAATTCTCTTTTTCCACAATCAATGATTTAATACATAATTAACACAGATTTGAGTATCCCAACTGGGAATAAAATTTACAGAAAAAAATGTCAGCCACAACTCTGTTGACTGTGAGGGAATTACAAAATTTCTAACAGAGAAAAGCTAACCAAAAGAGGGAGAGAGTTTCAACTTGTGATATTTTTTTCTTTTTGAAATAAAATGTAGAACAAACACCATAACCATGGTGGTGTATACACGGGTGAGTGTGTGCTCTGGTTGGTATATGAAGACAGGAAAAACCTACATTGAACATTAGTTAATCTCACTGTCAGTGTAAATTACAGAGAGAGCGTTTATGTATTCACAGTAAAAGTACACAAATACAAAAGACAACATGTATTATACGAAAGAGAATACTATGGATGCTGTTTGAAATGCTTTTAAATACGAACGCAAATCTATTTTGTGTGTGTGTATGTGTGCCTCACAACGAGTAACTGTTTCTTAGAGTACGTGTATATATGTTTCCGTTTTCAAGAGGATTCTTGCCACATTTTGTTTGTAGTGCTAAAAAAGCTTCAATGAACAATTCAGTTCAGTTTAATCGTCAACCTTCATAGCGATGTGTGGTACTTGTAATTTGTGGATAAAACTTGGAAAATGTATTTAAAAGATAGAAAAAGAATTGAGACAATAAGTTTTTAACAAAAATAAAATATACAAAAATGTAAATTAAAATATGTATGTATGTGTATACATACAAACATACATATAGCCCAATACATATGAGTTTCGCATACATATAAATATGAATGTAAAAAATGTTGGGGCTTACTTAAATATTTCACAGTGTTCAAAACTCAAAGTTTAAAGAGTGAAGAATAATAAATTGTGAGAATGTTAAATAAAAATTAAATGTAATAATTTACATTTTAATAATAAAAAAAATGAATATGATTGCAGCCCACACGAAGAAACAATCAGAATTTGTAATTCAAATAATTTTTTTTTAAAAGCTGCTTTCGACAAAATTGTTAAAACGTGTTGTGAGATAACTCGTATGTTTTATTTATTTGGGTGTGTGCGTTAACAATGTATGATAACTTATACATACACATATACTGCATAAGCATACATCCTGTCAAACATATGATTGCAGCATATATACACACATTCATGCTTGTTGAGTAAAAAAAATAATTTTATGTGAGAATGAGTGAATAGTGTAAGAGATTTAAAATATTCTTAAATTATGCCAAATATTTTTTTCCCTGTGTGACTTTCAAATGAAATAATCAACAACAATTTCATGTCCTTTATATCTTTTAAAATGTTATTTGTATTTTATTGACAGCAAAAATATGAACATTTTTGAAAGACACGTGCATTGTAAATGCAAGAAATAAAAAAAAAATCATTCATTATATGTATTCTTTTCTTAAACGTTTTAAGAAAATTCTTAAAAGTGACGTTTTTATATATTGTAAGGTGTTGAACGAGTCAAACTGTAAAATACTACCTTGTTATTTATTAAGATAAAAGTGAAAATAAAATTTAACACACCCTTTTCGGAACTTCATTTGCCCATAATTATTCTTGGTTGTCTAAGTTACAAATGGGAAGAAATACCAAAAATATTTTACAAATTACACTATACCACAAGAAAAATTGCAACGAGAACTAGTATACCCACAGAAAAATTTCACACTAAAATCATCGAAAAAAGGTTAATTTAACATTTTGCGGTAGTGATTTTACTTGCTAGGTGTTTCATGTTAATTCAACATGTTTTACAATAACCTTTAAATAACATTTTTCCTTTTGAAATAACTATATTTCATGTTGATTTAATATTCTACTACAGTTAAATCAAAATGAAGTTGATACTGAAATAATGCGAAGAATCAAAATTATTTCAAATTCGAACAACGTCAATTTGAAACTGAAATAACATGAAGAATCATGGTGAATCCAAGTCATTTCAAGTGTAATCAACGTGAATTTAATACTGAAATAACACGCAGAATCATGTTGAATCAAAGTTATTTCAAGTTGAAACAACATGAATTACGTGATGTGTATTCTCATAGAGAACGTGCTAACAACTGCAACCATAACAACTTCAAACTTTACTTTGATTATATACACTAAATAAATACCATCATAAGTAACATGAATATCACTTTAATTCAACATGATTAATTGACGATTTAACATAAACTTTGTTTGAAATTAAAGTTGAAAACAATCTTATTGTAACATTGAAAAATATTAAATCAAAGAGATTTAAGGTTATATTAATAATTTTTTGTTCAAAATTAATATGAAACAGTGGTAATTTTAAATCAGCAGCAGGACATTTTCGCTGGTAATGCGAAGTTTGTCGGTTATTTACATTTGCACAACACGAACATACAAATAAACAATAAAGAACAGCAGTGCATTCTAGCTATGAACAAAGCAAATAAATACTAACAGACTTAAATAACAAATTATTTCTCATAAATTTATTATGATGAACTTGTTTTTTTCTTTAGTGCCGCTCCCTAAATTTTAAATTTTGGCCTAAAAATAAATATCCAGTTAAAAAAAACTGAAAATTTTCAAATTAAAACGTGACGAAATCATGTAACATTTGTGCATATTATATGCAGGATATAAATGTTTTCTATTTTGGGGGTAAACAAATTTTTTTAAATAAAAAAATGAGTAACAAATACGCGTGGTAACAAATACGTAATTAAAAGTGAAGCTGTCTCGGTCAAACAACAGGTGTCTCGACTAAATTCTTGAGAAGTATCGCCTAAGTATATTCCCGGCGATAGTGGTTTTTGTTGATGAATTTTTTCTGTTTTCGTCTATAGGTTGAAAATAATATCTTCATTTATTTGGTATTAGAAAAGTAGATGAAAAGACTAGTGACCGAAGGTCTCCGACCGAAGGTATCTGGCCGATGGCATAAGGCCGCATGTGGCAGGCCGATGGCATAAGGCCGAAAGTAGCAGCCTCAAGCGGATAGGTGGTATGCCGAAGGCGACAGGAACTTCGTTCCTACCCGGTGCCCCTGACACAGTGCGTTCCTTTGTTTTAAATAACCTTTTCGGAAACTGAGTTAACTTGGACACTTGGACTACTTTCCAATGGAAACAACTAACTATTTTAACATTGCGATGTCCTAGGCTCTCCACTCTCCACTACTTTTCAACTAACTTAAAGTTGACTTTATTTAAGTCACCTGGTAGCTAGTACGTTCGCAAAAAGATCTTGCTGGGTTTCGAACTGTGTATCACACGTTTTATAGTCAACGCGCTAACCATCCAGCTAAGGTACCATTTAAAATAATAACAGCAAAAAGTTAATATAAACTTGAAATGAGTTTCAAAGTAGCTAAGAGTACAGTTGTTGGCTCTCACCAAATTCGATTATGTACTCAACTTAAGAATTGATTTTAGGCTAGCTCTGGAATACATTGTAGTTAGCTTTTAGTTAGTGTAAGAAAAGTTAAATATAAGTTGATTATTTTTGTAGTCGACTAGCGATTTTCCGACAGGGAAATAACAAAGCCCAGATATAAAATGCTATATTCCTGGGTCGGCTAGTTATGGAGACATGGCTAGTCAGTCCCCTTGCAAAGTCGTAAGTAGAACGAAATTTTTAGAAAATCTATTAAAACTTTAAACAAAAAATAAAATTGCGGTTTTTATTAAATTTTTATTTGTTTTAACTTATCTAAAAAAAATCAATTTTAACATTTTCAATAATATACATAAAGTTTTTTTTTTTTTAATTTCAATCACATATTTCGCGGATATCTCGAAAACGGTTTGTGGGAAAATTAAATGACTTTCAGTTTCGGATTCAGCGGTAGACATGAAAAAGTGAATCAAAACACACATATTTTTGGAAAATTTAAAGTTGATGGTTTTTAAGCTATAGCGATTTTAGACTTCGAGAATATAAACATTTTTTAAAAAAATTTTTGTGTTCCGAGAAAATTTTATGTTACGGTGTTTTGGAGGGAATTTTATAACCTTTCAAACGGTATGCTGCTGAGGTCTGTAACTTAAGCAGGTTGGGAGATACTCCAAAATGTTCAAGTAAACTTTTATAGATATATTTGTTTAATTTTGATGACGTCACATATAGTAAATTAACCCAGTAAAAAAGTTGCTTCCAATAAAGCAGGTTTCTACTATTATGGAATAAAAGTAGCGCTGACAAACCAGCTGATATCGCTGCTGATTTTTGTATGGCGAGTTCCCTGATTGGAGTACTACATTTTTGCTCACAAAAGCGCTTTTGAAGCGCTGAAAATCATCAACATTTTCAGCACTGGAACTGAAAATATATGAAAAAATTGTTCGATGTGGATTGGCGCCGTTAACGCCATTTTGAATTTTTCTTGTTTCTTTTCTTTATTTATTTTTATTAATTTCATATTTTTACTCAATGATTGTTATTTTAACTTCAACTAGTATCGAACTAAGAACCTTCAGGTTTGAAGTCCAATGTACCAATCGATCGCGCAAAAATACTGCTGCAAAACGGCATCAAGAAACTCAAATAAATTTACTCTTCATTCTCGCTTAAAGACCTGCTTTGGATCAGCACTATAAGTAAAAAGCAAATACTTTTCTCGCTTCAAAACCTGCATTGCTGTGACGCTATGAAATCTGCTTCAGAACAAGCTCATATTTTAAAGCGAATTATGAAGCGCTTTATTTCTTTAGTGCTTCAAAAAGCATGAACATTTTTTACTGGGAAGCTTACTCAATTAGCATTTGACTTGCCAATGGTGTAATAAGTATACAGGTGGCCACATAAGGGCAACGAATACAGCAATAAAACATAAACTACATAATGGTTGTCAAAAAATACACATGTTTGACGTAGCTTATGCACAAAAAAACCAGAGCAAAAAATAATCATCTGACAGCCATCTGTATACATATTACACCATAGGCTTGCCACTGTATACAATTTTTGCTTCTCACTGAACATACTTCGCATTAAACAGACTTGTCACAAAGGGTTGTATTTCGAACTTTACTCAATTTATGAAACAATTAAGTGCTAATTGCTTAATTTATTAAATCAAGCCTTGTATGGTAAATTGAAATCAATTAAGGCCTTAATTGCATAAATTTCCTAAATTGCGCAATTAAGGCGTATGTGTGAACGGGGTATAAGACATGTACCTTAATTGCGCAATTGGGAAGTTTACGCAATCAAGGTCTTAATTGAGGTAAATTTACCATAAACTCAATTAATAAATTGAGTAATTAGTACTTAATTGTTTCATAAATTGAAAAGCTTTAATGGCTTAAAGTTGGTTAGCAGCCAAAAAACATCGATTGCGTGGAAAGTGAACTTAAAAAAAAAAACTTAAAACCAAACTGTGTACACGCAGAGAAATGATATGGTTATTTCATGGTTACGACAACAATGTCATATTTCCCTATATAGTTTATGATTATGGCAAATAAATTATTACTGTTTTTAATGATTGTGAACCTTAATTAGTTTACCACAAACAAACACATGTTTACATTTAATCATGACATTATTAGCATTCATAAAAATTGGAGCATGGTTGCATTTAGCAATATATATGTATTGCCAAAAAAATGCTAAAGCAATTTGTTTTCAATCAAGCTATGGTTATAAAACAGTCATGGCTGCCTGTTTCCAAAAAAAATTTCATGTTCAAACCCTTGGTTGAATGGTTTTATGTCAAGCTTCTATAATAACGTTTGCCATCAGGTTGATATCAGTTCTTGATTTATTGATGGTATTTCTCAGAGTACTGTTGTCACAATTCTGATGACAGGTGAATTTTTCATTAAAATCGGTCTATATATGTTAAAGTTATGAGCTTATAAAGATTTTTAATATCCAAGGTGGTCGATTTTGAAACGCTATAGCTCATCATGTGCTCCAACAGTGTGATCAATGAATTGATCTTTTGATAGCTTAGGCCCTCCTCTACGACTTTTGCATATGTCGTTTTAGAACCGGATAAGTAATTTAAAATGTACAGATTGTGAAATTGTTTTTGATCCGCTCATTGTGCTACGTCAGCGCATTTTTCAAAAAATGTTTCATGTATAATAAACACGGTCTTATACAGTTTTATACTGTGTAAAGCACGGTAACCATATAAGCTAGATAAATCGAAAAGTATGTCGATAGAGAGCTTTCAGACATCTTAGATCTTAGAGATTGCAAATACTTGTGCAACGTATATAAATCCAGCAAAAACTTTGCTTACTGGTATGCAAAAAAAGTACATGAGGACTTAAGTCGTAACTACTTACAATTTGACTCGATAACTACTTATTTTTGTTTGAGAAGTCCAAGAAATAAGGTGTACCGCTTACAAATGTATTTACATTGTCACAGCAAATAACTAGCTATTATTTGGCTTACTTGAAGCTAAAAAATAAGTAGTCAAATAACAAATTAAAATTAAAAAAAAAATGTATAAGCATTATGTTTTATAATTAAAAAGTTCTTTTTTTGGGAATTATTAAATTACATTAATTTTAATTTTTAACGTGCTTTTTCCCAAATTAATTTTTTACTTTTTAAGTAAAATATTAAATTTTTATTAAAATACATTGAAATTGATTATGGAGGGGTATTAGCTAGTTCCTATGGCCATTTCATTGGGGCTAATGCAAATCGTCAGGGAACCTTTACCCAAAAATATCATAGCTAATACCCGTCCATAATCAGTTATTTCAATGTATTTTAATAAAAATTTAATATTTTACTTAAAAAGTAAAAAATTAATTTGCGAAAAAGCACATTAAAAATTAAAATTAATGGTCATATACTCAAATTAAATAATGTAATTTAATAATTCCCAAAAAAAAAGAACTTTTTAATTATAAATATGCGAGTGCCCGCGCAAAAAATACATGTTGGCATCACAGCTCATTGCGAAAACAATTTGTAGCTGTTGTTGCTTATATTTCTTTTCAACTGCCTTTAAAACTACAATTTAGAGTTGGAAAAAAACCAACCTGTTGTAGTACGCAAGTAAAGAAAATAAAAAACATGATTGATTATGGAGCTCATGTTTCAACTTTGATTTTATAAACTTCTTATTCTTATGATTAGGAGTTTAATATAATATCTTTAGTTTTTCTATAAGATTTTTGGGTAAAGGTTCCCTGACGATTTGCATTAGCCCCAATGAAATGGCCGTAGGAACTAGCTAATACCCCTCCATAATCAATTTCAATGTGTTTTAATTAAAATTTAATATTTTATTTAAAAAGTAAAAAATTAATTTGGGAAAAAGCACGTTAAAAATTAAAATTAAAGGCATTATGTTTTATTTATATATTTTCAATATAATTTAATTTTTAATTTTTTATTTGTGCTGCTCAGCTATTGTTGACTTATAAGTTTAAGCGACAAAAATTAGTTTTCATATATAAACACATGTTGACTCAAAAAGTGGCTATCTACTTATATACTTATATACATATCAACAAATTGTAACTACTTTTAGCTAATGATAAAAATACGTACTAATTTTATTAAAAGCTAAGTAGTAGTTCTAATTTAAGGCATAGTAATAAGATAAATAGGTACCACTTAGTACTTTGTAGCCCATCAATAAAGTACTACCGATTACAAAAATGACAAAAGTTTTTGCTGGGAAATGACGATTCTAAAAGCCATATAACAATTTTTTTTTCAAAGTAGACATTCCGTTTATTCTATATTTTCGTTTTGTTCCTTTCACGGTAACTGTCTTGTATTATGCGTATGTATGTATGCACTGTTGAGTAATTCCTTTGTTAAACTCATCTCAGTCCTTTCATTTGTAATTATGAATAATATGCGCATAGTAATTTTTCCATACATACTTGTGGAGTAATGCCTCCTTGCTTGTATGTGTGCCTATAAATTTTTAGTATGTGTGATGGCTTTTAGTTGGCGTTACTCATTTAAAATCCTGAATTTGTTAAAGTGTAAGGTCAAGATGTATGTATTTTAAAATATAATTTATATGCAAGACTGGCTGCTGTTTGGCTGCTTAACTGATTTTGTTCGTGTTGTACCGAATTGTTGTTGAAATAAAAATTTAGCTGTTACCATTTGTTTGCTTTGAAAAGCCAAGTGCCAAAAAGTTTGAGCTATTAAATGTCAAGATTATATGAATTTTAAGTAACATTAAGATTTTTGTTTTTTAAATTTATATTTCAACGTATTTCCTCCTATGAATATTAAAGAGTTCCTTAAAGTTTCCGTTTCGTAAAATTTAGTAATTTTAAAATTTTTTTTATATAAAAAGATATAAGAGCTTTGATTTGAAGGTGTTATAATGTACATGCAGGAAGGAAGAAGGAATTATGTTTGTACAGGTGTACTTTTTTAAATAGGAATCATATTTAATTGATCCATAGTCGACCTATCATGTATACATATCTCTTTCGTAAAAATGGGTATGTAGAGTGTGCAAATTTTAATAAGTAGTAGTAGCTCAAGAAGAATATTTACTTTTGCGTTACAATTTGGTACTCATAATATGTATTGGCTGAAACAGAAAAGCCAGATAGATACATATATGCAACAGTGCACACTTTGTGCGATTCAGAGGAACACCTTTCGAGACTTTTGGAAATAGCTAACTCAACTGCAGAACAACACGTTTTTCGAGAATATCTCGAAAACTCCTCTTAATGAAAAAATAAATGAATACCAAATTCGTGTTCAGCGGTCCCAAATTCGCTCTCTCTTTTATGTTATGGCAAAAAGTTAAAATGTATGAATCAGTGTTACTATTATCAATGTAGTAGTATAAGTAATATTGAGAAATATTGCGTATACGTCAGTTTTTTTTCAAAATGATTGCATATCTTAGAGTGTTGGCGGCGAATGAGCAATAATTGAGTATATCTGCATTTAATCATCATACGTGTGGTTGGGGTGGGGCAGTTATGCAAAAATCCATAGCATAATTTTTTGCAAATTTTAATTAGTTAATACAGGCAAAGCTCAGTATAACGAATGAGCAATAATTGAGTATATCTGCATTTAATCATCATACGTATGCTTGGGGTGGTGCAGTTATGCAAAAAGCCATAGCATAATTTTTTGCAAATTTTAATTAGTTAATACAGGCAAAGCTCGGTATAACGAATCTCGCTTTAACGAAAATCCGATATAACGAACGTTTAATGTTTTAACACTAACTACCTTATATAGCGAACGTTTAAGAAATTTTATACTTGATATAACGAATATAAGAAAAAAATTTCATCAACAACAAACTAAATCAAAACAGTAGAGAATATTAAAACATGGAACGTCATTAGAAACTCATTGGCGGTCTTCCATGTTCTTACGAAAGCGCATAGGCAAAAAAAAATATCGTACCTTTTTTTGAAATCTTGGATTTTACGAAAAAGCTACAATATTTTTCATTTGCTCTTGTGCAAGACCATTTACACAAAACACTGAATACCACAATTTTATAATATTTTTACCATATTAGCATGAACTTTTACAGAAAACATTTTCATTTATAGAAAAAGTGAACAGATTTTAACGAAGTTGAAAGGGGATTAAAATGGATTCGGAAACCATATACCAAAGGATAAATTTCTGTCAAGGAAGAAAGATATCGAAAGACGAGTAATCAGTTTACTTTGCATTTGGTACAAAAAAGTCTAATCCATTCTCTTTAGAAAGTAAAAAAACCTTTCGTAAAAAGAAACGGTAGGGAAAGGTTTCACTTTATGTTCTTCACTATGAGTACTTTTATCTCTTTATAGAATAATAAACTTTACAGTCGAATACCATTTCTATGCAAGCTTCGTTAATCCATGACAACTCCCTAAAGATGGGCAAATATTGACAACGTACATTTAATGTTATTGATTGCCTTTTTAAGAAGTCTGAATCTACATAAATGATGCAATCCCAATTTTTAACACTAACTGGAAATTTGATTTAACATTAAGAGGTTATTTGATCAAAATGTTAAAATTAAATGCAAAACAATTAGCTTTTCAACAAAGAGGGCAATAGAAAATTGTTGTGTAGGTATACAATTGTCTAAAATTCGGATTTTTTAAAATAATATGAGTCAAAATATTAAGAAATATATGGTAAACAATCTTCGCGATATAACGCATTTTTCGCTATAACGAATGGGCCTGACAATATATCATTCGATATACCGGGAGTTGCCTGTATGTAATTTGGTGACGAGTAATACAAATTATTATTATTAAGGATGATTGTTTCAAAACGAAAAGTATTTAATACTTTTGTTTTGCTTCAAATCGATATAAAAAAGGGCTTATGTTTTTATTAATACATAATTGAGTCTTGTATTCATAAATTTTGGCTATGAGATACAGTGACACCTCTCCTAACGGACACCTGCCATAACCGGACCAGAGGT
The DNA here is from genome assembly GCA_956483635.1 of Panzeria rudis. Classification (NCBI taxonomy): domain Eukaryota; kingdom Metazoa; phylum Arthropoda; class Insecta; order Diptera; family Tachinidae; genus Panzeria; species Panzeria rudis. The sequence goes on from OY101448.1 coordinate 138,335,661, forward strand.
CCAATTCAAGTGGGTGACAGGCGCTTGAGCCTAATTTAGTTACACAAATTTTTATTTAATTCTAAAAAAAATTCAAGAAATTTAAAATAAAAAATTTTTAATAATAAATGTGTTCCTCTCTCTTAAACGGACACCTCTCATAACCGGACAAAAATACTGCGACGGTAAAGAAAATAATATGGCAAACTTTTCCGTTGAAATGTGGCACTAATAAATATTAACAATTCAAATACGAAAACCACTGCCAGTTTCCAATACTTTACGTTATCGCCAACTCACCGCATGTATATTATAACGAAATAAGTCAAATTATTGCAATATGAAACAAAAAGCTGGACTATGTAATGCAGTTATTCCAAGTATTCTAGGAAAAATTCTACTTTAATTAAAAAATTATCATTATTTTTTGTGTGCTTGGTAAATGTTTTTGACATGTTCATTTCTCCCATAAATTACATCCTCTTATATACTAAATATGTCCATTAAATGAAAATAAAAAAAATGAGCAAAAAACTTAAATAGAATAAACGACAATGCAGCAGTTACTTGCCGCAGTAAAACCACTGAAAAATACTGTCACATGTTCAAAAATTTGCCACCAACAAATAACAGGATAACAAACAGGAACAGCATCAACTAAAAGAAAAGTTTACAATATAGCTGTATAATTGAGAATTATTGTGTAAATCTGTGTATGTGTGTGTACTTTATGAGATTTAACTATATGGGACGTTTCATATGGAATAAACATTAATGCAAATTTTAGTATGGGAAAGTTCGAAAAACGGAAGAAATTCTAAAGATTTGTAAACTCCAGTATACTTTTCCTGAATACATTTTTAAAGAAATGATCACACTTTGAAAGCTTACCTAAAAAAGATAATTAATTAATTACAATTAAGTTTGTGTCTGTAACGCGTTATTACTGCGACTGATATTTTACATTTCGGTAAAATGAACTCTTAGTTAATCCTTTGCTTTTGATTTAAAATGCCTGCTGCTAGATTATCTTAACACAATTTTTTTAAGTACAAAATATAATGTTAAACCAAGCGCCAGGGAGTGTAGTGTAATTTTTGTAGAGGTACAAGTGCCACCTAATAACACTGGTCTGTAAAAATGTTTTTCTGGGCTAAATACAAATCCGTTTTCAGGTTTTTTAATCATGTACACATATTTTTTATGGGCTGTACTACTATAATTTCCAAAATAGGGTGATCACGCTATCATAACTCGAGAAGGGATTTTCCAATTTGGAACAACAAAAATTCAAAATATGCAAAAATACCTTTATATAAAACAATAATTAATTCTTTCGCAAAACCATAGACTATTTTTGGGAACATGACATTGTTGTTGCAACCAGACCACAACTATATATTTTCTTTGTGACAACGGATGACATAATTTCTCTCTTGCTTGTATATATGTATGCACAGACAAAACCAGTTATATCAAGATAGGCTTGTATTAAAAAGCGAAAAAAAACTTAAACAGTATTAAAGTTTTGTTCAGACAATGAGAATGTACGTGAATGTATGCGCGAAATTATTCATAGGCAAGGAAATGCTGGCCGAAAAGTATTACAAAAGATTTTTTCGGTTTTCTGTAAATATGAGTATTTAAATTGAAAAATTGCTAAAATATGCTCGAAAAGGAGTAAAATAAGCTGCAAAAGCTTATAAAAATACCGTAAACATGCAAATACGCACTAACAAATCGATTCCGAAGTTCTTAAAATGTTCTGTAATGTAGACATATCTTATCTGCAAGCACTGACAGGAAACCCTTCATTCAGACAATGAATTCCTTCATTGTATTAATTTGTCATTGAAAATCAGCTAATGAAACCCTTCATTGGATTAATTAAGAATGTTTCATTGTATTTATGAACTTCATTTGTTGGCCAATTATTTCATAAATGAAATTAAACTATTTCATTAGTTCAAAGAAACAGTTTCATGTATTAAATGTAGTTACTTCATTAATTTCTTCTTATAAAAGGAAAGTAAAACACTCAGGCAATTAATGTGCTGTGATGTGCATTAATACATATCAGTATCAAACGGTGTCGGTACTGCTCAGTGGTCAGTACTATCACTTTAACAGTCCAACAACAATGAACACAATGACACACCAATGTACAACAGAAAAATTCATGATGTTGATGGCTTACCTGAAACTAGCCGCGAACTCAACACCTCCGGGTTTGTAGCCAACTACATATGTGATGCTTAGAAAAAAGATAGACGCATAGCTAACAACATATTTTATACAATGAAGAATATTACATTGTATAAACGAAATATTTTCATTGCATTTATGATGGCGCCATATTGCTTTGAAATTTAAAAAGATTAGGAAAATAAGAAACAGGTATGAATGAATAAATTAAATTAATCGGGAAACACAGGACACTGCGACCGAAGTAGATCCATTGTATCCCTTGCCAGGTGCTTCAGCACCTCATCTAGACCTACTCTCCTGAGGAATCTCAAGATTGCCAGTGGGTCTAGTGTTGGCAGTTCCCAATCCTCCAATACGTGCTTGTCCAATTGGCTATATCTTCTGTGGCATAACGCTTCACAGTCCTTCAGAATAAGCTCTGGAGTTTCATCGTCATAATCACATAATCTGCACAGGCTGTTACTCTCAATGCCAAGTCTGTTGAGGTTTCTCAATTGGCAACGGCCTGTCAGGAAACCTGTGAGCATTCTTAGATTATTTTTACTCAGGGACATGAGAGCTATGAAACGGTTTTGGTTATGCGTTCCAATCATTAGCTTTACATGCCTCAATCCAGCGAGATTCAACTAGTGGTGTTCCCTAGTACTCTTGATCTTCGTCGATATATCTTCCTGGATTTCGTCCAATCCAAGTCCGCAAAACGGTTCTGGTCCGACCATGGGTGTACAAGCCATTTTGTCTGCATTTTCGTTTAATACCACCCCGGCGTGTCCAGGAACCCAGACGAGTGTGACCGTATTCATTCTGCTTATCTCATTTAGCTTAATGCGGCATTCCCAAGCTTTGATGGCAGCCTGACTATCCAAGCAGATGGCTATTTCTCTCCCTCGGTAGCCCCTGTCAAGATTAAATTGTCCGCATCTCTCAATGGCATAAACTTCCGATTGAAAAATGATAGGAGCTTTTCCCAAGGACTCGTGGTAATTAGGCCTTGGCATGCTAGCCTCTGTAATTTCTCTAACCGATTTCTGGTCTTTAGCCAGCCTGAACCTGTGTGACCAGGCAACAGCACCATAAGTGATGATAGGTCTCACTATCATGGTGTATAGCCATATCAAGATTTTGGGTGTGCAACCCCATGTTTTATCTGCACAGATCTACAACGAAATAGGTAACATTTCTGAAATAAATAAATGTTGATTTGCTTATGTTTAAAAAATCGTAATAATCAATTTAGATTCACAAAGCAAAAACGTTCGAAATAATCATATTAATAAACAATTAGCTACTGGCTTGAGCTTTTCACATGTTTACATGTTCATATATACTTAAGTATAAAATCAAACCAAAAAAGTTTGTCTTGAGTAGAACAAAAATCAGAAAAATGGGAATGAAGAAAAATAAACCGATGGCAACGCTGGGAAAGTGCACTTTAATATCAGCTTGAGAGTGATTTAATTCTCGTATTCAATTTTCACGAAAAAGTTGTATATATAAGAATTAAAATCACATTCAACAGAGCCACCTGACAAGTGGTGATAGCAAATACACGTGAGCACTGACGATGGAAGTGTAGCGGCTTCCGAAAGTGGCGCTACTCTGTTCTGCTGTGTACGTTGAAAAATTAAGTTGATGTTAATTTTTCCCTTGTTCCTTGGAATATTAATCATACCCAATTCTTTCTGAATATAACGTTCCGAACCTTAGCCTAATAATCAATTTAGATTCACAAAGCAAAAACGTTCGAAATAATCATATTAATAAACAATTAGCTACTGGCTTGAGCTTTTCACATGTTTACATGTTCATATATATACTTAAGTATAAAATCAAACCAAAAAAGTTTGTCTTGAGTAGAACAAAAATCAGAAAAATGGGAATGAAGAAAAATAAACCGATGGCAACGCTGGGAAAGTGCACTTTAATATCAGCTTGAGAGTGATTTAATTCTCGTATTCAATTTTCACGAAAAAGTTGTATATATAAGAATTAAAATCACATTCAACAGAGCCACCTGACAAGTGGTGATAGCAAATACACGTGAGCACTGACGATGGAAGTGTAGCGGCTTCCGAAAGTGGCGCTACTCTGTTCTGCTGTGTACGTTGAAAAATTAAGTTGATGTTAATTTTTCCCTTGTTCCTTGGAATATTAATCATACCCAATTCTTTCTGAATATAACGTTCCGAACCTTAGCCTAATAATCAATTTAGATTCACAAAGCAAAACCGTTCGAAATAATCATATTAGTATACATTAAGTTGACAAAAATTGTGTGACTTACTTATATATTCCATAAATTCGCTAAAGAGAAAATTCGTTTAAACAATGAAAAGATTTTCATTAATGCAACGAACTATGGAAAACTTATGAACAGCAGAGATTGAAAGATTTAATGTATGCAACGTAATTGGTCATTGTATTGATGTAAAGTTTCATTAGTGTAATGCAAAACATTTAATGAAAACATTTCATTGCCTGAATGAATGAATTTCCTTTCAGTGCGTCTATACACACAGAAAAAAATAGACAAGAATTATATTCAATAAAACCATCTTATTAAAAAAAATATGAATTTCAATAACATTTATCTTTAACATAATAAAATATTTCGTTGTAAGTATTTCTTTTCCATGCCGGTTATTTCTTTTCTTTTTATACATAAGTACTTAAAACAAGTTGTATCCCATAAAAAAATAAATGGGATATGGCTCAGCTAGAGAGTGTATGCTTTACGTCCGGAAAGCCCGGGTTCGTATTCCATCCATGTCAACATTTTTTTAATTTGTATATATATTTTTATTTTGAAATAATTTTGTTATCAATATAGGGGAATTCTTTATCACAGGAAATTTGAAAAAAAAATTATTGAATACCGGGATTTTTGTTATCAAAAACGAAACTTATTTTTTTCTGTGCATATCTATACATATAATAAAACTGTAAAAAGGGCGTGTCTGTACATGAAATATTTTTAGAAAATTTTTATTGTGGCGTAAACAGTAATCGATGTAGAGAATAAAAAACCAAATTTTGGAATTTTTGTCTGTCTGTCTGTCCGTCTGTCTGTCTGTCCGAACACGCTTCACGCAAAATCCACTGAAGCGATATTCATGAAATTCGGTATAGAGGCACTTTAGAGTCCTGATTCAAACATAGGGTACTTTTTGCCGCGATAAAATATCTTATTTCTAAGTTAAAATAGAAAAATACGAAAATATACCAAATTTTACCAATATAAATATTGTTGGAAATTAGAAAGATGCTTTTGTTTTTTTTAACTGTGTTAGCATTGTTTATTTTGTATAACAGGAATTTTAAAAAATATGTAAAAAACGTTATATTATTAATCCAGATTGATTATTAGGCTAAGGTTCGTAACGTTATATTCAGAACGAATTGGGCATGATTAATATTCCAAGGAACAAGGGAAAAATTAACATCAACTTAATATTTCAACGTACACAGCAGAACAGAGTAGCGCCACGTTCGAAAGCCGCTACACTTCCATCGTCAGTGCTCACGTGTATTTGCTTATCACCACTTGTCAGGTGGCTCTGTTGAATGTGATTTTAATTCTTAAATATACAACTTTTTCGTGAAAACTGAATACGAGAATTGAATCACTCTCAAGCTGATATTAAAGTGCACTTTCCCAGCGTCGCCATCGGTTTATTTTTCTTCATTCCCATTTTTCTGATTTTTGTTATACTCAAGGCAAACTTTTTTGATTTGATTTTATACTTAAGTATATATGAACATGTAAACATGTGAAAAGCTCAAGCCAGTAGCTAATTGTTTATTAATATGATTATTTCGAACGTATTTTACAGACACGTTATAGTCATAAAGCGATCTTTAAGCGCGCGAAGCGGGCGGGTACATCTAGTATTACATATTTCAAGTTTTCTGCAAATGAACACTTCTTCCAAATACACTGAAAGCATTTCGCTTCATAAATTCAATGAAACGATTTTGTTAGATTTTTTTCACAATTCTAATGAAATATTTCACAATATGTATTTGTAAAATTTCATAGTTTTGTTAGGAAATTTAATTGGATTTATGACAGATTTTTTTTTCATTTTATGGAACCCTCTTTAAATTGTGAAAAATTGTTTTAATGTTTACATAAAAAAAAAATTAAAATATACACTCTTAAAAATTAAAAAATATTTAGTGTTTGAATGCTTTGATGAAAAATTTCATTTCATTTATGAAAGACCAATGAAATAAATCAAATATACAATTTTTTTCATAAAAACCCTTATTTATTTTAACATTTGTCAAGCAAAAGCGAACAACAAAAATAATTTTGTATGGTTGTTACTGTACTTTTTCTTATTATAAACTCATAGAAAACATTGTTTTGAGAGTGCTGTTGGCTAAAGTAGTTAAGACGTTGCGTATAAAGCAAATGATGGAATCAACGGTCTTAGTTCGATACTGTCAGTGGTTATTAACAGTGCAAAATTTTCTGATGTGTAAATAAAATGGTCAATAAACAATTTAAGCTAATAATCCTACTTAACAATCAATGTATTAGTTTCATTAAAACAATAAAGTAATTTCATTAAAGTAATAACATAATTTCATTGAATTAATGAAATACATAGTTTCATTAAAATTATGAAATAATTTCGTCAAAATAATTAACAATTTTCATTAGTTTACCGAAATTGCTGCATTAGATCAATGAATTTATATCATATATTTGGGGAAATTTTAATTAAAATAATATTAACAAAGCTGGTTTAATTAATCCAACGAAGCTGACGTTGGTTGCATTTTAATGAGCTTTTTCAATGCCGAAATTTACAGAATTTATGAACAAAATTCTTTCAGTGTACATAGTAAAAAATGTAAAGAAAAACATCTTTGCCATATGAAACTTGCCCAATTTAAACGTTGCTTATTTCGTTAGATATTTTAAACATGAATGTTGAAAAATACATATAAACCGCGCCTGTCTACTACAACAACCACAAATAAAAGATAAAATGCAACAACATAAAACATAGAAGTGTATACTCCACAATAAAATAGTACGTACTACTCCTATAAAAAACAAAAGAGTAGCATGGAATTTACTAGGTGAAAGCCATGTATAATTGCAGCTGTATGTATGTGTATGTATTGTGTAATTTAAAAAGAATGTCTTTATTTAATGGTGTGTGTATTTGTGTCTACAAGTTCATGTGTATGGCAGTCTATAAAGGATGCGAAAAATCAAAAAACAATGCAATGGCAGACGAGTTCGAAAAACGAGCAATATCATAAAAAAGGAAATAAAAACAAACAGAAAAATGTAAAAAGTAAATAAGAAATTAATAAAGGGTCTTATAGAAAATAACCATTATTGTGTAGACATAATATTTCAAAGCTGCACTGTAACAAAACAAAACCTTAAAAAAAGAAAAAGAAAGAAAAAAGCTCAAGCCACTTAAATATTTACTTAAAACCAATATCTCCTTTCTTCTTAATTACAATAAAAAGTAAATTTAACATAAAATAAGTTTATATAAAGCAAATAATATAATAAAGTTAAACAACATAACAGCATATACAAAATTATTAAATATTTATTAGCCACACCCTAAAAATAATAAGTGAATTTGTTTGAAAAGTAATTAAATTAAGCATCCTGTGAAAGGATGCGTTTTACAATATTAACAAAATAAGTGTAAATGATATTCCTATAACAACAAAAGTTTCAAATATAAAAATTATAATGAAATTAGCACATGTAGTTGAATAAAATAATAAATTAATCTTTGAAAATGAACAAAACAAAGACAAGGCAAAATAAACTAAAACGATTTTAAACAAAAATTAGCAAATAATATAAAAAGAACGACATGCTTCACATTCAATACACAACAGTTTAACATGAATGAGTTTTTCTTCATCTCGCTCTCTCTATATATTGAATGTGAAAAATTGTTAGTAAATGAATGTAAATAAAAGTCTCTATGTGTGAGTTTCTGTGGAAAACAAAGTTTTGCACTCTCCTTTGCTTGTGTTTGTTTACATCAGTAAACTTAGCAAAAAAAAAAGAGAATTTTCTTTTGAAAAGAGAAAATAAATGAGAGTTTTAACTGGTAAATAAAAAGAGCTTTATTATTTAAAAACAACGTGTGAGTTAAATTAAAAATAAAACACACGCACACACCCAAAAATTTACTAGATTTTCCCGAAAAACCAACGAAAAGTTCCTGTTAAGGACAACGACCAGCATCAATTTTTTTAGCTAAGCGTTTATTTTTACATCATTAATATTGAAGTGAATAAAGAAGGAATTTTAAATTATTAAAACTAACATCATTATCATCAACAACAGCCGCAGCAGAATAAAGGTACTAAATGTTAAAATGTAGAAAAAATTTATTTCAAAAGACAAAAGTTACATATAAAAATGTTTATGCTTAAAATAATGTTTTCATTCTTAAAGCCTAGTATGCAGCTCCACCTGAATTTCAGGTTTGAAATTTTGCATTTATTTCTACACGGAATAATAGTTGTGTAGACAAATTTGTTTTATTCACGCAAATTCGCTTATTTATATAAATTACAAAGTACAAAATATATACAATTATTTGCAAGACGACAAAAACATAAACTATTAAGAATTCCTTGTAGTCCAGTCATTATAGTAAGTTCACCTCGGAATTCGAGATACCCAGCTGTAAGTCTGTAAATACTTGTACATTGACACCCTAAAAGTTGTCTCAAAACCTACATATGGTAGGGTGTACGCAACTATTAAATTTCAAGGTCAAAGGTCACAAAATCGGTTTTTTTGCGCTTTTTTTTTGTAAATATCTCATTTCATATGGGTTTTTTGCTATTTGTATTTATTATATGATCAAATATAATATAATAGTTAATAAAAATTGACAAATATTTATAATCATTGATTTATCGATAGTTTATCAACTATATATGGCGCGCCTTCGACCGGCGGCACCGGTTGAGCTGAAGTGATCCTGTGACCGCGCGCTCTCCGCCCTCTATCTCGACAACGGTTCACCGTATAAACAAATTTTTTAAAAAAAATTTGTAGAGTATTGATAATAAATAAAAATAGCAAAAAACCCATAGGAAATGAGATATTTACAAAAAGCGCAAAAAACCGATTTTTGTGACCTTTGACCTTGAAATTCAATAGTTGCGTACACCCTACCATATGTAGGTTTTGAGACAACTTTTAGGGTGTCAATGTACAAGTATTTACAGACTTACAGCTGGGTATACCGAATTCCGAGATTCTTACCTAATTTAAGCTTAAATGACTGGACTAATTCTGAACATTAGTGTTTGTTTTAGTTGACGGAAAAAATGTCTCCAATAATTCATATGCCATACCTGTTACCTGTATTACACAAAAAGTGTGTTGATTTTTCTTTTCAGCTGCGTACTAGCAAGCGGAAAGTTCGCAGAAAAATTTTCAAACCTTAATTTCAGTTTGTTTGTTTACACATACTTCTTATGGCAGCCTGAAATTCAGGCAGAACTGCGTACTAGGCTTAAGCCATTAAGCCATTATATTTTGCTTTGGGCCTTAAAACGTGTTTAGTCCTTAACACAAACAATAAGAGAAGGATTTGTTTTTATTAAATGTAAAAATTGCCTAAGAGGCACAAAATTTTAAATATTTTCGTTAGCATAAAGGTCAATGTGTTTTTGTATTAAACCGATATAAATAAGACTTGTAAGCAATATATCCACACAAAAACATAAATGTGAAAATACGGCCAAGTTCCTATCCAAAAATTTCGATCGTTAAAACTAAAGAGATACAAATTAGGACCTACCCGTATACCAAATTTCAGCTCTCTAGCTGCAGTGGCAGTGTCCCATACAAATATTGACACCCTAGTGCACTGAAAGATTTTTGCTTCATAAAACTAATGAAATAATTTCATTAGATTTTTCATTAATCCAATAACAATTTCAAAAATCCAATGAACACTTCATTAATATTGTGAAAAAAATTCATTGGTTAGATGGCAATTTCATAAATCCAGTGAAAAGTTTAATTAATATTGTTAAAGAGTTTCGATAGCTGAATTTTAAAGAAATTTTCGTTATTTGAATTTTAATGAAATTTTTTCATTGGATTTATAAAATTGTAATTCAACCAATGAATTTCTTTTCCAATATTAATGAAATTTTCATTAAATTTGTAAAATTGTCATTGGATGTGTGAAATTTTCATTGGATTAATGAAAAATCTAAGAAAAATGTTTCATTTGTTTTATGAAGCCAAATTTATGAAGCCGATTATGCAGAAATAATTTTAAAGCTCAAGGACTTTCTCTTTCGAGGTATATTCAAAGCCAGCACCACCTATTAAAGATATGTTAATGCGGCTAGGCGGCTTTGTGTCGTGTGGAAAGATTTTCTAAGCTATCTCTTCCGGAAATGTTGTCTTCGACGTATTTGCCCTATGACTGGTGAAAATGGGAGTGATACAATATGTTCCCGAGTCGTGAGTAGTGAAAAGAGAACATTTTGATTTTTTCCAAATCAAAATTGTCCATCAAAATAGTCAACAATTTGACTAGTATTTAAGAAACTATCACAGGACATATGCCTTAACTTGGATCTAGAACCTATTAGTGAGTACATATCTTGATTATGTCAATTGACCCCCTCAAATGACAAGGCCATATAAAGTTCCAGAACTCGGATTCGTCAGTAACGTGACTTGTCAGTAACGTGATTTGTCAGTAACGTGCCTTCTATTGTGACTTCTATTGTGACAGGCTATTTTCCCTCTGGGGTCATAACAACCATTTATATACAATAGTATAGCCTACGGACGACGCAATCGTCCGTATTCTAGATATACTAAAAGATTTCATTAAGGTTCACAAAAAAATTATCCAACGTCATAAAAATCTCTTAATCAATGCATTAAAGTGCGGCTTTGGCTCGCACACGAAGGGTTCCTTCCTTTTCGTTTTTGCCCTTTTTTCATTTTGGCAATTTTTTCCTTTCGCTTTTTCGTTTCATTATAGTTTTTTTTTTAAAGTTTTTTTTTATTGATTTAGCGATTTCTTTTTTGCTTTTGGCGCTTTTTTAATTTGAATGATTTTTTCGTTTTTTTTCGCGATTTATCGTTTTTTACATTTTTTGGCGATTTTTTTAGTTTTTGTGATTTTTAGTTTTGGCGTTTTTTTATTTTAACGTTTTTCCCTTTTTGACGATATTTTTAGTTTTAGCGTTTTATTTTAGGTTTGGCGCTTTTTTCAGTTTTGGGGATTTTTTCAGTTTTGGGTATTTTTTTCGGCGATTTTTCGTTTTTGTTGATTTTTTTGTAATTTTTTTCAGCAAAGACCTTTTATTATAAAAATCGGATAGAGCTGATGGCCAACGTTGCTAGTGCTCTCTAATTAAATTTAATCTTAGAATTATATTCGTTAAGATTAAATAAATAAATAATAATAATTATAAAAATCGGTAGGTGATATGATAATACGTCATTTGATTATGAAAGGGCCCAAATTTGGTTATTTCTTTCACAGAATTTAATAACCAAACATGGGTCCTTTCATAATCAAATGACTTATTATCATATGACGTACCGATTTTCGTAATAAAAAAATGACAAAAGGCCGTTCATAAAAGAGATTCAATTATGCATATGATTTAGCTACAACTATATAAATCAATCATATTTTGCTACTTTTACATTACGTTCATATCGATGGCTTAATATAAATTTTTATATTTTACAGGAGAAGGAAGGAGAAGGCAGCCAACTTCTAAATTTTAGAAGTTGACTATCAGAAAACGTTAAAAATACGATTTCGAAAAAAAACGAGATACACCTTTTTTATATTGAGCCATCGATATCAACAATGTTTATCTTTGCATGGACGCACTTAATATTTAATATTAATCGTTATATAGTTTTTCCAACTGTTTTAAATGTTTTCGAAGCATTAACCATACTGGGTTTATAAATTTCTTTTTATGTTAAAATTTATTCTTCTCATGTGGAGGTTAATAAATATACTACAACAACACGTGGGAAACCCAAACGAAATAAGCAATAAAAAGTGAACATTTTCAACTGAGTCTTCACACCTTCATCGTCCGTAATGCGTTTATTAGTTTAGATGGATTTATTTATGTAGAAAACGTGTGAATACTCAAATATTTTTTTTAGATAAAAATGTTAGAAGCCAGTTAAGTTAAGCCAATGAATAAGAACATATGACTAAAGCAAGGTTAATCATTTGAAATTTTAACTTTTTGGAATCTCTAACAGATTTTAAAGGTTTTATGCATGCAAATTTTTTTTACATTTATGATGTAAAATTCAATAATTTAACATTAAAGAATAAAATTAAAAGTTAATAAAAACGAATTATTCATGGGAATCAACATAAAGTTGATTAAATTTATATTGATTTTATTATTCTGCCAGTTCATAATTTATGAAATCAAAAAAAGGTTTATTTGCTACTGCATAAACTAGTGGCAGGTTGATGTAAAAATATTTAAAGTTAAAGGGCTTACAATCTAATCAGCCTTATCCTGAATTCTACACGTGAATATTTCCGAATATTTTTTGTTCACATGGATTTTAATTTCGTATCATGAATTCCATGTGAATAAAACAACATACCTTGTTTTAAAAACAGGTGTGTGAAGTTCTTTGAAAGCAAAAAATTCAAAAAAAATTACGCTATTATTATTGGCATTAGTCGATTGATTTTTCAATCGATTGGTTAATTTGATTGATTATCATCAATCGGATTTATTTAATCCTGATTAAAATAATCATGATTAAATATGGTAATCGTAATCGTGATTAATAAAGTTAATCATTAACTTGTAAGCAAAGAATTAAATTATGACAATTTACATAAATATTTTCTCATCAATGTGTATACACAGAAAAAAGTTTGAACATATAATAGTATGGAAAAAGTTCATAATCTATTGTTCATATATTTGAGTAATTTATAAATAAAATACAGGAATTTTTCATTCCCAGTATGAATTTAGCTTTCAATAAATAAATTTATGAAATCAAAGTTGCTTTGAACAAAATTTTAAACTTTTTTGTCAATAAATTTCACAATGCTTTTCTATTTATATAAAGCAAAAATACAATTAATTCCAAATAGTCTGTTTGGCAGAAAGGAAATAGTTGTGCCTAGTACAATAGGCTATACAAGTTCAATACTGAATTTTTAAAAATAATTTTTAAATAATTTATGAATTAATTAATGTAAAAGTTCCTACCTGGAATGAAAATAATTTGGAAAAAAATTATCATGTTAGATTCTAGCATTTATGAAAAAGTTCCTTGGATATAAGTAATATTTTTTTCTGTGTATGAATATGTATATGACAAAAAACAAAAAAAAATCGAGATCAAAGCCTGTAATTGATTCAAAGTCGCTTAAACTCTAACGAGCAAAAACACGGAGAAAATCACGTCTATGACGAAAATAGCCGAAATTCGCAAAAATTGCAATATTGAAAAACGGCTCTAAATCTGATTAGAACTCGCTAAGACTGTAAGGAATATCCAGAACTGGGAACAAATCGCGGACACTACTAAAATTCGCAAAAACTTGCTAATATTTGAAAGATTTCAAACTTTAATATTGCCCCTAAAAATGTAGGAAAGCCAAAGCCTTGGAAAATCACGCTTATTGCGAAAAAAGGGAAAATTCGCGAAAAATTGCAATATATTATAGAAGCCGTAAAATTGATCGAAAGTCACTAAAATTACAAGGAATGCGAAAAATTCAATAAAAACTGCGAAATTGGCGCAAATTCGCATGAAAGCAAACTCTAACTTTGATGAAAATTGTTAGAACTGTAAAGAATCTAAAAGCCTGCGAAAAAATTGTATCTATCGCGAACATGGCAAAATTCGCGGGAAATCGCAATATAAGAAACAAACCTAAAAATTGATTGGAAATAGCAAATATTGAAAAAAAAATCTACTTCTCGCAAAGAACGCGTAAAACTCGCAAATTCGCGTAATTGCCGAAATATTTTGAAGAAAAACTGTAAAGAATAACAAAAATTAAATAAATACAGTAACCTTGAACTGATACTGCAGCATTGGCTAGAATTTGTATGACACCCAACTCTCTATCGTGTTGAGATTTGTTATATGGGGCATTATTTTTCAAGCGGACAACCCAAACTTTTTTTCCCGAAATTCATTGATATTTGGCATAGCTATAGTTCTAGTAGGTATAAATGTGTATGCAAAAATTTTTTTTGTATGATGTATATTTGTCGCGTCATGGGGTGCGAAAATGTTGCCGTTTTTTTAAAAAATATTTTGTTAATTACCGGGGAAACCGAAAATATGCCCAAAAAAAATTTTTTATACGCATTAAATATGCACTAAAGACTTAAAAATATGCTCCCAACATGTAAAAAATATGCTGTTAAAACTTATTTATTTCGTTTATAATTTATATGATATTCATTTTTCCAAAGTTATTTAACTAATTTGGCTTAAGTTCGTTTTTAATTTAATCTTTCGACCAAATTATTACTTTTCCTTTATTTATGAAATAAAATCTAAAGCGTGTAAATATTAAACATTCAAAAAAAATTTGGATATATGGAAGGAAGGTTAAACTGACATCAGATGTTTCGAGACCACCACAGTCTTCTCTTCAGAGCCGTTTTACCTACACTGCCAGCGACGGCAGCAACAACACCCTAGCGAAAATTCTACTTACTTTAGTAAGCCCAATCAACAGATTTTGTCGCCACCTCGCGGCCAGTCGCACCTATTAAGGAACTTTTTTGTAAAGGTTCGGAGCTTTACTAACTGTCTTTTCTTTACCATGTTCAACTATTTGAAGCTTTTTGATTTTTGTCTTACCAGCGTGAAATATCATTGATGTTCATTTCTGATACCACGAATTATGTACAAATATTGGTGGCATGCAATAATGACCAAGAAGATAACATCCACGGACATTATTTTTACTTCAAAAAGGAAATAATGTCCATGGGAATGTCGAATAGTGGCTTCGCAAAATAAAGTTTTTCTGCCTAGTCAAAAATCTCAGCTCTGCGAAGCCACTAGTCGACATACCCAGAGAAAAAAATAATTAATCCCGTCCAAAGACCGTTTATGCAGTCAATCTTCTCTCTGCAGTACTATTTTCATGAACTTTATTTGCATTTTTTATGGTCATTTTTTCCTTTTCAACGTGAAAATAGAGTCCATGGCCACCATTTCATTGGACGACATTGCATGCCACCTATATATTATAGCTCCTTATGGGTACGGGAGTCGATTTAACATTGACATCTTTGCCTTTCATCTGTCCGAATATTACATATTGGGCACCAAGACAACAAGACTTATTTTGTGGTTCCTATTAGGAGCAAATCAATAAAATCGTATAAATAGCTTTAATATTCGCAAACGCGACTATTCTCATCCTGATATTTTTCTATGAAGTGCTATTCACTGAAATTATTTTTCGTGGAGTTTTAAATAAAAGTCATAAACACACCTAATACAATAAACGTAAAGTTTACACGATATCTTATACCGATTCTCTATAGCAATGACCAAAAAGTGGGGTTAATGTAAAGAAATTTGCATAATTTTTAGACTTATAGAGATCTCATTATAAAATTTTTACAGTATAATGAGGACACCCACCATAGGCTAATTTTCGTAAAAAAAATATATTCACACACACGAAAGGCTCCGTATGAATACACATACATATATCTCTTTAGCGATTTTTTGGTTTTTGCGTTTTTTGTTTGTTTTAACGTTTTTTCAGTTTTAGCACTTTTTTACTTTTTGACGCTTTTTTTAGATTTTTGGGATTTTTTTTTTAAATTTTTGGTGTTTTATTTAGTTTAGCGACTTTTTTTTTTGCTTTTATACTCCTTCAGTTTAGGCAATTTTGTCGGTTTTTTGCGATTTTTTTTACTTTTTGTACTTTTTGTTTGTTTTAGCGCTTTTTCATTTTGGTGATTTTTTACATTTTTGGCAATTTTTTCATATTTGAGCATATCTTTAGTTTTACCGATTTTCTAGGTTTTATTGCTTTTTTTCGTTTTGACGACTTTTTCGGTTGTGTCGTTTTTTTAGTATTTTAGCGATCTTTTTAGTTTTGGTGATTTTTTGCGTTTTAGCGAGTTTTTTAATTTTAGTGCATTTTGTCTTTTAAGAACTTTTTTCATTTTGGCGATTTTTCGTTTTGAAATTTTTTTAATTTTGAAATTTTTTAGTTTTAGCGTTATTTTTAAATTTCAATAGTTTGCCTCTTACGGTTTCCAAGATACGACAAATTGTCCAAATTACATAGTCAAAATTACATTAACTGATAGAACACCCTTTAATTTTATTGTTTTAAATATCAGTGTTAATTGGTGTACTCTATTCTACAGACTATACCAATTAACACTAAATTATGAAACAGATTAAGTCTTCAACTTTAGGCAAAAAACGCTGCCAAATAAACAGGCCCGAAAATGCTCTCATATTATTGTTTATTTTCTTATATTTTTATTTTTCGTATGAAAAATATATGAAATTTTATTCAAACACGGCAACGTTGTTGAGAGAATGGGTGGCTAAAACTAAGAGCATGAGAAAAAACGTTCTCAAAATAAAATAGATTCTATCCCATGACTATCCCATACGGCGTATAATTAATGTCAATTTGTATGGAAAAACTCGTCTAGCCCCAGTTCTGTTTCATCATTAACATTGAAAATTTTAACAGTCTATATATAAGTGTCTGTATATTACATTAGTATTTCAATATGTCTCTTTGCTCGCTTTAGAACACCCTTTAACTTTAAGCTGTTACATACATAGCGGCGAAAGTTTTACATATTCTGTGAAAATATCAGGTCCGCAGCTCTTACGGTCCCCGAGAAAACAGCCTGTGACAGACAGACGGACAAACAGACAGATGGACAGACGGACATCGTAGTGAAAACAATAGGGTTCCTTTACACTTTTCGTGTACGGAATCCTAAAAAGTGTCGAAGTTAGAAAAATTTCAATTTCAATTGGTCATTTCCAGTTTTGATCATGAAATTTTTTTTTTACATAAATATTTTTTGAAAAAATCAGACGATTTCCTATAAGAATCACTCAATCAATTAAATTTTTTTTGTTTTATTTTTTTTCTAGTTCGAAACAATAATTAAAATTTTTTTCAAAACGGCAACACTTTCGCACCCCATAACCAAATAAACTAGGGATGTAACGAATACCGATACCGATACCGATATATCGGCGATACTTCAGATTTTCCGATACATCGGTATCGGCGATATTTTACTATCGATACGACGATACTTTAAAAAAAATTTTCAGAGTTTTTTTTTAATAAATAATTTATTTTTGTTCGATTTTACCATGAATTAAATTCACTTCGTTATTTTTTAAATCTTATTAATATCAATTTTAAAAATTAATAATATTTTATGCTGTTATTTTTTAAAAAAATTATTTGTTTTTTGTTAATTTTACCATGAATTCAAGTTCAAGTCGTTGTTTTATAAATCTTATTCCAGCAAAAAAAAAAAAGATACTCCAAAGAAGTCATGAAAATGTAGAATTCGCGATCTGGAAGTATTGCAAATTTGGATAATTTCTAATTAGTTTTACATATCCTTGCCGTTGCAATAAGTTCTGTTTTTCGATTACCAATTCGGTGGAAGCGATGCTAGGACAAATTTCTTTTTCGGTATTCTATAATGATTTTTCCTCAAGGAAAAAGAATAAAAAATTACCCATTTTTACAATTTTTTTATGCGAATTTAAACTCAGAACTGTATTTTCATGTAAATTTAAGTGAATAAATATAAACTTAGAAGTCTTTTAATAATTAAGCTATTAAGTTATTTAGAAGCATGGCGAGTATTTTTTAAAATTATAAAGGAATTAAACATATTTTCTTGCTTTTCTACTAATTATCTGCACATTTTTAATATAGATTTTATGGAAGCAGAGAAAATGTAGCTCCTTAAAAATTACTTCCAATGTTTTATCAATTTTAAATATTCTCTCTTATAATGTAATTTTGTATAATAAAAAAATTGCGCTTGAGTTTTGTTAATCTAAACTTGAACTCAATTTCAATATTCGTATCGGAATCGGTATCGGCGATATTTATTTGTAAATATCGGTATGGGATCGGCAAAACGGCGTATCGTTACATCCCTAAAATAAACATCATACAAGAAAAACATTTTGAATACACATTTATAGTAGTCACGTGCGGCGATGCGTCTGTTTATATCAGTTTCTGTGTGTTAATTCTTATGAGTGCATATTGATAAGTAATGTACAGTTTCTGTTATTAGGTCGTATTGTTATTGGCTGAAGTATAGTAGATATGAGTGTATACAGAGAGACCAAGAGAAACAAATTTGTTTTCCGATGTTTCGCCCAAATATATATTAACAGATACTTATTGTATAAACCAAGGCATATTCATTACAGGTACCACCATAACTAAAACAAATACAACACCAAAAAAAACACATGTATTTTGACGGTAGAAATACCCCAGAAATATGTCAAATCGGGGGGTTACTCTGTAATGCGATGCGAAAGGAAAACTGTTCGCATTTGTATGTTATTTACATTGCAATGCGAAAGCATTTCTTTCGCTTCAAATTACAGATTAACCCCCCTGTTGTCTGTGTGTCGCATACATTCATATACTCTCTCAAATTTACTAACACATGCACGTTGTTCATAGAAACACACCAGAGATGTGTCAAAATCTATTGTCTGTTTGACGCACACAAACTCAAATTTGCTAAGTCAGCTGATCTTATGTTGGTACATGTTTAATCTACCTTGGTATAAACATGGAAATTTGTCATGCAAAACGAAGTTTGTTCGCAATTGGTCGGCTATTTAAAACAAACATCAAAATAGACAACAAAACAGCAATAACAAAGCACATCACTGTGCTGTATCTATCAACAAGCATTAACTGTTATTGTAAGCTAGCAATAAATTTGGACATGAAGTGTATCTGAATGTGTTTTATATGTATGAAATATATGCACACACATTATCTGTTGTACTAACAATTATTTTAAAATATCTGTGGTACAACAGATATTTTAAAACAAAAAACATGTAAATTTATTATCCTTTGCAAAATACTATGTTACTCTTATTGTTTAGTGTGCGTAGAATGTGTGCGTGGAATAAAATCATACAACATCAGTTACACTCATTCCATCATTTATACCAGTGCTGACCATCGAGAGAAATGATATTTAATTTAGTATTAGTGCTTATGAGTATGTGTTAGTAGTATTCGACTGTGTGCCTATTAAAAAGAAAAACAACAACGTAAGAAAACAACAAGCTTTCATACAACTGAATGAAGTTGCTATCTATTTTTTACTCTTTACTGACTACATTGGTTTTCATTCGGCTGTATGCATATACGAGCCGAATAATGTTCGGAACTCTGGTGCCAGTATGAGCGACTATGATTTATACTGTTTTAGCAATACTTTGTGGTATAGTGGTGCACGTCTTTAGTTTATACCTACTAGAACTATAGTTAGACATTCAAGGAATTTCGGTAAAACAATTTTTTGGGTTGTCCGCTTCAAAAATAATGCCACATATGTATTTAAAATTAAAAACTCAAGTTTTTTAAATTTAAATTTTAAACCTATCAAACATTGTACGGAATTTATTTTTTTTTCTAAATCTTTCCTGCTTAATTTTATTTTAAATTCCTGTTGTAAATATTAAACTGCTCATGACAATCTTTTTTTTCCGTTTTAAATCACATTTCATGTAATTTTATTATTGTAAATAATTTCTTTTTTCAACGCCCCTTTTGTTTATGATACAATTAGTTTTTTTTAAACTAATAATGCCAGTAAGGGATATACTTTGTAACGTTTGCTTAAATACACATGTGAAGAGATAAAAACATATTAAAGAAAGAAATAATATGTATAATAAATAGCATTATATAGGTAAACTTATTTCTACTTTTCATTCTTAAATGAGCTCTACAAAAAAACTAAATTACACGTATGGATTTGTCTGTAAATTCTTAAAAAGATGCTGTTTGTATTTTCGATGGATTATAATAAGGTTTTCTTTCATTGCCATGTTTTGTGCAAGAAAATAAATGAAATATAAAATTGAGATTGTTAACAGTAGGGTGGTAAATTAAATGGTTTAAAGTTCATGATATATTTTTCAAATATTAGAACGATTAAGAAATAAAATTTTTACTTCAATTAAACGGTTTGGCTTAATATACTATTGGAAAGAACTTAAACGCTTAGGCTCAAATCAAATTCGGTTAGTACGAAACTCCCTTCTCGTTTTCGTCTAAAAAAATCCAGGGGAATCCCGAAATATTTAAATTACGTTTTTTAAGCAAAGTTCTTATACAAAAAACTCGTAATGAAAAATAACAATTGTTACACTAATTTATGTACTATTTAAATCACGGGTGCCCAAAAGTTTCTTATGGAAGAGCAAACACCAATACATTTAAAGAAAAACTAATTTTTATTAAATTTTTTTTGTGGTAAAAACCAATACATACAAAGAAAAAAAAATATTTCATATATTTATTTGTTGTTACTTTGCACTTGCGTGTATATTAGAGTGGGTCAATTTGTTTGTATTAAAAAAATCACCAAGCGGTTGTCAAAATCGTGATATACGACGAATTCTAAGAAGGTTTGCCCAAGAAGCCATGGGTCTAAAATCAAAATCGAGCTTCCGGTTTTTAACGAGAAAATTTTTTTTCGTATTTTATATATTTTTTTTAAATATGCTATAATATTATGGGAAGACGCAAAACTTACCATTAAATAGTATACGAAAAATTTCAAGAATGTTCTTTTCTTTAAAAATAAGCTAGATATTTATAAAATTGTTGTACATAAATAGAGCTTTAGATTATATTAAAAAATTGTATCAGCAAAAATTGGCATCGTCACCTAAAATTATTTAAAAAAAGCATAAAAAAGCAACCAAGCTACTGTCACATATGCAATCGATTTTTTATTTGATATGAATTTTTTTTTTTATTCATTTTGGTTTGCTATTTATAATTGAATTATTATGAAGTCTGATATGATATATCAATTGGTTCTTCTTCTGCTAATGCTATTACATTATCAAGTCAGACGGAATCTCGTTGGTTAACCAAATAAAGTAGACTTTTCGGATTGTGTGTAACTACAAACTCACCACCCGAAAATTTAAACGTTTTAGCAACGTTTGTTATGAAAGCTTACGTACCTATGTACTTTAATGTAAAGTTATGTTATGTTATGTATGGCAGCGCACTCTTAAACAAATTTATTGGTTCAACGCAGTATTTGCTACAAAATCTGCGCGAGATTTTCAATAATGTTGTTCAAAATAATGGATATTTTGTACACTCAAAAAATGTGCTTCTAACAATGCTTTTTGACGACAGAAAGGAAGTGCGCGAGAGGGCTTTAAAAAAATTTTGTTTTAGGGCCTATTCACATATTACGTAACGCTATTTTCTGACTATTTATACCTCCCCACCACCCCTTCGTAACGCTTTTTTCAGTATAAAATATCTAATCCGTAACAAATCTCTAACCCCCCCTGGAAGCGTTACGTAATATGTAAACAGCCCCTTATCGGGAAAAACTTTACGACCCAACAAAATTAAGAGCTTACAAAAAGCCCACTATAAATTTTAACTGCACTAATTATGACGACATGATAAACCTAGATAACGATAGCATTTTCTCGGAGCCGCCATTCACTGCAAACATACCCTATGACCATTTGCTCGAATACATAGAATTTGACGATCAACCGCTTCCGGATCGCCACATTCCTCCACACATTCAGGGAACCGAGCGATTTGTGCAACTATTGACTAGCGTTTCTCGTAGAACTATTAAAAAAAGTCGCATTGGTGTTATGTCAGTCACGATTGAAAATCGAAACGCAATACCTAGGATGGACAGCAAACAAGACCTTAAAAATAAATAAATTTTTGCACTTAACAATTAAGGCTTTGTTTTGCGTTTACAAATAAAATAGTTTGTTTACTAATATATGATTTGCCGGAAGATGAAAATAATTAAAGTCTGATACTTTGAAAACACCGCAAAATTTTTTATTTTAATTTCTTGTACGTTTTTATTTTTATCTTCATTTAAGCATATTAAAAAAATACAAAATACGAAAAGAAAATTTCTCGTTAAAAACCGAAAGCTCGATTTTGATATTAGACCCATGGTTTCTTGGACAAACCTTCTTAGAATTCGTCGTAGACTACGATTTTGACTACCGCTTGGTCGTGAAAAAAATTTACCCATTCTAGTGTATACAGTAAAGAACGACAAAAAAACTAATAAGACACAGTTGTTTGTGTATTTCGTATTGCTAGTGCCGAGTGCTGTATGTGTGTATTAAAACACACAGTCTATAGCTAACAAAGTTGTTTGTGCATTTCGTATTGCTAGCAGGGTTGTCAGATTTTTTCTGACCTATTTCGCCAATTTTATTTTAAAAATCGCCAAAATTCGCCAAAATCTGTTTTATGTAGTTTTTTCTAATATACGTTTTGTAGTATACATATTTGGTTTTATATAATAGTTTTTTTTTAATATAATCTTTTATAAAATAATCGTATAAAAAATTTAGCAGAAAATCGCCAAAAGCAGAAATCGCCAAAAACTATTTCATGTCAATTTTCTCATTAAAATTCTAAATCCATTAATGACCCGTAATTAATATAAGAAAAATCATCACAATCACATTGTTTCAATTTCTTCCAGACAATTTTTGGTATAACTTATTTTCGAAAATACTATTCCAACAAAGTAATTTTGCTGAATTATTAACAATTCTAAGTTCAATTTTGTTGAAAAATAGCCATAAAAATCGCCATATCGCCAAAACAAAATTTTTTACGCCAAACAAGTTGAAAAATCGCCACGTTTGGCGATAAATCGCCATATCTGACAACCCTGATTGCTAGTGCTGAGTGCTGTGTGTGTATTAAAAGACACAGGACCGCTAAAAAGAGCTCAATATAAAATTAAAGCACCTTTCAATGAGTAAAAACAATTTACTGACCCCTCTTCCATTTTGTTCCTATGCCATTAATAAAATTCTCCCACATCAAAATATACAAACAAATGTCTTATTGTTGTTACTTTCTTTGCAAAACCAGTTGGACAACAACAAATACTTGTTTTTGTTTTGTTTTTGTTGTTTTTTTATTCAACTTACATGCACGAGTAATACGTGTGTATGTATTGGTAGCAACTTTGAATGTTTATAGCTCCCAAAATACTGAACCGATTTTAACAGAATATGAATTGTACACCTCTTTAAAATGATACAAGATCCATCAAAATCGGCTGTATGACGTGGGGTTAAAGCCCTTCACAATGAATTGCCTATTAATTATATAGATAGATAAATAAGAGGCTTAAACATGAACACAGTAGTCAATAATGTTTATCCATTGTCTTAACTCACACATTTCAACAAGACAGTGCACTACTTCTTCACTCTTAAAATGTTTGCTACCATATAAATGCATCTTCAGCATCAAAATCATTAACAGTAAAAACTTTATCTTTAACTTTAGGCATGGCAATAATTAAAATAATTATCCGGTATTATTACATCAATAACATTCTTGTTTTGTAAATAGCCTTCGACGCTTGTGTTTCTTCTACAGCATAGTTTGAGCCGGAGGGGTTTCAAAAATCACACACTGCCTATTAATATTATAGATATTTTCATTATAAAAGAGGTTATCTAGAGCAAGCAGACTCTCTATTTTCTTTTGAGCTAGAAATCTTATCACCCTTGTCGGATACATTAACAAACCATAAAATTGTAAACTTTTTCATGTTTGTGATGTAATTCAATAGCAAACAGATATAAAGTTGTAAATTAATTGTAAAACTTTAAACATTATTTAGGTTTTACGAAATACCATGCGAAAGAAATGCCTTAATAAAGAAATGAAAGCAAATAAAATGAATGTTTTCCCACAGAAATATACTACTAGCTACATAAATAAGGACTTTAATATTCTAAGTCTAGGATTTTACTTCGACTTTAACGATTATGTAGAATAGAAGCTGATTTGAAAAGCAAAGCAAATTGCTTGAAAATACGTGGTTTGTGGTTATACTAAAAGTAAAATAAGGCCAAAAAGGCGCCATGTGTCATGGTTATAACAACTATTTTATATATGTGGTATGGTTACGGCAACTATATTATAGTTGTGTTAAATGATTCATGATTGTAGCAAACAAACTATTGTTATTCGGTTAATTATTTAATTATTATTAGTTACAATAAAAAATAGTTATTTTGATACTTAAATTATTATCATCCTTAATAATTGCAACATGGTAGAAATTGAACTAATTTTCTCCAGATTTTTTTATTTTCTGGAAAATCACAATTAATTTTTTAATTCAACTCAATAATGTCTTTGTATTTTTATTGTACACATATTTCAAATATTTAAAAAAGTTTTATGCAGCAACTGTATCACAAAACGAAAAAAAGAATATTTTCTGTGTTTACATTAAATATCTGCTTTCTCTCCAAATTTAGCAAACTAAATTCCTTATTTATGTGAACATCAGTGTAGCAGCCTGCTATCTTAAATAAAAATTCACCAACAGCTAAAAGGTTTTTGTTGTTGGTAAACCGCAAAATTTGCTTTGTTTGTATGAAAAGGCAAATATGTATGTAGGTACAAACCACATAAAAGATACCTTATGTTTTTTCCGAACAACGTGACGTCTGAGTAATATTTATTCGCACACGAAATAAATAAAATAATATTACGTATACGCTGCATGATCTAGTATTTTGTTGTGTGACATACATATATCAAAAGCCAATTAAACTCAATAAAATACTAATATAAATAACAAAAGTTTTTAAATGAAATTTATACAATCTAGTTAGTGGAGGAAGTGTGACAAATATTTTAATATTTCGTAATAAAGTTTACATATGGCCATATAAAATAAAAAGGCCTAACCACCATTTTTTTGAAATTTTCAGGAGCGATAAAAAAAGTTAATAAAGAGCCAACTATTGTGATTATTTCTGGATAGCAGCGTTTTGTAATCACAATAGTTTGCTTTTTATTAAGTTTTTTATCTCCTGTAAAATTTTTAAAAATTATGATAGGCTCTTTTGCATCTTATACGACGATATATTATGTCGGTAACTTTATTATTTACATGATAATGAATAAACTTTTGAAAAGGGGTTTTCTGATTTTCTTGTAGCTACAATGTAACCCATTAGCTATTCAAATTTGAAACGCAAAATCTTTGAACAGCTTATCACTTTTGTGCTGAGTTACGACCGTAAGAAAACAAAAATTTTTAATACACAAGCAGCGCAGTTCCTTTTGCTAGACGTTATGTATTACATACGAGGCACAATATAAAAATGTTATTCGGCCTTAATACCGTTGGAATTGTGGTTTTAATTGAGGTTTCTATTAGGGATGTAACCGATACCGATATATCGGCGATACTTCAGATTTTTTGATACAACGGTATCGGCGATATTTGCTGTCGATACGACGATACTTTTTACATTTTTTTCGGAGTTTCTTTTTTAACAAATAATTTATTTTTGTTAATTTTACCATGAATTTAATTCAATTCGTTGTTTTTAAATCTTATTAATATCAATTCTTAATATTAATAATATTTTACGCTGTTATTTTGTAAAAAACATAATTTATTTCTTGTTAATTTTCCCATGAATTCGAATTCAATTCGTTGTTTTTTAAATCTTATTCCCAGAAAAAAAGGCTCTGCAAAGAAGTCATTAAAATGCGAAATTCGCCATCCGAAGTTATTGCAAATTTGGATAATTTAGTTTTACATATCCTTGTCATTGCTAGAAATTCTCTTTTTCGATTACCAATCACCGAATTGAAAGCGATGTTAGGAAAATTTTCTTTTTCGGTGTTCTATAATGACTTTTCCTCAAGGAAAAAGGATGAAAAATTACCCATTTTCCCAACTTGTTTCTTTTTATGCGAATTTAAACGGAAAACTGTGTTTTCATGTAAATATAAGTGAATAAATATAAACTTTTAGAAGAATTTTAACAATTAAGGTTTTAAGTTACTTAGAAGAATATTAGTTGATAAATGTCCTTTAAAAAATCAATTTTTTAAAAAACATTTCGAGTATTTTTTAAAATTATAAAAAAATTTAAAATTTTTATATAACTTAAATAAACTTTTACTTGCTTTTCTACTAATTAATTATCTGCATATTTTTACTATAGATTCTTTTGAAGCAATGACAATGTAGTTCCTTAAAAATTACTTCCAATTTTTTATACTGTGTTAATTCAATTTTAAATATTTATAATCTCTTACGCAGTAATTTTGTATAATAAAAAAATTGCCCGGCTTGAGTTTTGTTAATCTAGACTATCGGTATCGGAATGGGTATTGGCGATATTTCTTCTTTAGTATCGGTATTGGTATCGGATCGGCAAAACAGAGTATCGTTACGTCCCTAGTTTCTATGTCATTGTCGTTTTTATCGGCTTCATGCCTAAATTGGCACTCTTGGAATGAAGAATAGAAGTTGTCGCAAACACAAATAATAAATTCAGTAAAGTGCGACTTTGACTCGCGCACGAAGGGCTCCATACGAATGCACATATTTCCCTTCTTTCCGTTTTGGCAATTTTTGTTTGTTTTTGGGGACTTTTGAATTTTAGTTTATTTTTTTATTTAAGATTTTTTTTTGTTTTGAGGAAATTGACCGTTTTGGCGATTTTTTAGTTTTGGCGATCTATTTTCGTTTGATAATTTTTTCGTTTTAGCGCTTTTTTCATTTTAGCGATTTTTTTTATCGTTTTTGGATATTTTTTTTTTTGTAATGGGTTGTTTCAGTTTTGGCTTGTTTTGACAATTTTGGCGTTTTGCACGCAATTCATACAATGATTTTTTCCATGTTTTTTAAAACATGATTTTTGGTCTATGATGGCGAACGGGGCACAGAAAAAATCACATTTTCAGTTTTCGGTGATTTTTTTCATATTTTTCTTTAGTTCTATTTGCATTTTCTCTCATTGTCTCTCTCTCTCTCTCCCTTATGTGTTAGGTTTTTGTTGTTGTGGAAGAGCAAATAAAGCAATTTTTTTAGAGTAACTAAAAATCATCGTATGAATGCAAAAGGTTTTTGGAAGCAACTTTTAAAAAGAATTAAAAATAAAACATGATTTTTAAATGAGCGTATGAACTGGGTATTGGTAATTTTTTTTGTTTTGGTGTTTGTTTCGTTGAGCGTTTTTTTTGCAATATTTTTCGTTTTGGATATATTTTAATTTAGGGTTTTGTTGTTTTTTGTCTTGTTTTGGGGATTTTTTTCGTTTTGGTGATTTTTCCGTTTCAGTGCTTTTTCATTTTGGCGACTTTTGTTTTGGCAGTTTTTTTAAATTTAGATTTTGTTCTAGTATTGGCGTTTTTTTGTTTATGTGATATTTTTCGTTTTGGCATTTTGTTCGTTTCATTACTTTTTCCATTTTAGCGCTTTTTTCTTTTTAATTATTTTTTCGTTTTGGCAATTTTTTTCGGCTTGTTCCTTCCATTACTTCCATTCAAAGTAAATATTCTTTTAACTACTTTTACTAAAACGATTCTTATGAAACTTCGCAAACACAATTAGGTCTCGTAGAAATGCAGCATTATAATAAAAAAGAAGCGGCAAGAACCACGCCTATTTTGCAGTCGGGTTTTTTCAAGAATTATATTACAGTCGTTTTCACTTCGATGATCACAACGACTACGACAGAGTATGAATGTTTCTTTGTCCTTACTTCGTTTCAAAAGGTAGAATACCGTTATAATTCCGATAAATGTCGGTAATGCCAAGTCGAAAAAAAGAGAAACAATCACACAGATAAACTGGCCACTTGTTCATATGTCAAAAAAATTTTTTTAAATGGAAGTAAACTCATACATTTGCAATAAAAGATTTGCAAATTGGCCTATAAATGGCGGTGTTATGAGTGAAAAAGATAAAAAATACAAAATAAAAATTAAGTTCTTTACCGACTTCAAAAAACGAGAAATAGTATGTTCGATTACTTTTCTAAATTTCTCTTTCAACTTTTTAAAACTTTGTACATAATAAGACTCAAATTAGTGTATATCGTTAACTTTATACTGTAAAAATATTGTTTGTCTAGATTGGAGACATACAAGTACAGTCAAAAGTGACTAAAAGCGGAAATTTCAACGCGCTTTGCTTGTCCGACTCAAGAGTAATGCTCTAAATTTCAATTATTTTTCGTAAATCTGAATAAATATCTGGGCCAAAGATTACTGAAGCATATATCACATCTTCTGGAAGGCTACAACTGTTGAAAAGTTTGTGTTGCCTTAACACATATACAAAAAATTTGCATGAATTATTCATGAAAAAATGTTGCTTAAGTATTGGCAACATTTTAAGTTTTCATGCGAAATACTATTAGTCTAGTCATTTTAGGCATTTTAACCCCCAATCTGCGGAAAAATGCCTAGTGAGCTGAATTTTTGTATACACCTTTATTACGGCGTTGCAATGAAGATATGAAAAATCGACATTGATATCGTGCCAGCTAAAAAAGTTTTCAAGGTCAAAAGGTCACGAAAATCAGTTTTTCCGAAATATCTCGCGACCTATTGATCGGAGGTCAATAGGTCATTATAAAAATAGGTCATTATAAAAATTGTTTGTCGTGAAATTATCTACAAAAAATTCCTTTTTAATTTTTCTGTAAAATTAACCGTTTTCGGAGTAGAGCGGTGAGATGACCTCTATAATGACCTCTATTGACCTCCGAGCAATACGTTGCGAGATATTTACGAAAAACTGATTTTCGTGATCTTTTGACCTCTATAATTTTTTTAGCCGGCACGATATCAATGTCGATTTTTCACATCTTCATTACAACGCCGTAATGAAAGTGTATACAAAAATTCAGCTCACTAGGAATTTTTCCGCAGATAAAACCTAAAATGACTGGACTATGGCACTTTTTCGCATGTAATTTACAACAAACACATGAAGATTATAACAAACGTACATGTCAAATTTTTCTCATGAAATAATCAATGTTGCCCAAAATTTTTTTACCATTTGAAACAGTACCAGGCTTTAGAGTAAAATTATATTCAGTTTTTCGTTTATGATCTTAATTATTATTTTGCTTAAAAGAAATTATAATGGATTTTGTATCCGTACATTAACTTAATTTTACAATAAAATAATCTGTATATAAATTTTTAAAATATTTAAATTAAGACATCTTCTTAGTTGCTTGTGTAAGAATTAAAACTAGTAAAATTTTTTGCTCTTTCTTTGTGGTTAAATAAATCCTCGCCCTCTTAACAATATTTTAATAGTGATATAACTTATGCCATGATTTACTTGTACTTGAGTCACTTTTCGTTTATATTTCTGTCTGCAGATTTGTTAAATCGTGCACAAATGTTAACTACTGAAAATTTTTTTGCTTCTTATGTTTATTAATCAAAAGACAGGATGCAGGTGAATATACAGACTATTTGTTTACTATATTTCATGAAGGGTTTTAAAATATTAAGTTCATTAAATAATCATGAAATAATTTCTTAAAGGAAATTTTACTCCCAGTAAAAGTCTTCTGAAGAATTACATACATATATGTTTGGGTTAAAAACCTGGAAAGCTGTATTTAATCTTAAGAAACTGTACATTTAATTTTATTACGTACTGTAAAAGAAGTACATATTTTCATTTATGTCTGGAAAATAAAATACAAATTATCATTTAATACAATATTCAGAAGAACATACGCGTACTTACTCTCATAACAACTGAAATATTTATACATATTGAAATATACAAGCACACCAGTATTTTCTTGATGGCTTGTGCATTTATTTAACGATTTCTTTTTAATACTTTTCCGTTAAAAGGCATAACAGTCCCGTTAGTGAAACGCACATGAAAATAAATAATAAATTAAAATTTATGACGAAGAGGAATATCATCTCAAAGTGCACATACAAAATTAAATGATAAAAGTAATGAAAAAAAAGAATCGTTTTATATTAATATTTCATTTGCAAACGATTTCGATAGGATTAACAATTTTAATTTAGACTGTTCTTAAGGAACAATTAGATAGGTTTTGAATGCAATTTTTATTAGAGACTCTAAAAATTTTCATAACAGTAGAAGAATATTTTTTAATAAAATCAATTGTCAGAGAAGGATAGATAAACGAGTGCCATTTGCACATTAAATCTGTGAGCGATGGAAAGCTTATAAGACATCTCAATTTAATGCCTTCTGTGTCAAGTAGTTCAACAAAGACAGTGGCAAAAGTATTTTCTAAGTTCTTCCTCACATTTCAATACTTGCAATTTGCATATATATAAGACAATATGAACTAATTACACTGTACAGTAACTTTTTTTGATTACATCCCAGTAAAAAATTTTCATGTTTTTTGAAGCACTAAGGCAATAGAGCGCATAATAATACGCTTTAAAAGAAGAGCTTATTGCAGAGCAGTGAATGTATGTATATAAAAGAAACTATACAAAAAAGCTGATTTTTCACTACTGATACAATGCAGGTTTTTAAGCGAGAAAGTTCCATATACTTACAGCCTTAGTGCTGAAAATTGTGATAATTTTCAGCGCTTCAAAAA
The DNA here is from genome assembly GCA_956483635.1 of Panzeria rudis. Taxonomy (NCBI): domain Eukaryota; kingdom Metazoa; phylum Arthropoda; class Insecta; order Diptera; family Tachinidae; genus Panzeria; species Panzeria rudis. The sequence goes on from OY101448.1 coordinate 138,366,589, forward strand.
GCGCTTTTTGTATCAAAAATGTAGTACTCCAAACCGGGAACTCGCCATACAAAAATCAGCAGCGATATCAGCAGGTTTGTAAGCACTGCTTTTATTCTCTCACATTAAAAACCTGATTTATTTGAAGCAATTTTTTTTTACAGGGATGGTTCTAACGACTCATAGTGGTTCCAATTGGAAAAATAGGTAGTAAATCTGTATCTTTGAATCTTGCGATCCGATGAAAAAATCAAGTATTTAAAAATCATAGAGGAGAACTTATGCCTTAAGAATATTGAAATTTGGACCACTCTGTTGAAACACATGGTGAGCTTCAGTCCACAGTGGGGACTTTGGCAAAATAAATAGTAATAAATATGGAACTCCTAAACTGCTGCTTGGATTTATTTGAATCTTTGAACATCTTTCGAGCAGGAGTCAGGCTTTGTAACGCGTGTCTTGGTGGCCTTCTGGTTAAAAGACGAGATTAGTTAGAGTTGGGCAAAATTGACCACCTGCGACTAAAAAAAAAACTTCTTAAGCTTGTAACATTTTTTAATGTAACTTTTAATAATGTCCTTAGAAGTGTTTCCGTATCTGTCATAGCTTAGAAGATATTTGACTAGGAAAACAAATTTTTTTATATCTTCATTCTTGAAGTCAGAAAAGGTTAAAAAAATCAAATCATTATTTTCAATTTTTTAAAAAACTTTGTTTAACACATTTACTCTTTAATCACATATCGCAAAAGGAAATCCATTGACAATGTGTTTAGCGCGAATAATTTTGTATTTTAGACATGTACCCTACATCCAGCAATGGCCGAAAATTTTAAATGTTAAAAATATTTTTTGTGTTTAAGGGCCTATAAAAAATGTTTACGATATATTTTGAAAGTTCCAACTACAATGTTTTATAGTGTAGATAGTACTTAGAATTTTGCCAAAAATTTAAGAGAGATAACAATCGTAGAACGAAATTAAAAGTTATAATAACCACCTTTTCAATTTTGACTTGGGTTCACATGAAAAATAAAAATTAAAAAAAAAGCTTGTATGTATTTAAATAGTTCTTTACAAACAGTTACACACAAGCAAGAAGTAGGTTAACTCTTCTTTCAAATAAGACTTATATTAATTAAATCGGCCAACAATGTCAAATGTTATGTCAATTTGAAATAAATTTTTTGTCGCAAAATACGACCTACATAATACATTTTTCGAAAATATAATAACCCACAGTGCAATATTTTTTCACAGTAAACCAGAAATTTGTAAACGGATAATGTTCTTTATATCGTTTCTACTCTTCAGCTGCTATTAAGTTTGCTTTACATCCTAAAATTCATAGATAAATTATATTAAACAAATTACGTAACGCTCAATTCGTTTCTATACGAATTCAATATTTTTTTCAGAATCCACACTATATTTTGAATTTTAGACAATTATGATGTATAATCTTCGATGTATTTTAACTTCAATTCCTTAGTTATTCATAAATAATTTTAATTAAATTAAAAAAATATGGATAACAATCAATACATTTTTTTTTTGATACAAACGATGATTGGTTGATGAAACGTTTTGCAATATACTATTTAAGAAAGTTCACAAAACTTTTAAATATTTGGAAGTCGTTACTTCAGTGTATGTTGTTAATGCAATTTTAATAATAATAAAAGCGTAACGCTCAATACACAAGACTGTGGACATTTATTTTTAAAAATTCGATATGTGAAATAAGAGCAGCAAATGCAAATATGCTAAAACCATTATCAATATAATCTCGTTTTTAGAAAAATTCTTAGTGTCTTAATGTGGAAAATTACCAGCATGCAAGAGGGTATAAACAGCATTTTCGTTCTTCAATTTTAACAGATAATGGACAAACTTACACAAAATAAAACTTATGTACATTTATTTATAATATATATTGATCATGCTAAAGCAGTTTTCATTTTAAAATTTATGCGTTAATTTTTCCAACGTACACGAAAAAAGCATTTGAAATGAGAATGACCCTTATATTTCTTTGATACCCTCCAGCAGAATTAGTCGTTCGAACCATGTAATTTCTTTCTGTGTTATACAGTAATCTTGTTCCCAATCGCTGTGACTCTGCATAAAACATTATTATTATTATTTCCATCTGGTTATGAACGAAAAGAAGTGGTAGGTCTTGCATCAATATGATGTCACAACTGTGTGGGAATCCTGCGACCATTTTTACTGAGCCATTTTCTTATTAAAAGCCTAACAGGCCTTTTTCAAATTCGCAAAGATTGTAGCAAGTATAAACAATTAAATTATGGTGTCTTGTGAAGTCCATAAAAATCCTTGCCGACAATAAAGATAGTGAGTGCACAGCCTTATAAGTATACTAATTCATTATTTGCGAATCCATAAATTCTTATCATACTAATTTATGCATCAGAAGTAGAGAAACTGACCTGTGGACACTAAATGCGTGTTACGATCAGATATAATTTTTAGATATTTGTTTGTACAATTATATCCTTCCCGAACATTTTTATGTTCGAAAGTGTAATTGATATCATTATTATTTTCCAATATATAATATATGCAGCAATAAAATCTCTTTAAAAATTATTGTACTTTAGCAACATTATTCGAAAAATCATAATACATATTTTTAATACAGCCAGCAAAATAAAAGTGTAATAATGTTGATATTATTTTATGATACAATACATTAAAATCAGGGTCGAAGTCATTAAATTATCCAAAACAAATTATCTTTGCAGCACCATTGAGAAAACCATAAAAAATGTTTTTAAAACAATAAAAGATTTTATGGAAAGATTAAAAAAATTATTGAAAAGTCATGGTAAAATGTGAAGCACAAGTGACCTCTTAAAAGAATTAAGATGAGATTGTTAACAAAGCAATTTAAATATTAAAAGATTTTGCAATTATATTCTTATGAAAATAATATTTTTCAAAGTTAAAGAAAAAAAACTTCAAATTTTGTATAACGTCTTACTTAATTATATGTATTTCAAAATCAATGAAATTATAAATATGAATTATAATTATGTATTAAATCGATCGTTTTCGAAAAATTCAAAATTCAACACATAAATTCTTCGAGGACTCATAATTTGGAGAGACAATTTATAATTTTTCAAAAAAACAAAATGCACTTCACTCAAAATTTCAATTCATTTCATTTTTGCCCTTTTTCATTTTGGCATTTTTTCGTTTAGTTTTTTGTTTAGTTTTAGTTTTTTTTTTGATTTTTGAACTTTTTTTTCATTCTTTTGGCGATGTTTTGGTTTTTGGCGCTTTTCCATTTTACAGATTTTTCGTTTATTTTTTTTGCGATTTTTCGATTTCTGCTGATATTTTAAGTTTTGGCGATTTTTTGGTTTTGGCGTTTTATTTTGTTTTAATATTTTTTTCGCTTTTTGCCGATATTTTTAGTTTAAGTGATTTATTTAAGTTTTGGCACTTTTTCCAGTTTTAGTGCTTTTTTCGGTTTTGGAACTTTTTCGGTTTTTGGTGATATTTTTAGTTTTAGCTTTTGTTTGTTTTAACATTTTTTTTGTTTTTGGCGATTTTGTGTTTGTTTCCATTTTTTGTGATTTTTTTTATGATATTATTAGTTTTAGCGATTTTATTAGGTTTTTCTAGTGTTTTTTTTTCGTTTTGATATTTTTTTTGGTTTTTCTAGTGTTTTTTTTTGTTTTAACATTTGTTTTGATTTTGGCGATTTTTTTAGTTTTGGCGTTTTTTTTTGCTTTGACGCTTTTTTCGTTTTTGAGTTTGTTTCCATTTTTTGCAATTTTTTTTAATGATATTTTTAGTTTTAGCGATTTTATTAGGTTTTTCTAGTGTTATTTCGTTTTCTTTTTAGTTTCGGTTATTTTTTATGTGTTTTTAACGATTTTTTTTAGTTTTGTGGTTTTTATCCTTTAATCGCTTTTTTCATTTTGGCGATTTTTCGTTTTGACATTTTTTTAATTTTGGAATTTTTTAGTTTTAGCGTTTTTTTTAAATTTCAAGAGTTTGCCTCTTACGGTTTCCAAGATACAGCAAATTGTCTAAATTACATAGTCAAAATTGCATTAACTGATAGATCACCCTTTAATTTTTATTGTTGAATATCAGTGTTAATTGCTGTAGTCTATTCTACAGATTACACCAAGTAACACTAACTTTGAAAATTTAAAATGTCTATATATAAGTCTGTATGTTACATTAGTATTTCAACATGTTTCGTTGCTCGCTTTAGAATACCCTATAATTTTTAACTGTCATATATATTTGTTGTTGTATCGGCCAAAGTTGTACATATTCTGTGAAAATTTCAGGTCCGTAGCTCTTACGGTTCCCGAGAAAACAGCCTGTGACAGATAGACAGACAGACAGACAGACAGATAGACAGACAGACAGATAGACAGACAGACAGACAGATAAACAGACGGACAGCGTAGCATAAACAATAGGGTTCCTTTACACTTTTGGTATACGTAACCCTAAAAATATCTTAAATATCGAAAGTATGCGAGATAACATAAAATAATATCACGCTCTAAAATTCAATAAAACTGTCTTAAATACAGGTATTGAATATTTATGAGACCAAGAAAAACGAAGGCAATTCGAAAAAGCCGAAATTCACCTTGCAGTCAAAAATATATAAAATCATCTTAGTTAACTCTCATCAGCATTCATGAGTCTGTTTCTTTCTACTTTTTTTAGACCGCCATGGCGCGCAATCAGTTGTTAGGAAAACAAATACCAGAATTATTGATTCTTTAGTACAAAATTATTAAAAGGCTGTGACTTAAATTTCATTACCATTGGGATCATGCATCTCAGGAAAAAAACCGTTAAATATACAATACACGCTCTATTTAAATAAGAAAGAGCCCCTTTGTTAGCAACAGCCTTTGTTGGATGCGATTTTGGAATGTATATAAACTAACGGTGTGATATTTAGTCCCAATATATGAGACATAAAAACTCTAGTGAGACATATGATCCCAAGACTTATCTTATTACTAAAAAATATTAGTTTTTTTTTAATTTTTTGCGCTTTGGAGTATTGCATCTTTACGAAAAACTACTTCGACTTGTTAAAAATCACTTCTTATGGTATGGCAGTGAAAGGGTTAAAATATATAAAAAAAATAAATTTCTGCGGTTAAAAATAATAAAAGGCAGACTTAATACACTATTAGTAAAAAAGGACTAATGTTTACTTATAACCATAATTTTTATCTTACTCTTCCATTATTTTTATGCTTCTTCTAACCATAAACACTTGACAACCTTGATTTTTCTGACTTTCTCGTCTGCGATTTGGAAACCAAAAAAAAAAATTTCATAAAATTCTAAAAAAAATAAAAGCTCTTACAACTTAACTTACGAAAAAGAGTAGTAACCCAAACTGAAATGAAGATGGAAATGGCAAATGCTTGTAGCAATAATAAAAAGAAAAAACGAACAAAAAAAAAGCCAACAACTTGACTTTGTTGTGGAAAAGAAAAAACTGACATTGAATTCAATACTTCGGACATGATGTCGAAGTAGAACTGTCATGAAGGATATTATACTGATAATGTGTAGAAACAAATGAACAAAAACACATAACACGCACAAAATTGTGCTTTTTCGCAAAATGAGCAAGTCTTTGCAAAGGAGTAGCCCAACAAACACAAGATCAAACGTTTGATATATAACGGTTTTATCGTTTGATAGAAAACGTTATTCTCAACCCTTTTTCAAAACCAGATAGAGGTTTGACACTAAATAAAATTGGATTTTCATTTAACAATAAATTAAGTTCACTTATGTTCCACATATATTTATAGTCCAAATTTGATAAACATTTGAGCACAAAGCTTAGGGATAAGTTTGAGAATGAATCCATTTCTCAATTTGAGAATAAAGTTCCCATTTCTGCAAATTACATTAAAAATCATTTTCAAACGTTTATACTTTGAGATCCAGTTTGATTTTAAATCATTCTCAATTTAATATCAAACCTGTGTGTTCGTTAGGAAGGTGCCAAGAAAGGAGAAACATATAACGAGAGCCACATCAAGTCTTCATAAACCACAAGATAAAAATAAACATAATAGACATTGTTGCCATTGTTGCTGCTGTAAAATAGAACGATAAGGGTACACAGAAAAAACTAAATTACATTTTCTTTAAAGGAATTCAATGAAATAGTAAATATTTTGTCTAGGAACGGACCTACAAAGAAATAAATATAGACAAAAATATCTCAACAACTAAAAAATACGTTTTTTTCAATGAACTAATTGTTTAAATCTGTAAAACAATTTATCTAAAAATATTTAAAAATTGTAAAAAAAAAACAATTTACTAAATCAAACAAAAAGATTTACTGGATTTTCCAAAAAAATTTGTAAAACTGAATTTGTACAACAATTAGTCTAAAAATACCAAAAAATATTAAACAAAATGGTTTACTTAATCAAGCAAAAATATTTACTTAATTGTTTGTAATATATAAAAAAAGAAATTTTTTTTGTTTGGGTCATTGGATGATGATGATATCCATTAATCATTTATGAAATTTCAATTTGTTGAATGTGTTCAAGTCTGAATGTTTATCTAAAGACTCGAAAAAAATTAATGAGAATTAACGCAACGACATTAAAGAATTGATTCAATCAAAAATCTTTAGTAAACAAACTTGGTACAATCGCATTCCTTTAGCTATCATTGTTGTTGTCGTTATTTGTGTGTATGTCGTTACCGGGGTTGTTTTTTTACGACACAGTTTTTTTTTGTTGTTTTTGGTGTTTGCGTACTCAATAGGAGTCAAACAAACAATTCATTGATTTAGTAAAGAACATTTACTGAAAATGAAATTTATTTTTAGACAAACTTTTGTTTGAAATTTTTTTGGTGCTAATTTTTTCTGTGTAATGTTTACACAAAAACAACAAGAGATTTTACGAAATAGTGATAACCGAAAACAAATAACTTCTTGTCGCAAAAATAACTAATGGCAAACCTAAATATTCGAGGAAGTCTACAAACAACAGTGCAGATGAACACTAATACTTCGAGAATGCTAACGAACAGTGTAGTGGCACAGAAAATATGCACTCCACGCTAGTGTTGTCCAATTGCACAGTCTGCCAAAAGGAATATTTTTTGTTGCTTATCTCTTTGGAGTATAATGTAATACTGCTGATAATGATGATTTATTCCTTTTTTGAATTGTCTCCGGTTCTCGAAATAAATGTTTAGGTTAGGTTGAACTCGTGAAGTGACTCACATTGGTCAGACAATTCGATCCCTTTGTGATACTCTGGAGGAGACAAGGTGTGATTATAGTTGCCCTGATGCCGTGTCGAACCACCCTGCTTGTTCTAGATTGTTCTGATTGACTAGCCCTGTATTTCGAAGGTTTTCTGACGCAAACACGCATCTCAAAGAGCACCACTTTTAAGGAGAGACAAAAACGTTTTATAAAAAACTTGTATAATTTTTTCGACATATTTTTACTTACAAATTTATCGAAAACTTTATTCGGTTTTAGATACCAAAGAAAAAAATTTATAAAAATTTATTAAAAAGTTTATTATAAGACGTTTTTTATCTCTCCTAAAAATTAATGTTTTCTGAGATACGTGGTTGCGTCAGAAAAGCTTCGATTTTTCGAAGTCAAGCAGTGCGTTAGAGCCAACTATTATTGTCCTTACGTTGGCTAGCGCCGAATATTGCCATAGAAGGCGAAGAACCGTTTCCTCTTTCTCTTCAGCATTACAACCTGTGCAATATTCGTTGTAATATGGACCCATCCTTCTGGTATGGGTCCTAATATTTCAATGCTCTTTGAGCACTGTTAATAATAATCTCATATGACCTTACCGACCCTGAGCAGTCTGTATGATTCATGCTGAAGCAACATAGGGAAATCTCAGCGAAGTTGCAGAGCATTGAGCTGCTCAATGTCAGACCTGGCAGTCTGAATGTCTTGGAACACAGACTATATTCAGTCAGTGGCGATACACATAAGAGTATTAGGCCAAAAATTTAACTTAAGAAATGTCAAAATTTAAATACGCACCTCGACAGATAACAAAATTGTGCATCGTATGGTGAATGTTCAAAGCTCTTGCTTGAGATTTGTCGTTTTGGGACACTGTTAAAGTCACAAAAGTTGAGTAAATTGCATACGTTTTTATTGACTTTTTACGGTTTTGAGAGGCTTACAATATTTTTTTTTGTGGCTAAACGAATAAAGATTTTACATAGATTTATTTTTCTGTGAACACAGAAAAAAAAATTTGTAAATACAATTAAGTTTTTTGTTATATCAATTAAATAATTAATTGATTTTGAACCTACAACGATTTTTGTAAATACAATTACGAAATTGTAAGTTAATGGAATATCAGAAAAAATTTTTTAACAATTTTTTTGTTGATTTCAAATTTATTTCAATTAAGATTATTGTTATATCAACAATGTGAATTGTTGATTTTCCGAACAAATTGTAACTATCATAATTGTTGTATTAACAATATTTTTCTGTACAACCACAATCCTCGAAGCGACTTTTTGCTTGTCTGCGAAAATCACTAAATGTCTTTGGGCGGAATCGAACCGGAGGCCTCTGGACTAAGAGATTAACGTTCTTAGCTCTCAGCTACAGAGCAATTTGTTATTAAGTACGCAAATAATGAATGCACACAAATCGTGATTTGCTTTGTTTCATCTACGTGTGTGTATTCATTTGTTATATCAACAATGATGATTGTTAATTTTTTTCACAATACATAAAAAATTTGGTTAGTTCAGTTTGTTGAAAAAAATTTCTTGATTTGCTTTGTTTCATTTATATGTGTGCATTCATTTGTTATATCAACAAGGATGATTGTTCTTTTTTTTCACAATACATAACAAAAAATTTGGTTAGTTCAGTTTGTTGAAAAAAATTTCTGTGTTTGTCGTATCAACAATTAAATTTGTTGTATTAACAATATATATGTCTGAATTTAAATTACATATTAACAATTGAAATTGTTAGTTGCAGTTTGATGATATTTTTTCTGTGAATGGTTATATTAACAGCTGCTTATGTTACGAATATTCATATTCGTATTCGAATCGCCGAATATTCTCCTCTTTCATGACATTCGTATTCATATTCGCCAAATTCAATCGAATATTTCGCGAATATTTTACGTTCCAAAAAATAGTACACAAATTGTAAAAATACAGAAAACTAAACAAAAAATATTAATTTTTAATAATTAAGTTTTTAATAATTTTTATAGAAGAAAAAACATTGTCTTTAACGCAAAATTACAATATTCTTTTTAGTAAAGAAAAAACAAACAAAATATACAGTCTATCAAGAATGACTTTGCACGTTGAAAATATTTAAACATTTAAAGATGTATTAATAAAAAAATTTATTTGTTTTATTACATGTTATTTTTAAACTCATATACTTATTTATAAAATGTATTTATAATGATTGAGGAAGAAAAAATTCAAATTCATTGAAAAAGAAACAAAAAATGCAACAAAAACAAACAATACTCAATTTTGTTAGTGTCAAACAGCTCTTTGCACAATCAGGGTTCCCAATTTTATTTCATACCTTATCCCAAATTTTCGATTTTACGTCCCCAAAAATCCCCCAAAATAGCTATTTTCTCATCCCAAAAAATAAAGAAAATCATAATTTTTCAATGGAAATATATTCGTATACATATCTATTTAATTATATCCATTTATATTGAATGTTTTAAAACTAGTTTTAGTTCTACATATACCTAGCGGTAAATGGAAGGATTAAAGAGGCCTTCTATAAGGCCTTATTTAGCAGGCTCTAGTACTTCCGCTTCCATTGCATATTCATATATTTTTACACGCGATGTCATTGCGGACCAACGCCTTTTTCGACCCATTACTCAGTAGGTCTGAAGGCATTTTTTTAGAAGGCCTATTTGCAGGACATATATACGTGGCATGCCTAACCTGACCAGACATCCCGCTGTATGCGGGATTATCCCGCTTGTAGGAGGTCGATCCCGCCTAAAATTGTTATCGCGCTTTATCCCACTTTTTCGAGTTTAAAAATTTATAACTCTGTTTTTTTTTATTATTCCCAAAAATATCGAAAATGTTTCAACTGAGCAAAATAGATCTTTCTTGAGTTGATCGGATAAAAACTCATTGATTTAAAGGAACTTAATATTGAAAAAAGTGCTTTTTTAGAAATTGCTTCAAAACTCAATACTTAAAAATTTGTAATCCAAAGATACTTACTGCCTGTTTTTATAAATAAAATAAAATTAAGTTATGAGTTTATTCGAACTGTATAAGTGTATATCCAAAGAAATTTTAATTATTTTAGCTTGATTTCGGTTTTAATTTAATTTTTCAATTAAATTATATTTTTATTTAGAGATATATGTGAAGCATGTAGACAAAGAAAATTTTGACTGCGCGGAGTATTGAACTGACGTTTCGATAGCTGCCGCTAATCTCATCAGATCATATCATATCAGCATATTCAGCTCTCGACTGCAAACCACCGACTTTGGTCGAGTGGTCTAAGCGGTGAAGAACTCTGATTTTTTCACTCACTGACTTACAACTTTCTTATTTTTGTCTGGTCCTAACAACCTCATGTTTCATGCGACAAAATTATCTTTGGGCCTAGAGCAATTTATAAAATTTTCGTTTCATAAAAATTATGAATTTATGAAAACATCTAAAAATGCACTTTTTTAAATTTTAAAGCCTGTAACTCAATGAATTTCCTAAGAACATATCGTTAGCAGAAATGCAAAATCACATAACTACGCTGTTTTTATTTTATAGGAGAGAAAAGACTAAATAAAATACTTTAAGTGACTGAAGTAAAAAGTCTCTTCATTTTCGTTTTTAATGCAATTGATTTTTATGATAACAGTTTGAACCGTTGTAGGGACAAGCAATAATTAAAAATGCCAATTGAAAATTTTTTTAGTTATATTATTTCGCATTTCAGCTAACAATATTGGACTTTGTAGTTGTATACATTTATAAAAAATCATATATTAGCATCAGTGTATTTAGAACATCCTGCTTTCCGCAAGATATTTTATGAAATCCCGCTTTTCTGGTCATATTTTCTTCAGAATCCCGCTTTTGAATTGTTCTTATCCCGCTTTTGACAAAAACCTTCTGGTCACGTTAGGCATGCCTGAAAAGGCCTGTTCTGGGAAGGTCTGTGAAAATCAAATGGGGGCACCTTTTTTTATCTGGGTATTTCTACAGCGTCTTCTATATTTTTGGTTACCTTGAGTTTTTATTTCGAACTCCTTTTCATCCAAAGTAATATATTATACATATGAGGCTAAATTTCGTGTATTTATTAACAAGGAATTGGACATGATGTGCTTACTAGGTGCAACATAAACGACATAATAGCAGCATGTATGATGCCTCTTGTACATAAATTTCAGTCTTACATACAAATTATTTGTGAATATAGAATACGAGAATGTTTGTTATTTCTAAAGTAAATTTTTTATTAAACAAAACAAAAAATTTAAAAATAGAGTAATCCTTTTAAAAGAAGGGAGAACGAATGTGAATCGGATCTTATAGAAAATAATTAGAGGCCTTCTGGAAGGCTACCCTGAGAAGGCAGAAAATAATTAGTTTTTGATCTTATTTCAGGTCTTTGAAAGGCTTTCAATAGGCCTGTTTAGTGTATGCCTCATATGTTTTACATGTTGTTGTACATGTTGTTTGTGTTAAAAAGTTTAAGCGTTTTAGAAGCAAACTGAACTGTTTTTATGTGTTGTAGGCCATAATATTGAGGAAAACCCAGGTCTGTCCATTTCTCGTCGATTTTTGAAATTGGGCATTCCTCAAACGACATAAGACCGTATTTTGTATGGTCGGAATTGGAAGATATTGATGTGGGACGATGTTTATTTTCAACAAAACGGCGCTATGTGCCTTTAGCGTGAACAATTTCCTGATGGTGTGATTTCTCGAAGAGGCGATTCCAATTGGCCATCGAGATCTTGTGATTTAGCACCTTTATACTTTTTTCTTTGTGGCTACGTAAAAGAAAGGTCTGTGTCAGTGGACCACAATTGATTCAAGACTTCAAAGATGGAATTCGTGAAGTGCGAATTGTTGATGGAAAATTTCATAGATTTTTCAATTAAATTATATTTTTATTTAGAGATAAATATGAAGCATGTAGACAAAGAAAATTTTTTTGACTGCGCGGAGGGTTGAACTGACGTTTCGATAGCTCCCGCTAATCTCATCAGAGTTCTTTACCGCTTAGACCACTCGACCAAAGTCGGACGTTTGCAGTCACGAGCTGAATATCATCTACTTTTAATCAATTCATACTGTCACTCTTAGAGTGATCTATGAGTGATCTAAGAGTGATCTAAGAGTGACAGTATGCATTGATTAAAAGTAGATGATATTCAGCTCTTGACTGCAAACACCCGACTTTGGTCGAGTGGTCTAAGCGGTAAAGAACTCTGATGAGATAAGCGGGAGCTATCGAAACGTCAGTTCAACCCTCCGCGCAGTCAAAATTTTCTTTGTCTACGTGCTTCATATTTATCTCTAAATAAAAATATAATTTAATTGAATAACTAAATTAAAACCGAACTCAAGCCAAAATAATTAAAATTTCTTTGGATATAAACCCATATAGTTCGACTAAAGCTCATAACTTAATTGTTAGACATAAAAAAAATTTTAATTCAAAAACATAAAAATATTTCTATCAATGCGAACGCTGGGCTTGCTTATTGTTAATGAAATGAAATAATTTTCTAATTTTAGTTTATTCCTTTTTTGTTTGTTTTGTTTTAATGTTCACCATATGTGAAAAAGTCATTTCGCACAAATAAGATGTTGAAAATTGAATTAATATTTTAAGTGCTTTTTAGCTAGCTCAGGGCAGAATACTGCCTTTCGCTTTAGCCAAAATGTAGAACTATTTTGAGATAAATATTCCATTTTGAGCATACTGTCTGCTGCCAGCTCACATAAATTTTCTTTCAAATTATTGGCAAGATCGGCGAACTCAACGCAGTTAGTTATGAATGGATTCAATATCCAGCAGTCACCATTATTTTCTTGCAGCTCTTTTGGAAAATAGCGGTATAGTTCCTTTTTTAAATTTTGCAGCGCTTCTATCATGGAAGGAATAAAATCGCTCACCAATTCATCGGATTAAATTTCTGTTGCAATACTTTCAAAGCTAGTGAAAGAATCAAATTGTAGAAGTAAAGAATCAAACGTTGAGAGCAAAAACGTTATTTTTTTAAAATCATTTTGGGGTCGTGGCTTGAAAAAGGTTGAAAACCACTGCATTAATTAATTTAAAAAAATTACTGTTCTCTCTCGGTAATAAGCGAAAGAAATAGCGCACCAAAATAAGGTTTCGGTGTGGAATAGTCAATAAAATCTTGAATTCCTTGATGATGTCGCAGACCATGAATATGTAGCGTCAAAACTGATACACCGTGATCCAATTCAACATTGTGAAGGGTGCTTTCGTTGGGGTTGACCGGAGCTCATTTGTTATCAGGACCGCTGTTAGCGGAAAGTATTTTGCAATGAGACTCTCTCTCTACCGCATCCCACTAGATCATTACCATAAAATAATATGGTCTTAACTGCTTCCTCAAAGACCCATTTGATCTCTATGGATTTCATGCCCACTTTTTAGTAAAAAGCACCAATTCATTTTTAGATGGATGGTCAGCAAGCCCACTGCTGATACTGCATTCGCTGAGGGGTGCCAGTGCAGCCTCCATACAGGAGATAAATAGTTAGATCAAAAATTAAGTAGGCTACACTACCTATTTTAGCATAATGCTAGACTGGTTCGTGCGAATTGGTTAAATAACAAATTTCGAAATCTACATTCCTTCAAGTCCTTCCTATTAATATAACTTTTTAATATTATCAATAGCCTTAGAGAGTTTTATAAATTCTTGGAGAAAATAAATTTTACTACTAAATTTTGCGATATTTATTTTTTAAAAACTCGTAAAAAATCCGAAAATCTGTTATCTGTTTCAATTGGAAACAGATACCAGTACAATTTTGTTCGAAAATTTCGTAAAATATACTTCCACATGCTCTGCTCCAACTTAAGTGATATGGACAAAATGTAAATACCCGCTGCACATAAGAGGCAAACTGAATTGTGTTAAACTGGTATTATTTTATTTACTTAAGAAGTTTTTTTTTACAAAAGTATAACACGACAATCTCATCTTAAAATAAGAAATACAAATTTTATTTTTCGTTTGCCAAAGTTTTTCGTCTGTAAACGACACAATTGCTTTTGTTGGTTTATTGTTTGCCTGCAGTCATTTTGAAGTGTTTTGTTTTAAAAGCCGATTATTTGTTAATGCGGCTTTATTTTTTGTTTTCCAGAATGTTCGGTTAAATGTAAATTGAACTTGTGTGTCTATTTTTTAATACCAATAGTAGTTTCCTAAAGCAACCTTTTAATATGAAATACAACAGGTGATAAATGTGTATCTTTAAAACAAGCAATCCGATGCCAAAGCGATGTATGTAAAAATAACAGAGACGGACTTAGGCTTTAAGAATGTTGAAATTTGGACCACCCTGCTGAAAAAAGTTTTAAATTCAAAGCCGAATATCTTTGAAGATACTAAAGATATTTTAATAAAAAAGACGGTATTTTCTTTATCTGTTTATAAACTTTACACAAAGTTTAAATTTATTAAAATCGGATAATATTTGTAAAAGTTATGAGGCCGACAAGGTTTTTCATGCCCGCGGTGGCTCAATGTGCGTTTCAACAGGGTGGTCCAAATTTCAGCATTCGTAAATCTCAGGTCATCCTCTATGATATTTTATATGAACATCGTTTTGTAATCGGATCCAAAATTTCAAAGATACATATTTATAACCCTTTTTTTCCAGTTGGAACCATTGTGCTACGTAACGACTGTAAAAAAATTTTATTTGAACAGCCTGTGGAGTGTGCACTAAATCAAGATGTTTTTATGATAGTCTGTCCGCGTAATGGCTCAAATATATTTTGCAAGGACATCAGATAAGACACAAGCTGTTTCTGGAATGAAATTTTCATAACTTTTCTTATAACAATTAGCTTTAAGCTACGGTCGCACTCTGCAAATATTTGACGAAAAAGACGTGAGCAACAGACAAACTAAACTTTTATTTCCTTTCCAATATTTCTTTGAATATGAGCTCGCATTTATTAAAATTTATATCAAAATCGCTTTTTGGTATATAATTAATTTTATTTTGTATTATAAAAACCAAGTTAAATCACACTAATCCTGAGCAAAAATAGTGGTTACGCCTATTTTGTCAAATATTTGCCAAGTCTGACCATAGCTTTTGTCACTAAAGCCCTGTACAGACGGTTGTCAGATCTTAATATATTGTTAGATCTGCCAATGTGCTGACGATGTACTGACAATGAAAAATTGTCAGCACAAGGTATATTGTTAGTTCACACGGTTGTATCAAAGTTGTTAGAAAAGCTTACAATTTATTGGCAGACAATTGTCTGACTATAAATGTATCTGACAATATTGTCAGTAAAGAAAATTGCCAGTTCACACGATTCTCACATACAAAAAATATCAGATCTGTTGTTTGGCACCGCCAGACTCAAATCATATAACAGAAATTATCAATTATTTACCATCTGTGCTTGTGTTAACTTTAAAAAGTGAAAATATAAATTAGTATTTAACATAAAGAACAAATTTTAACTATTTTAGCGCCATAGTTTCTTTTATTTCCCTTTTTCCCTAAAAAAAAGATGTGTGCAGTGCTGCCAATATAAAGAAGTCCCTGACAATGACGCCATTGTCAGATGCAGAAACTTCGCACATCTGACAATTGAAATATGTCTGACAATTTTGAGATGTCTGACAATTTTTTGTCAGCAGGTAGTATAAAAATCGACTGACAATGCTTTTTCTGCAAACGTTGTCAGACAAAAAATTTTCAGTTCACACAATTGTAAGAGCTTTTTAGCACATTTTACTTACAATATCTGACAATCGTCTGTACATAGCTTAACTATTTGTCACCAATTGGAATTTTGCATGAGGACATTCACTCATCACTTAACGCCATTGTATACAGTTTGCTAGAGTTTTATTCTCACTCACTCCCTGGCTCGAATAGAGGCTAATAATTTTGTTTATTTTTCTTTTGTTATAGTTTTACGTTTAGCTTTAAGTATTCATTAAGTTCTTAACCAGACATATACACTGTCTTCGTACTCTCTTATCATATTTCTAGTACCCCCAGATCAAAAGTTCCCGTTTTCCATTTTTTTCTTAATTGCTCATTAGAACCTACCTGTGTACCAAATTTCAGCTTTCTGGCTATACTGGAAGTGCCCCAAACCAAGAAGGGGTACCCTAGCCCCACCAAATGACAATTTCAGCTTTCTAGCTATGCTGGAAGTGCCCCATACAAAGAATGGGAAGTATATAGAGAAAGAAAATTTTTGACTGCACGGAGGGTTGAACTGACGTTTCGATAGCTCGCACTAATCTCTTCAGAATTATTTTCCGCTTGCCCACTCGAGAGGATGTACATACATGTTCAAATAAAGTTAACAAGCAAACATTCACACACACTAGTACTTGTAATTATCAACGATAATTCATACTAGAATAGAGAAATAATAAAAAAGAAGCTTAACACAAGAAAAGTGCTTATCAATAACTATCAAATGAAATACATCTCTAAGAGTGACAGTATGAATTGATTAAAAGTAGATGATATTCAACTCTTGACTGCAAACCACCGACTTTGGTCGAGTGGTCAAGCGGAAAAGAATTCTGAAGAGATTAGCGGGAGCTATCGAAACGTTAGTTCCCTCCGTGCAGTCAAAAATTTTCTTGCTCTATATGCTTCACATTTATCTCTAAATAAAAATGTAATTTAATTGAAAAATTAAATTAAGACCAAACTCAAGCCAAAATAATTTAATTTCTTTGGATATACTCATAGAGTTCGTCGTGCCGAAGTTATCTTCACATATATCACAAAATCAATAATAAATTAAGTAAAGTGCGACTTTGGCTCGCACACGAAGGGTTCCGTACGAATGCACGTATGTATATCCCTTTTTGTTTTTGCCCCGTTTGTCATTTTGACAGTTTTTTCGTTGTGCTTTCTTGTTTTTAGTTTTTTATTTTTTTAAAGTATTTTTCGTTGTTTTTTTTGGGTTTTTTTGTTTTGGCGCTTTTCGTAATTTTTTTTTGGCGATTTTTCGTTTTTTGCAATTTTTTTTTTGTTTTTTGCCGTTTTGTTTAGTTTTGGCGATTTTTTGGTTATGACATTTATTTAACGTTTTCACTTTCTGACGATATTTTTAGTTTTAGCGACTTATTTTAGTTTGGCGCTTTTTTCGTTTTTGGGGATTTTTTCGGTTTCTTGTGATTTTTTATTTTTAGCGATTTTTTTTTGTTTTGAAACTTTTTCGTTTTGGCGATTTTTTTGGTTTTTGGCGTTTTTTTAGTTTTGGCGTTTTTTTTGGTTTTTGCGTTTTTTTTTCGTTTTTGTGATTTTTTTAATTTTTTGGCGATTTTTCCTTTTTTTATGATTTAATTAGTTGTAGCGATTTTTCGTTTTGAAGACTTTTTCGATTTTTGAGGTTTTTTTAGTTTTTTTGGCGATCTTTTAAATTTTGGTGATATATTGCGTTTTAGCGATTTTTTTAATTTTGGTGCTTTTTTCCTTTAAGCGCTTTTTTCATTTTGGCGTTTTTTTTCGTTTTGAAATTTTTTTAATTTTGAATTTTTTAGTTTTAGCGTGTTTTAAAATTTCAAGATTTTACATCTTACGGTTTCCAAGATACAGCATATTGTCTCAATTACATAGTCAAAATTACAATAACTAATAGAATACCCTTTAATTTTTATTGTTTTAAATATCGGTGTTAATTAGTGTAGTCTATTCTACAGACTACACCAATTAGCACTTACTTTGAAAATTTAAAGTGTCTATATATAAGTGTCTGCATTTTCATTAGTATTTCAACATGTTGCGTTGCTTGCTTTAGAACACCCTTTAATTTTTAACTGTCATATATTTGTTGTTGTAGCGGCCGAAGTTTTACATATTATGTAAAAATTTCAGGTCCGTAGCTCTTACGGTTCCGAAGATAGAGCAGATTGTCTAAATTACATAGTAAAATTACATTGACTGATAGAACACCCTTTAATTTTTTATTGTTTTAAATATCGGTGTTAATTGGTGTTGTCTATTCTACAGACTACACCAATTAACACGAACTTTGAAAATTTAAAGTGTCTATATCTAAGGGTCTGCATATTATATTAGTATTTCAATATTTTTCGTTGCTCGCCTTAGAACACCCTTTAGTTTTTAGCTGTCATATATTTATTGTTGTAGCGGTCAAAGTTTTACATATTCTGTGAAAATTTCAGCTCCGTAGCTCTTACGGTTCCCGAGAAAACAGCCTGTGACAGACAGACGGACAGACGGACGGACAGCGTAGCGAAAACAATAGGGTTCCTTTACACTTTTGGTGTATCGCAACCCAAAAATTGAGATAATACCGATTTTTGTGGTAATTTTAACAGATCTATCAATCTGCGCAATCTCCAGGTCTCTATCTCTAATAGTTTTTGAGATATTACGAAGCCAGATTATTGTATATCCACATTTGAGTAAAATTTAATGCGTTATAATACCGTATGTAACATAATTGTGGATATACAATAAAAATTGTGTATGAAAATTTACAGTTAAAAAAACCTTGCGTTATCTTCACGTATGTGAACAAAAATTGTTTCGTTGTGCCAAAGTTATCTTCGCGTATGTCGCAAAATCCAAAAAATTTGCGAAGATATCTTCCTGGTGTAAATATGTTAGGTCTCTCTCTCTCTCTCGTTCCTGAGCAGATATCGCAATGAAATTTGGTACATATAATGTCTATGCATAAGTGATCCTTTGTAGGAAAAAATGGGCGTAGTCCGCACACTTTTATTGGTAGCCCCCATGCGTGGTGAAAAAAGTGGTCTGTTAAATTGGCCAGACTCACCTTCCTATACGTGTTTGGACGCGCTGAATATGTAAAAACTTTTTCGGAGGTGAAAATGGCTAAAACTTGAAAAATTTTCTCCATGACTTGGATATTTCTACATAAATCGATAAAGTACTTCAAGCATAATATCTGATAAAAATATTGGACCGCTTTTCCACGTTGTTTGTATAAAATATTGAAACTTTAAGTTAAATTTCCCAAAAAAATACATTTTTGTGATATACGTGAAGATAACTTCGGCACGACGATTTGTCCATCGATTTTGATGACTTATGGCTTATATTATTTGACAAAAATGTAAAATTTTTGCCCTCTTTATTTTTTTATGAGTTTCTGAAAACGAAAAAAAAATTTTCGCCTCTAATTTCTGAATAACTCCGGAGCAGTTGAAATATAAAAAAACTGTACATGAATGGCTAAAAGGTAATCGGATAAGCGGTTCTCGAGTTATGGTGAAATATATTGATATACCTAGTGGAAATATTAGTCATGCCCATTAAACAAATCTGGACGTGATAGAAAAAAGCTGAAAACGGATTTAAATTTAGTGCATTAAACTGTACATATACACAGAAAAAACTAAATTTCGTTTTCTGTAAAGGCATTCAATGAAATCGTAAATATTTTGTCTATGAACGAACCTACAAACGAACTTGTAAATATAGACAAAAATACCTCAACAATTTCATTGAAAAAACGTGTTTTTTTCAGTGAACAAATTGTAAACAATTTGTCTAAAAATATTTACAAATTGTAGACAAAACAATTTACTAAATCAAACAAAAATATTTACTGGATTTTCTGAAAAATATCAAACAATATTTCTGTCTGAATTTAATAAATTTAATAAAAATGCTAACAATTATTAAGCAAAATAATTTAGTTAATGAAACAAAAATACAAACAAAATTTTTGTCTGTGTCATCATCATCACCCATTAAGCATTTATGAGATTTCACTTTGTTAAATGTGTTCAAGTCTGAATGTTTATCTAAATACTCTAAAAAATTAATGAGAATTAATGCAACGACATTAACTAGACGATTCACTCAAAAATCTTTTGTAAACAAGCTTGGTACAATTGCATTGTTGTTGTTATCGGGGTGGTTTTTTACGACACAGTTTTTATTGTTGTTTTTGGTGTTTGCGTTCTAAACAAAAGTCAAACAAACAATTCATAGATTATGGACAGAACATTTACTGAAAGTTAAATTTATTTTTAGACAAACTTTTGTTTGAACATTTTTTGGTGATAATATTTTCTGTGTATATTCCGCATAGTTTTATTTAAAGGCGATTTTTTCTGACGACCACTGGTATTAGTCAAGCATACTTATCCACTATAATACGGGGGTACCGTTAATTTTTTTTCGGAATACATGGGGCAATTCCTCTTTATTGTCCTTCGCTGTTCTTATTTCCAAAACAAGAATTTGTCTTTAAAAGTCAAAGGCGTAGAACAAATTAAAACTTTTGTTATTAAATTTCTATTTTGTCACGATTCAATAAAATTGAAAATTTAATACTCTAGTCATAAAAATTTTCTGTAGAAAAAAGAAAAGAAAAAAAAACAAGCTGCATGAACATAATAGACAGATTTCCATCTGTATGTATGAGTAATGTTTTTTCCTCTTGTTGTAACTGTAGCTTTACATTGACATGTTCGCACAAATACCAACATCGACCAATAGTTAACAATGACAACAGTAGGGAGAAAAAAATGTATGTCCTTGTCATCAATACTCGTAATATAAGATTATTTCATTATTTCATATTTCACAAACATTTTCCTCTTGTTTATTTTTCATTTGAATTAAGTAGTGCTGCTACACTATAATTTTCAGCAAACTAAATAGTAACCTAGCTTTTCTAGACTAATGACAAATTCTTATGCCATTTTTTGCCTTTTTGTTAATATATTTTTTTTATTAGAGAAAAATGTTTAATTAGCTTAAAAGCTAGTTTTTGTTAAGCGAGTAAAGATTTGTGGGATATATTTTTTCAAAATCATAAAAAAAGTTTAAAATATATTAACTACTATAGTATGTATCTTAAACTTAAATCCAGTTTATATCAAAATGTTCTTTTGACAACGGAAAAGCATTTGAAACTAGTTATTCTGTTTATATTTCGTAGTGCAATATTTTGTTTGTCTTTTCCTATGTCATATTTCCAATAAAAAGCTTCATTAAAAAGTAACTTTGGAAAAGACCAGCAAAATGTATGTGAAAGTGTGGTGGTGGCACAGTATGCAAACATTTTTAACGCAAAAACCTATTGCTACCATACATGTATTTATTGAATAGACTTATGTTGTTATGGTAGTTGTAGTTTGTGCTGCTATTTCACATAGGCGTGCATTTCTATTGTACATATAATCCATTGTCAATTTAACTTTAGATTCTACTTATCGAGTCCCTGTTGTATGGAAGGTATCATGATAAATAATACAAATGTGCTCTCTTGTAAACATTCGTGCGCACATGGTCCTTTGAAAATGTCTACGCATACATATAAACATATACAAATATGTGCATATGTAAAGAAAAAATTTTGTAAATAAAATGATTTTTGTTACAGTAATGTTTTTAATGCTAAAAATTTATTCAGCGAAATCCAGCCAATATTTATATGATCACTCAGGTTACATGTCATAGCATCCGATGTTATAATGTTCATGGGTGTTACGACACACACTAAGTGTCATAATGCTCATGGACATCTTGTCACTTTTAAAGGTGTCACAATGTGTATTAGTGGACTGCCAGAAGCTCCATGAGTTGCTACCAGACATTCTGTTCTTTGCGAGGTCTTTATATGACAGAGCCAGAAAAGAAAATGTTTAACCACGGCTGCCTAGACACAAATTCTTTACTCAACGTAGCGGCTATTCGACATAACCAGAAGCGAAGCTGCAAGAAACTGAAATTTGAGTGAATTTTGAGTGTCGATTGAGATTATGACACTTATTTGTTTGTCATAAAGTCCATGGATATGATGACTTGTAATAAAGTTTTTCAGGACTCGACTTTAAAACTTAATTTTCACAAAAAGATATTGGTGTATGTTTTATGATATATGATATGTGGTCATTTTATTTATAATTTTAAGCGGAAATTAAATGCCGTTATACATATCGTTTTGTAGAAAGACATCCTTTTCCTGTAACGGAATCCAATGTGATAAATGCCTTCTTTCTCTCCAGCTACACTAATAGAAAAACTTTCATAACGCTGATATAATTTCACATCAATCCCATGACAAGAGTCTTGTAAGGATAAAATCGTCATCTCGTTTTGGCTCCACACCAAATAAGGAATTTATACACATCTCTCCTTATATGTATTTCTCCAATTATTATTTTTGTTAGTCATTGTTAATTAGTATATATAATCCAGGAATATTTCCTATTATTTTTCAACATGAATATTGAATTTTTATTCATTATTATAAATTGTGATCCGTTAAATTGTGTATCATCCGTTAATTTAAATTGTTACATGTTACAGTTTCTGGCAAATAACACGACAAAGTTGTAACTTAAAAGTTCCGTAACTCAACTATGTGCTTGTCTATGTGCTTGTGTGTGTCTCCGAGAGATCGTATTGTGTGCTCTAAAAGGCCACACATCAGTAATAACATGGACAGATAGTTTACGTCTGTCGCGAAAGTAAATTTTTAATTTGGACAGTTATTTCAATAATATTTAATTTATATAATTTTATTGCATTATGAAAGGAACATTATAAATTAAACTATTTCGAATAAGAACTCACGAACTAAAGGATAATTTTATAAAAATTTTAAATTTTGTTTGCTATTTTCCTTTGAATTCCAAGGCAATTATTAAACTTAAAGCTAAAAAAATATTAAATCATTTTGTTAAGATTTATGAATTTAAGAACTAAATAATTAATAAATAAGTATAATTTCTATATAACGTTGTATGAAAATATAACCATTCGTTTATTTTTGTTAACAACTCTGGGCTACGTTAAGCTGCTCCAGCATAAAGGAGAATTCCGTCGTTACAGTGGCGCCCGAGCAGGGACATTAAAATAGATTTATTAGATATATAAAGTTCTTTTAATTCCTTTTATAAAAAAGAACAGTGGGAAAATATAGCTTTAAAATATGAATTAATGTATAAAAAAGGTGGAGAAAAACAGTAAATTTAAAAACTAAACTTTAATAAATAAATAAAATTTGTTTATAACCTTGCATGAAAATATAAACATATTTTACTTCTGTTAACGACCCTGGACTACGCTAGGCTCCCCCAGCATAGAGAAAAATTCTGTCGTTACAGTGGTTCGTTTTGACTCCATAGGACTTTTCATCATTGCGATGTCAACCTTTACATCACTTGATCATCTTGTCATCAATGACACTAGTGGTAATTCTGTCATCAATGGAATAATTTAAAAATTAGATATAAATTTTCTTTCTCTCACTTGTTTCTATTTAATTTTTTATTATTTAATTTTCCTGATTTTCCCGATCAGGATACTAAATTTATTGCATGTTTATAAGCCAACACCCTTACTACCTCAGCCACGTCAGCATTTTAAATATCGGCAAAGTCAACTTAAACATTATTTCATTATATGCTGATGCGACATATGAATGATGACCAAGTGTCATCAATATGAAAAATATGCCATATTTTGCCTGTATATGTACATTGTTCTGATGACTTGTAATTATGATGTCATAGTAATTCTGATGACCTGACATCAACGCGATGCATTTTTTTGAACTAGTTAAAAATATGTTTAAAAACAAAAATCATAAATAAAATAATCAAATATGTTTTTAAATGCAAATTGCAAACATAAGGACAATATCTATTTTTTCCTTATACATACATATTTTGTCGAGTAATAATATAAAAAATGTGGCATGATGTGGTTGCAGTCATAGCATATATGACACTTAAAATATGACAAAATTCTATCATGACTTTTGTCATCAGATTGACGTTAGTTTTCGCTCTATTGATGACATGTGTCTTAACATTGATGACAGAGGTCTGATGACAGGGCGTCATCCATCAGAAGAATAGTTTTTGTATGAGTGTAGCTGTTAAATTAAAGAATTAAATTTCATTAAGCATAGTAAAACTTTCTCTAAAGAAAGTAATAAAAGAATAAATAAAAATATACATACATACTCGTATATATAAGTAATACATTAAAAAAGGTCCACCGAGACATTAAATCAAATAGCAATCTAAACTAACAAACAATAATTGTTTGATGTAGGACGATTTAAAATTCGTTACAATTTAATTTCCCATCAATGAATGAATCAATCTGTCTTCGTTTCTATAAAAACTTCACATGTATGAAAACATAAAATCAATATTGTCAAGAGGGTTTCTAAACATTATCTATCACAATATTAAACAACATCTACTCGTACAACGAATGTAGATTCCTGGATAAAAAACAACAATTGTTACAAAAGTAAAAACAACGTGACAAGAAATTCTTAATTTTACACTTGTAAACTACAATAGAGAGATTTACAAATACACAAACAAATAAATCCTGTAGGCCAAGTTGTTACAGACGACATTTTCATCGACGATATTTGCTAGGCAATTAATTATTTGTCGCCTATAAGAAGCATATATATATGTAAGTATAGCGACAAGGTGGTATACGTTGTCGTGTTTAAAGAATTTATTCTGAGAAGATTATGAAAGCCCTATTTATGACAAGATGCAGAACAACTGCATGCAATATGTCGAGTGTGCAGTTTTATTGCTGACAACAAGGGTAACAACTGCATCATAGTTTTTTTTAGTAATATGCTACCAACGTTGTCATCAACGACTTATGTGCTCTTTGTTGGAAAAAGTCGTCAATAGTTGGCTTGGACTGTCGTCCAAGCATCGATGATGCTTCGATGACTTTTCCTACGGAGTATTTAAAGATGTACACACAACCACACTCACATACACACAAGTAACCCTGCAGATAATATTGGACTACACACAGTTGTTCCAATTGGAAAGAAAGGGTAATAAAGCTTTATCTTGGGAACTTTCAATCCGATTACAAAACGATGTATGTGAAAATCATTTCATACAGATAAAAATCTGAAAATTTTAGGATATATAGCCTATACTTTGTCCGTTATGTGTACTAAGTGACAATCTGTTATTTTCATTTGTTTACGAGATATGATTTTTTAAGTGAAAATAAAAAAAATGCATTTTTGAGCCCTTTTTATTTGCCGCATATTTTACTTTTTAATTTTACTAATAGCAGCACGTAAAAAATAATATTTCCTGAACAAATGAAAATAACAGATTATTATTAAGAGAAGTCTTAAGACTACTCCAGTGTAGTGCAAGCATGGACCATGTATGTCTCTTGCAAACAAGAGCTTATAGCTAAGCGACGAGTGTTCGCGTTTTAGAGTAGTGACATACTACGTTTATACGCGCACTATTTGCAAATAGATATATTTGCAAGTAAGCCAACTCACTGTTTATGCCGCGTAGCAAAAATATAAAAACTTTGCAGCTCTTCTATAGAAAACTTCTGTATGTTTACAAAATAAATTCAGTAAAGTGCGACTTGGGCTCGCACAACTTATATCCCGATCCCCAAACTAGTATTAAGGGATGGTAAAGCTTAGGGTGGCAGAAATGAGTATTCAAATTACATTTTATTTATGTTTCCCACATTTTGCCAGACAGCAGAGTCACCATTTAATGCAGCTGCTGCTTAAGTCAGTTAGAATTAAAATTATATTAAAACTTTAGTCTTTTAGGGCATTTACACTGTCTCGAAGTCTAGTACTTACGAAATTTCAATCTAAATCTTGTGGTTTTTTACTAGACTTCCCATACAAAACGATCTCTACTTTGTCATTAGATTTGGACGAAATCTACTTAAAATCTAGTATTTTTATTTTGTTTTTACTACCCTGTACAACATTTTTATATAAACGGTGAGTGAATTAGCTACGCTCTACAAAAATTTGTTGATAAAAGGTTATGCACTAGATAAGGCGGCACTTGTTGGATTACAGTCTAAGATAAATTTCAGTCAAAGTATTTATTCTTGGATAGGAATTCTAGAAAAATGTCAAAAAAGCTTAGTGTAAACGATATAGTTTTCGAAAAAGATTTCAAATCAAATCTACTAGATTTCCAGACAATGTAAATGCCCTATTAAGATTCATTTTAAAAAATAAAGAGCAAACTTAATTTTAAAAAATTAAGTTTCTAGTTATTTAACTCACACGAAGGGTTCTGTACGAATACACATATATCCCTTTTCATTTTTGCCTTTTTTTTCATTCTGGCAATTTTTTAGTTATGATTTTTCGTTTAATTTAATTTTATTTTTTTAACTTTTTTGTTCATATAGCGATTTTTTTTGGTTTTGGTGCCTTTTTCATTTTGGCGATTTTTTCGTTTTTGTACGGTTTTTCGTTTCGGCGATGTTTTTGGCGTTTTTTCCGCCTTTTGACTATATTTTTAGTTATAGCGATTTATTTTAGTTTTGGCGCTTTTTTCTGTTTTGGCGCTTATTTCGGTTTTGGAGATTTTTTTTCGGTTTTTGGTGATGCTTTTTAGTTTTATCAATTTTTTTTTTGGTTTTGACACTTTTTTTTCGTTTTGGCGATTTTTTCGTTTTTTGGGGATTTTTTTTAGTTTTGTCGCTTTTTTTTTTGGTTTTCTTGTTTTGGTGATTTTTTTTCCATTTTTGGCAACTTTTTTTTCGTTTTTTGACGATATTTTTAGTTTTAGTGATATTTTAGGCTTTAGTGCTTTTTTTCGTTTTGACGACTTTTTTCGGTTTTTGGGGTTTTTTTTAGTTTTTTGGCGATCTTTTTAGTTTTGGTGATGTTTTGCGTTTTAGTGATTTTTTTTTTTAATTTTTGTGCTATTTTCCTTTGAGCCCCTATTTCATTTAGGCGGTTTTTCGTTTTGACATATATTTAATATTTGAATTTTTTCCGGTTTCCAAGATACACCAAATTGTCTAAATTACATAGTCGAAATTACATTAACTGATAGAACACCCTTTAATTTTTATTGTTTTAAATATCAGTGTTGATTGGTGTAGTCTATTCTACAGACAAGACCAATTAACACTAACTTTGAAAGTTTCAACTGTCTATATAACTATAAGTGTCTGTATATTACATTAGCAATTCAATATGTTTCTTTACTCGCTTTAGAATACCCTTTACTTTTTAGCTGTCATATATTTGTTGTTGTAGCGGCCAAAGTTTTACATATTCTGTGAAAATTTCAGGTCCGTATCTCTTACGGCTCCCGAGAAAACAGCCTGTGACTGACAGACGGACGGACAGACAGAAGGAGAGCGTAGCAAAAACAATAGGGTGCCCTTACACTTTTGGTGTATGGAACCCTAAATAGTTAAATTTTATAAAATAACAAATAATCATTTATTTTAATTGTCATTGTTTTCTTCTATCAATGTTTTTTGTCCAATATTTATATAATTATTGTTTTTTATTAGCAAACATTTGCAAGCGTGGCAACCTCAAACATTTTATTCGCAAATATTGCGTTAATCATGAATAGTTTTCATTATATGGCAACAATTTACAGTTTTAATTGCAAATAAGTCGTGAGTATTAATGTAGTAATATGTATAGTAATATAAAATCGACTATATGTTCTCCATACGTTTGGGTTACCTTTGGACTAGTCCTAGTCCTCTATGGAGTATACTTTAAATGCGTGTATCATATATTTGGGTGACCTTTGGACCAGTCTTAAGCGGGTGAGAGACGAGTCAATATTCAGCTTTCAATATATGTATGTGCTTTTGTTCGTTTGTTATAAAAATCAACAACATTTTGATATTCTTCAATATTTCCCCTACGTATAAGTGTACCTATTTTTTTGAAACAAGCGCAGGTAAACACATTTCTTGAAGCTAAATATTGACTCGCCTGTCATACGATTTTTTCCTCTATGGATAATACTTTAAATGCGTGTATCTAATAGTCGCGTTATCTGCGAGGTGGGTTCATAAGTGTATGTTTGCTTTACTTGTGCTTTCTTATAATTTTATTTTACATGGGAATAGAAGATAAGGAAAGTAACGTTTCGAACATTAAAGACTAAAACAATAATATTCTGAAATTAAATTTTTATAGAAGGAAACAAGTAAAATTTCTTAATCTTTTAGCGAACGATGGAAACATATTAAAGTGATCGACAATATATGCAAGTTGTAATGAAATAGAAAAGAAATATAATAAAGTTTATTGAAAAGAAACTGAAGCGATTATTTTCTGTAGGGACAGAAAATAATAATCATTTTTGAGTTTTTAAAGGAAAAAAGCACATACACTGGAGCCCCGATTTGCGTCGATCCTATTTGCGTCGTATCGATTTGTGTCGCTATTTAAAATGTGGGTCAATGCGCTTTGCGTCAGTTTGGTTTTGATTTGCGTAACTAAAAAGAATTGCATTTTTTCACTGATAGCAAATCACATATGATAGCAAATCACATATGACGAAAAGGGAATTACCATATCATTCTGTTAGGAAAGTTATTCTAAACATAGTTGCAGGTGTTATTTATTTAGGTTTATCAGATGAAGATATATTAACCTAGCCTCAAATGCGAATTAATGTTTTTTCTTTAATGCATATTTGCATATGTATATGGGTGTGTAAATGAATTAACTTAATTTTATATGCTTTTATGTAAAGTTATTTTTTCCTACTTCTTTATTATAATTCATTCGGAATACAACTGTGTATATTTTTCAAAAATGTGTATATTTTTTTAAATAAAATTTTCAATATTTGATCCAATCAAGAAAAATCAGTACATTTATATAGCAAAAAGTGATTCGATTTGCGTCGTTTCAGTCTGTGTCGCATTTCCCCCGTCCCCGTTAACGACGCAAATCGGGGCTCTAGTGTATAAGGAAATATCGCGGAATCAATAAAAGTATACCAATTTAATCGTAATGAACTAGATTTTAATTTAATTGATTTTATTATCTTTACATAATTATTTTCTGATTTTTATTTTTTTGGGCAGAAATAACAATTAATTTCTGATTTATATTTTTCGAGGAGAAATAAAAGATATTTTTGGAAGGTTACATACATAAATACTATTATATATAGAATCAATTTGTAATTGCCACACTCACAAGGTTGACGAACAGCAAAAAATCGCAAAACATCACTTTTACAGTGAAAATACGCGAAAAGTTGCATGGTTGCAAGCAAGCTGTAAAATTTATTAAACATCGCTAAAATTGCGAGGAATACCAAACACGCAGAACAAAATCGCGGAAATGACGAAAGCTCGCGTGCTAGCATTAAACATATAGAAAAGTCTGATAGTAATTAAAATCGGTAAATCTGTAATAAAGCTAAAAACACTTTTATCGCGAAAATTGCAAAAATTCGCGACAAACTGCAAAATTGCAAACAAGCTTAAAAAATAGCTAAAACTGTAAGGAATGCAAACAGTTTGGAAAAAATCGCTAGAATGAAGGAAATTCGCAAAAACTTGGTAAGATTAAAAAGATATTAAAAATATAAAATATAAAAAAAGTTGATTAAAAAATTGGCAAAACTGTTAAAAACCATAAACTGACAGAATTACGAATGTTACGAATTTGCGTCATATTAGCGATTTTTTCCGAGTTTTTTGCATTCCTTACAATTTTAGCTATTTTAAGCAATTTTAAGACTTGTTTACAGTTTTGCAATTTTTCGCATATTTTCGCTATTTTCGCGAAAAAAGTGCTTTTTTAGCCATTTAGCCAGCTCTTCGGGTTTTTGTAATTTTACCGATTTTTAATCACTATCACACTTTTCTATATTTTTTAATGCTTCCAAGTTTTTGCGAATTTTTGCCATTTTCGTGATTATTTCATAGTGTTGTGCATACATTTTTAGAAATTTTTACGGAACTTTAGGGCTTGTTTGCAATTTTGCGACTTTACGCGAATTTTGGTTTTTTTCGCGATAAAAGTGCTCATTGAGCCAGTTCTTGGCTTTAGTCCAGCTTTAGCGATTTTAAATCACTATCAGACTTTTCTTTGTTTTTAATATTAACATGTTTTTGCGAAATTTCGCCATTTTCGCGATTTGTTCATAGTTTTTGCATTCCATACAATTTTAGCTACTTTTGAAGCAATTTAATTAAGGCTTGTAAAAAAATTAACTATTATTTCTGCTCGGAAACATAAATCAGAACATAATTGTTATTTTCTGCCCAAAAAAATAATAAATGCAGTAAAGTGCTACTTTGCTCCGTACGAATATACATATATCCCTTTTTCGTTTTTGCCCTTTTTTCATTTTGGCAAAACACGAAAAATTAGCTTTTTTGTTTAATATTATTATATATTTTATTTTGAATTTTTTTTTTTTGGTTGTTTTGGCGATTTTTTTGTTTTGGCGCTTTTTTCATTTTGGTGATTGTTTCGTCTTTTGGGGGATTTTTCGTTTTTTGCAGTTTTTTTTTTTGCTTATTTTATCAGTTTTTGCAATTTTTTGGTTTGGCGTTTTTTTTTGTTTTAAACATTTTTCGCTTTTTGACGATAGTTTTAGTTTTAGCAATTAATTTAAGCTCTAGCGTTTTTTTTCAATTTTGGCGCTTTTTCGGTTTTGGTGATTTTTTTCGATTTTTGGTGATATTTTTAGTTTTAGCGATATATTTTTTTTCATTTTTTTCGTTTTGGCGTTTTGTTTTCTTTTTGGCGTTTTTGTTTTGTTTTGGAGCTCTTTTTTCGTTTTTGTGATTTTTTCCATTTTTGGTGACTTATTTTGGTGCTATTTTTAGTTTTAGGGATTTATTTTAGGTTTTAGTGCTTTTTTCGTTGTGACGATTTTTTCGGTTTGGCTTTTTTCGTTTTTTGGCGATCTCTTTAGTTTTGGTGATTTTTTGTGTTTTAGCGATTTTTTTCATTTTGGTGCTTTTTTTCTTTAAGCGCTTTTTTCATTTTAGCGATTTTTCGTTTTGACATTTTTTTAGTTTTGGAATTTTTTAGTTTTAGCGTTTTTTAAAACTTCAATAGTTTGTCTGCTACGGTTTCCAATATAAAGCAAATTGTCTAAATAACATGGTCAAAATTACATTAACTGATAGAACACGCTTTAATTTTTATTGTTTTAAATATCAGTGTCAAGTGGTGTATTCAATTCTACAGACTACACCAATTAGCACTAACTTTGAAAATTTAAAGTTTCTATATATACGTGTCTGTTATTACATTAGTATTTCAACATTTTTCGTTGTTCGCTTTAGAACACCCTTTAGTTTTTAACTGTCATATTTTTGTAGTGGCCAAAGTTTTACATATGCTGTGAAAATTTCAGGTCCGTAGCTCTTACGGTTCCCGAGAAAACAGCCTGTGACAGACAGAAAATCAGAAAATAATTGTTATTTCTGCCCAAAAAATAAAAATCAAAAAATAATGATTATTATATTCTAATTTTTATGAAAAAACTCATAGTTATTGCGGTCTCTGATTTTCTGACATTTATTTAGCACATGTTATGGAAAAGGAAATCAAATGAGATTTATATTTAAAAAAATAACTTTTCATAGGATATTTTACTGTAACAGAGGGGTGAGTGAGGCTGTACGAGTACATTTAAATTTATTTTAACACCACATTTTGCCATTTTAAATATGAAAATGTTTCTATCACAAGTAATTCTGACAAATAAAAACGGATTTTAAAACAGAGCGACAAACAGTTAGACGAACAGATGGACAACAAGTCAAAAAAATGGGATCAATATGGCAGTTTACAGACTCATGTAAATGAAAAGCTTTCCAAATCGTTCCATAAATTATGGAGTTCTGAGGAAACAAACATTGTAAACAAAAACATGCAAACGAATTGCTAACGTTCTGCTTTCTTTTAACTCCGCCAACAAGTTACACTTCTGTTAATCAAAATATTTTTTTTAAATATAATTTAAATTTTACAACATTCAAACCGTATCCTGATTTCCTCTTTTGCTTTCCAAATCTTCTACTCTTTCAATTCACGTAATGATTTCTCCTCAAACGTAGCATTTTTAATCTTTAAATCAACTTTTGGTTTTGTTTGCCTGAAAAATCATCAAGCATTTCCTGCAACAAGAGCAATTTATAAAACAAAACGGATGTTCTCATTTATGCAAACATAAGAAATATTTAGAGCTTCTTCTTATAACATCTTTCATAAGCTGGCTTCAATTTTATTGATTGAAAACAAGTTACTGGAGATAAAAATATTTCATAAAAGACTCTTTAAAAACAGTTACAGTAAAACTTCGATATAGCATAGAAAAAACTAAATTTCATTTTCTGTAGAGGAATTCAATGAAATAGTAAATATTTTGTCTAGAAAAGGACATACAAACAAATTTGTAAACATAGAGGGCCATTCACATATTACGTAACGCCATAATTGGGGGTTAATGATTTGTTACGGATTAGATACTGAAAATTTTGTAAAAAGCGTTATTAGGGGTGGGGGGTGTATAAAACCTTCGAAAATAGCGTTACGTAATATGTGAATAGGCCCTAGACAAAAATATCTCAACAATTTCATTGAAAAACGTGTTGTTTTTTAGTCTTTGTCTAAAAATATTTACAAATTGTAAATAAAACAATTTACTAAATCAAACAAAAAGATTTACTGGATTTTTTGTAATATATCAAACAAAATTTTTGTATGGGTCATCATCATTCATTAAGCATTTATGAAATTTCACAAATATGTTCAAGTCTGAATGTTTATCTAAAGACTCTAAAAAAATGAATGAGAATTAATGCTTAATGTCGTTGCATTAATTCTCATTCATTTTTTTTAGAGATTTGATTCACTCAAAAATTTTCAGTAAACAAACTTGATACAATCGCATTTTTTTGCTATCATTGTTGTTGTTATTTGTATGTATGTTGGCATCGGGGTGGTTTTTTAGGGTTCCGTACATCAAAAGTGTAAAGGAACCCTATTGTTTTCGCTACGCTGTCTGTCTGTCCGTCCGTCTGTCTGTTCGTCCGTCTGTCTGTCACAGGTTGTTTTCTCGGGAACCGTAAGAGCTACGGATCTGAAATTTTCACAGAATATGTAAAACTTTGGCCGATACAACAACAAATATATGCCAGTTAAAAATTAAAGGATGTTCTAAAGCGAGCAACGAAAAATGTTGAAATACTAATGTAATATATAGACACTTTATATATAGACACCTTAAATTTTCAAAGTTAGTGTTAATTGGTGTAGTCTGTAAAATAGACTACACCAATATTTAAAACAATAAAAATTAAAGGGTTTCCTATCAGTTAATGTAATTTTGACTATGTAAAAAGCGCTTAAAGAAAAAAAAGACCAAAATAAAAAAATCGTTAAAACGCAAAAAATTACCAAAACTAAAAAGATCGCCTAAAAACTAAAAAAACACAAAAAAGCGAAAAAAGTCAAAACGAAAAAAAACACTAAAACCTAAAAAATCGATAAAAATAAGAATATCGTCAAAAAACGAAAAACATTGACAAAAATGGAAAAAATTGCCAAAACGAAAAAAAGCACCAAAACTAAAAAAAAAAAAATAATTTTTACGTAATTTTTATTTCGAGCTAAATAGGTATAACGCCAAAACGGACAAAAAGCGCCAAAACTAAAATAAATCGCTAAAACTAAATATATAGTCAAGAAGCGGAAAACCATTAAAACAAAAAAAAAAACCCAAAACGAAAATTCACCAAAACAGGACTACCACCATTTTGCTTCATTCTGACTTCGTTGTGTAGATGCTATTGAATGAATACTTCGCTATAGAGAGTTTATATAGCTTAAGGTACGGTCACACTTGCCAAATATTCGCCCAAAAAACGTAACCATTATTTTTGCCCAGATATAAATCACAAAAAAAATATCAATTACGCCGCAAAATTCGATTTTTATATTATTTTTAATAAATGCGAACCCTTATTTAAAAAAAAAATGGAATTAAAGAAAATGCAATTTTAGCTTGTCTGTTGGTCACGGAAAATATTTGCCAAATGTGACCGTACCTTTACAATTTCTTCGTTTTAGCTATAGAGATTTTTTGTATGAAAAGCTTTGAAATACAAAAGTTTTTTAGCGGACTCAGAAAAAAGTCGTTCTACTAAACTTTTCGTTATAACGAAGTTCCTTATACCCACGTTTCAATGTATTAAAAATTGCTTCACATAAAATATGTCGCATAAATCAATCTCAGATAAAATGATATAAAATGTACGACATATTGTAGAATATGTCGTGCTCAATTTAGCTTGACGTTACATATATCACTTTTTGTATTTTTCGCGGCAGAGCCTTTCACTTGACACTCTTGAAAATCTTGAGGGGTAGCCCATATTGAACTTAAAGTCATTCTACTTAACTAATGGCTTGGTATTATTTGAAGAAGGCTAGTTTTATAACAGCATGAAAAAAATACATCTTGATATAGATTTAGCATAGACAGACATGGCTTTGACATGGGGAACACATAGACTAGACATAGACAGATAAATTAGAATTAGAAATCAGTTCTGGATTTTTATTTTTTTACTTTGCCATTCTTAGTACTCATGAAAATTTTTTACTTTTGATAACATTTAAATTTCTCATTTATTCGAACGGAAGCTTAATATAATATTTGGTTAAAGTTTCGCCAGTGATATGATTAGTACAAGTTAAATGCTTATGGGAAATAGCTAACCCTTCAATATTCAATTTCAATGTATTTTTACATTGAATATTTTACTGAACATAAACTTTTGTTTATTTGCACAAAATATAAAAAGAAAATTTTTAATGAAAAGCATTTTTTTCTGAGGCATGTTTTGACAGGAGTACATACAAGTATACACATCAAACATTGAGATAAAGAGTATATAAAATTTTTATGATAACTTATGAGTAAATAATGCCTTAAAGCATTATAATACATCTTCGTTTCAACGATGCACAGTGGGATATAAATGAAAAATGTTACAGGTGCAGGTTTTCTCTTAAAGATTAGGGGATATTCGACTTAAGAATTACAATATTTTTCGATTTACAAATTATTTAATATATAGACATCAAAACTCTGTGTTTGTTTCTCAGTTATCAAAAAATATTGGTAAGAAAGGTAATATAAATTTATACTTTTCTGAAAGTGAAAACTGATCTTCCAAAGATAGGATCCTCAAATTTTCATCCGGAAGTGGTTTTAATCCACATCATATCTGATGATTTTTACATTGGCAAGAAGTTGTCTTTTTTCATTTATATTTAATTAATTTGTGATCATGTTCACAATGTTGAGTAAACACTAGTTTTTCGAGTTCTCAGAGTATATTCTTCACAGAAAAAATTATCACCAAAAAATTTTTCAAACAATAGTTCGTCTAAAAATAAATTTCATTTTCAGTAAATATTCTTTACATAATCAATGAATTGTTTGTTTGACTCTTATTTAATACGCAAACACCAAAAACAGCAAGAAAAACTGTGTCGTAAAAAACAATTCCGATGACGACATACACACAAATAACAACAACAACAATGATGGCAAAAATAATGCCATTATACCAAGTTTGTTTACTGAAAATATTTGAGTGAATCAATTTGTTAATGTCGTTGCGTTAATTCTCATTCATTTTCTTAGAATCTTTAGATAAACATTCAGACTTGAACACATTTATCAAAGTGAAATTTCATAAATGCTTAATGGATGATGACAATGACCCAGACAAAAATTTTGTTTGATATATTACAAAAAATCCAGTAAATCTTTTTGTTCGATTCAGTAAACTATTTTGTATCCAAAGAAATTTTATTATTTTGGCTTGAGTTCGGTTTTAATTTTACAATTAAATTTTATTTTTATTTAGAGATAAATGTGAAGCATATAGACAAAGAAAATTATTGACTGCACGGAAGGTTGAACTGACGTCTTCAGAATTCTTTTCCGCTTGCCTACTCGAGCGGATGTACATATTCAAACACACACTAGTACTTTAAATTATCAATGACAATTCATACTAGAATAGAGAAATAATAAAAAGAAGCTTAACACAAGACAAAGAAGAACGTGAATATCAATAACTATCAAATGAAATACTGCTCTACACAGAAAAAAACTAAATTTCATTTTCTGTAAAGGAATGCAATGAAATAGTAAATATTTTGTCTAAGAACGGACCTACAAACGAATTTGTAAATATACACAAAAATACGTCAACAATTTCATTGAAAAAAGTGTAATTTCAGTGAGCAAATTGTTTAAATTTATAAAACAATTTGTCTAAAAATATTTACAAATTGTAGACAAAACAATTTACTAAATCAAACGAAAATATTTACTGAATTTTCTGAAAAATATCAAACAATATTTCTGTCTTAATTTAATAAACAATTAGTCTAAAAATGCTAACAATTATTAAGCAAAATAATTTACTTAATCAAACAAAAATACAAACAAAATTTTTGTCTATGTCATCATCATCATCCATTAAGCATTTATGAGATTTCACTTTGTCAAATGTGTTTAAGTCTGAATGTTTATATAAATATTCTAAAACAAATTATTGAGAATTAATGCAACGACATTAACTAATCGATTCACTCAAAAATCTTTTGTAAATAAACTTGGTACAATTGCATTCCTCTTGCTATGATTGTGGTTGTTGTTATAAGTGTATATGTCGTCATCGGGGTGGTTTTTTACAACACAGTTTTTATTGTTGTTTTTGGTGTTTGCGTTCTAAATAAAATTCAAACAAACAATTTATAGATTATGGACAGAACATTTGCTGAAAATAAAATTTATTTTTAGACAAACTTTTGTTTGAAAATTTTTTGACGATAATTTTTTCTGTGTAAGAGTGACAGTATGAATTGATTAAAAGTAGATGATATTCAACTCTTGACTGCAATCCACCGAGGTTGGTCGAGTGGTAAAGTGGAAAAGAACTCTGAAGAGATTAGCGGGAGCTATAGAAACGTCAGTTCAACCCTCTGTGCAGTCAAAAATTTTCTTTGTCTATATGCTTCACATTTATCTCTAAAAAAATATAATTAATTGAAAAATTAAATTAAAACCGAATTCAACCCAAAATAATTAAATTTCTTTGGATATAAACTCATACAGTTCGACTAAACTCATAACTTAATTGTTAAACTATTTTGTTTAATATTTGTTAGTATTTTTAGAATAATTGTTTTATACATTCAGACAAAAATATTGTTTGATATTTTTCAGAAAATCCAGTAAATCTTTTTGTTTCATTAGTAAATTTTTTTGTTTACAATTTGTAAATATTTTTAGACAATTTGTTTTATAGATTTAAGCAATTTGTTCACTGAAAAACACGTTTGTTTCAATGAAATTGCTGAGATATTTTTGTCTATACGTTTTTACAAATTTGTTTGTAGGTCTGTTTCTACACAAAATATTTACTATTTCATTGAACTCCTTTACAGAAAATGAAATTTAGTTTTTTCTGTGTTCCTACTGATTACAAATATTTAATTTTTATTCACATATTTTAATTAATTTTATTGATAATTTTTTCGATTACTCGAACCAAGGAACTTTATTTCGTGAATTCTGCAATTGTGAGTTGTGCAACAGCCAAATCACGCAGCTAATTTATACATAAAACAGCTTTGAGAGTAGCTGAGAGAATAAATGTCTTTGGAAGAGATAATTGCGGATGTAGAATATAATTTTTATTAATCATCTAGATGTTGTTAATAATTACTTCCTGTAATGTCGAAGAACTTAAATGTAGTTCCTTAAAAATTTTACTTCCACATTACAAAGAAAAAGCTATTTAAACATTTTTGTTGCAAATCTTTCCAAAAACATAAATTTAGTTAAAAAAAACGCAGAAACATGCGTTTTAAAAACACCCGTGTGGCCTCAACCCAAATTTCTAAATATTAAGCCATAAATCCGATGGCATGTTTAAAAACTATAAATTTTGCTCGCCTTTTCTTCGTTATAGCCCACTGTGCGATGGAAAAAAAGGAAATACGTTTACTGTATTAAGTAGATTACATATGAAGGCATGTTTTGCAATGCATTTATAAATCTATCCATCAATATAAAGTTTATTCTAAAAATGTTTTGAAGGTCAGGGTAGGAAGCATGTGTGTGTGTGTTTTGATGGAAATTCACTTTTAACATTTCTGATTTTCTGCAAAGTATAAGTAATTTCCGGAAAAGAAGATATCAATGTTTAACATTTGATATTTGAAATGTTATTATAGACTGGTTTGCATTTTGAATCCAAGAGAATTTAAATTATAACAGTTTTCTAGCTCCTTTGACTGCTGTTTGTTTGTATTTCGTATTCACAAATCTGTTATTCATCTAGCTTAAGTTTTTTCTGTTTTTTTAAATTTAAATATTACTTATTTCTTTAACAACTAAAAATGGAACAATCAATGATTGAAAATCTGTAAATGATGGAGGGGAAAAAACTGTAGGCACAGTAATTTTTAGCTCACCAAACTGATTAGAACAATTATAGTTTTTCTCAAAACGAAAAATAAAAGTTCCAATTTGTAAGTCTGTGTAATCTTTCCTTATATTATTTCTTCTACTTATTCCATTTATACTCTTAAGTAAATTATTGTGTTTTTGTATTTTATTTACTTTTGTGTTTGTTTTTCTTATGTATTAAGCTGGAAAGGCAACATAAGTGAGTGATGAAAAAAAGTGTGCTGAACAAAAGCGTTTTATGTTTATATGCAAATGAAAAGCAGCGATTAAGAAAATTATGTCAATAGATTTTTTTGCTTCTTAATATTGAATCAGTTGTTCCTTGTATCAAAGGGGTACAGTAATCAGTGATGGAACTCGTTTTGGTTGTAGATATTAGTGTGCTTCATTTAATAATAAATTATTAAAGTTATGAGAAATATATGTATTACGCAGAACAATGAACTGTGTTTAAAATAGGGTTAAACAAAATTACTTGCGTTCGATAAAGTGGTCAGTCAATAACGCTATATTTGTATTATGAAAAAATCCATTCGTGTGATACCACATAATTTGTGCTACAAAAAGGAAACGTTGCGAGAAATTCCTCTGGGTAAATTTTGTCGAAAGCTCTTTATCGCACCGCTGAAGCACTCATCAAATGACCTTTTCCTCAGAAGCAGCTTTAAATAATAAAAATTGCACAATTTGTCTAAAAGTTCGAACTATGATGCTGCTGTTTTAACGGTTTAACATACTCTACCCACTGAGCCACTTTCTACTTATTTTATAAGAACTAAAAATTTGTTTTATTTATTTACATCTGAAAAATATGCCAAAATATAAAAAAATATTTTAACTTATTTTTTTATTTCAAATACATTTTTTAACAAGGAAATATGTTTACGAAAGGTTTTCGTTACTTTCGTAAATTAAAAAAAATATTGTCGAAATGTTTTTTCGTAATATATACGAAAGTTTCGTATATTCTACGAAAAAAGTCACTACGAATGTTTTTTTTCGTAAAATGTTGCATGGACTATTTCCAGTCTAGTGAAAGTTTGCGATGGGGCGTATGGTATATGTATATATGTGAGATAATAATTCTGCTTATATCAGTCATACGCATTTATCTACAAATTGATTTTTAAGCGGCCCACCCACTTGCAATAGAATTGTGCAATTTTTCGTGTTGTACAATTATATCACCAATGTGGATATCATATCCGAAGTGGCGCAATATATTAGCAAAAATCAAAAGATTTTTGATTTTTATTGAACAATCGCGAAAATTGTGTAATGTGGTGGCAACATTGTTCAGTGTTACGTTTAATTTTTCATTGTCAGGAAAATTGGGCAATTTTTTCTTTGATAATATTGTACTATTTATTGCATAGTATAGATCAAAACGACAATAATATGCACAATAACATATGCAATAATATTGTATAATGGATGGGCCACTTTAGAATCAAGTTTTTTTTTTTTAAATAAAATTGGGTATCGAGTAAAAATAGATAAAATTAAAGACTGTATGAAATAATGCGCAATGAAGTAAGTCCCAATGAAATAACTCGCAATGAAATGGTACCTAAAAAATGGCCTAAGTCCAATCAAAATTTAATGAAATAAAAAAAAAAAAAAATTTATTATCATCAAACCTCAAATGAAAAAAGTAAAAATTATTTGCTTCATAATGAAATAGCTCCCACACAAAAAAAAATTAATTAAGTCCCAATGAAATAAAACCCAAAAAAAATATGAAATAAGTCCAGAATTTTTTATGGACTTGTGAGATATAAATTTTTTTTTCAAGAAAATCTTTAGTGAGCGTATCCGGTTTTCTAAATACCTCAGAGGATAAATTCCTTAAGCTGAGGTGAAAGCCGGCAATGTAGAAAAATTTTAGTAAGCGAAGACGGTTTTCTAAATACCTTAGAGGAAAAAATTCTTAATCCCAACTGAAGGGCGGCAATTCGTCAAAAGCTTAGTAAGCGAAGCCGGTCATGGAAATACCTCAGAGGGGAAAATGCTTTTCTCCTAAGCACAAATCTATTGCCGGCCATCAGCCGGGCGCTATGATTTTCACCTTTGAAGTATTTAGAGCACCGCGTTCGGTTACTGAGGATTTTCTGCATTGGCGTCCTTGAGGCTGTCTTAAGAACTTTCTCTTCTGAGGTATTTCCAAAACCGGCTGCGCTTCTTAAAGATTTAATGTATTAACGGCATTCGGACAGTCGCAAAGATTTTTCTCAACTTGGGTATTTCAAAAACCTGCTTCGCTTTAATGCACAGAAAATAATAGACAAGAATTATGTTCAATAAGACCATGTTATTGAAAAAAATATGAATTTCAATAACATTTGTCATTAACTTAATACAATATTTCGTTGTTTGTATTTCTACCCCATGCTGGTTATATCTCTTCTTTTCATACAAAAGTACTTAAAACAAGTTTTATCTCATAAAAATATAACTGGGACATTGCTCGGCTGTAGAGAGCAAGCTTAACGATCGGGAAGCCCGAGTTCGTATCCCAGGCATGTCAACATTATTTTTAATTTATATTTTTTTCTTTTGAAATAATTTTGCTATCAATATAGCGGAATTCTTTATCACAGGAAATTTGAAAAAAAATTATTGAATACCGGGATTTTTGTTATCAAAAACGAAACTTATTTTTTTCTGTGTGACGGTTGTCTGTATTACCGGCCTTCGGTTGGGCTAGTATTTTCTCCTCTGAGGTATTTCCAAAACCAGCTTCGCTTTTGGGGGTTTCCTGCATTCCCGGCCTTCGGCCATGCTAAGGATTTCCTTCTCTGAGGTACTTCAAAAGGCGACTTCTCTTACTGTTCTAAGGTACTTTCTAATCTGGCTTCGCTTACTGAAGGTATTTTGTATTGCTGGCCTTCGGCCGGGCGTAAAGGTTTCTCTCTGAGCTATTTCCAAAAGCGGCTTCGGTTACTGACGATGGTCTGCATTGCCGGCCTTTCGCCGGGCTTAAGGATTTTCTCCTTCGAAGTATTTCCTAAACCGGTTTCGCTTACTGAAGAATTTTTACTTAAGAACGAGTTATTTCCTAAAGCGGCTTCGCTTACTGATGGTTTCCTGCATTGCCGGCCTTTGACTAGGGTTAAGGATTTTCTTCTCTGAGGTATTTCCAGGACCGTATATTACAGAACCGGCTTCACATGCTTAAGCCCTGCGACCGGCCGAATGCCGGTATTACAGAAAATCTTTAAGAAGCGAAGCCCGGTGGAAGGCCGTTAATGCAGAATACCCTCAGTACGCTAATCCGGTTTAGGAAATACCTCGGAAGAGAAAATCCATAAACCCGTCCAAAGCCCGGCAATGCAAAAAATCCCCAGTAAGCGAAGTCGTCTTTGGAAATACATCAAAGAAGAAAATCTTTAAACATGGCCCAAGGCCGGCAATGCAGGCAGGAAGCCCACAAAAGCGAAGGCCAGCAATGCAGAGAACCTTCAGAAATCGCAGCCGGTCTAGGAAATACCTCAGAGGAGAAAGTCCTTCAGCCCAGCAATGCCGAAAATCCTCATTAATCGCAAGGATTTTCTCCTTGAAAACAAAAATGCATTTACTATTCTTTCACGATGTATATTAATTATGCATCACAGCCGTTATTTAAAAAGTATTCAACCAAATAAATAAAAAAAAACATCGTATTATAGAAATTAAAACAAGTCCCTAAAAAATTAAATGTGATTCCCAAATTCTTTTCTCAATGAAATAAGACCCAAAAATTATTTTTTCTGGTTTTATTTCATTTGCAGTTTTTTTTTCTATAAAATAAAATAGTTCCAAAAAACAAGTGAAATTACTTCCAAAATAAAATGAAATAAATCCCGAAATTTGGGAATTATTTCATAAGTTTTCGGGAGTTTTTAATTTTTTATTTTAGAGTTATTTCTTTGGGCGTTATTTCATACAGCCAAAATTAAACATCAGTATGATTTACACTCGTAATTGTAGGTCGCACAGTTTTTCTGCAGTTCACGTTCAAAGTTGGTAAATTTGTATATTCAGTCAAAAAGTGGAAAAATAGAAATT
The DNA here is from genome assembly GCA_956483635.1 of Panzeria rudis. Lineage (NCBI taxonomy): Eukaryota > Metazoa > Arthropoda > Insecta > Diptera > Tachinidae > Panzeria > Panzeria rudis. The sequence goes on from OY101448.1 coordinate 138,409,223, forward strand.
ATTTATAATTTAGGGACTTAAAAGCTAAGGAGTACAACTGCAAAAAATAAAATTCTAAGTAATTAAGCTTCAAAGTTTTTTGTTCCCATACATTTTTATACATAATATTTTTGGTTTCTAATAAATACCGCCTCTTGAGGTCATCGTACTGGTCTGGCGCCGAATTACCGCATACATAACTGAGTAAAATTTTTCGTAAATTTCCCTTTTGGCATTACGGGATACGATGATCGAGTACATGCTGCTTAAATTCTACTCGTTGGTGAAAGGGCGATCGAAAACAATATTTTCTTTTGTTGTTTGTTTTGCAAAAAAGCAACTGTAGTAAGGTTTGTTGGTAATGTTCCATCATTACCAACAAACCTTATTACAGTTGTCAAAGCGACTTGGTTGTTGTACTAGCTTAAAGAAACACAAAATTTTTCTTTAATGTATTATACAAATTCTTAGTCGATTCAACAACCGGTGTAAAACACCGGTGTTAGCTATCGATTGCGGTAATTCATCCATTCGAAACGTGCGGAAATTTTATTCGATACGAAAGCCTTCTCGATAACGAATGCGGTAATTCGGTCCCTGAATTTTTGTGGACTGATAGATATTGGTATTAAGTGTTGATTCCTGCATATAACTCAATTTTTTTATTTTTTGCACTTGTGGCTTTTCATCCCCTCAATTAAACTCAGATATAGTATTCATCAAACGTTTAAAAGCTAAAATTTTATAATGGAACCGTCAATTTTAGGTAATTTAGTCCACGGTTAAACAATTTTGAATATAATTTTTCGTTGTAAACTTATTATTGTTTTTGTTTTCAAATGTTCTTAATTTTCGCTTTTTTATATATATTTTAACTTGAAAATGAGATATTTTATTGTGCTAAAAAAATATCATAAGTTTGAAGCAGGACTCTAAAGTACCTTCATACTAAATTTCATAAAAATCCCTTCAGTGGTTTTTACCTGGTGTGTGTGTGATTTCGCGTCCCGAGAATTCCCGGAAAAATCGCGTATTTTCGTTTCCCGCTTTACCGGGAATTTTATACGGGAATTTCCGGGATTAAAAATCTATTTATACACATAGAAAAGTACTGATTTTGGAACCCAGAAATTCTTCTTTTTCTTTAAATTGTTATCGTTCATCATGAAACAAGATTTATGTAAGGGGAAAGAAGCCAACGAAGGGCTCAAAGCGTATATTAAATTATTTTCGATTGAAGAAGGAAAGGAAAAAACTTCGTCTCTTTAATTAATTATTTAAAAGAACAAAATTGTTTTTAGTAAAAGCAACTACAATGTTTTTCAGTAATTGGATATGCTGAAAATATTTATGCACGTCTATTTGATGCATTTAATGACGATACATTTAAAGAAGATGACAGTGATCTTTTGAAAGAGAACACTTTAAATGCTGCTAATTAACAAAACAATTGAAATTATTTGAAGACAGCGGAAAAAAGGTCAAAAATATTGATAATTTATACAACGCCCTCATAACTATTCTGACAATTTCGGTAGAGGTCGAAAGGATTTTCTCAACAACTGAAAATTGTGTTACTTGAATGAGAAACTGATTGTTAGATGAAACAATTAATACATTAGCGGTGTTCAGTATTTGATGCAAATGGTCTTGCGAAAGTGCAAATGCCAAATATCGTAGCTTTCGTATAAAATTAAACAACAAAATGCACTAAATTTCATAAAAAAGCTACGATATTTTGTATTTTACTCTTTTAAAAAGCCATTTGCATTAAATAATATAAAACTAAAAATTTTCTAAGGGCAGAAAATTTTCATTGCATACCAAGAAGTAAAGGACTGAATTTAATATTCTAAGACTGCTCTCTGTCAGCAACATTTAACCTAGACAACCTTTTAATCGCTCTTTTGATAATTTCTGCCCTCTGACAATCATGTGTTAAAATCTTTGATGAATGATCAGAAATAAAACTACTTTGATTTCAGTTCATCGGTGATTTTACTAATGCTTTGTATGCTCTCTTTTTGCTTGGCCTAAAAATAGTTTTTAAATACGAGATTTGCTTAAAATGTCGATAAAAATATTGGTTCAATTCACGTATTAACGTCGTATATGTTGTGTAATCGTCTAATTATACAGTATTGTATTTTTGTTGTTGGTAATTTTCAATAAAAAGTGCGTTCTAATTATACGATTGATTTTATATGTTCTTCAAATAGTTGTATTATTGTGAGGCCAGGTCTAGGAATATTCTATTTGTTAGATTAATTTGTAAAAATATTTTATATATATGATAAGTAACACCAGAAAATACATTCTTCTTAATGACAAATATATAATTGATTCATTTCAATTTAATTTTCAAACTATTTTAATCAAAATTGCTTGTCGCGAAAAAAGTTTTTCTATTTGGCGTCAAATTAAAATTCCCATGCCTGGTCTCATTTCATGGTATCAAATCAAGGTGAATTAATACCAGGTGGCCTCGAGAGATCAGGTGACATATTTGAACTGCCAACTGTGTTAATGCATCGGCTTTTTTGATAGTCCAAATATAAATTCTGCACGGCGAATTTATATTTGGAATGTCAAAAAGCTGATATATTAGCACTGTTGATAGTTTAAATATAGAAAGATTTTCTTAGTCACCTTGCCTTGCCTTGGTATTAATTAAATTGACATTTAAGATACGACAAAATAACGATACAACAAATTTGTCTGTTCACAAGCACATAAACAAGTGTCGTCTTTTTTTGAACGATAAGACATACGACTGAGCTTGTGAATTGCGCAATTGTTCTTTTTACGTAATTTACTTCGAATCTTTTTGTTTTTATCTTTTTTGATTAATTGATTAATTTTGCTCATGTTCAAATCAATGGATTTCGGAAATTAAAATTTTTGGTAAATATTTTAATATGTTCTTCTATTCCCGGGAATTCACGAGGATTTCGGGAATTTCTTTTTTATTTCCCGCTCTCCCGCGAAACAAAAAAGCCCGGGAATAAAAAATCCTAGTTCGGACAGACAGACATATAGACAAACAGACAGAGAGACATACAGACAGAGAGGCAGACATACAGAGAGACAGACAGACAGAGATACAGAGACAGACCGACAGAGATACAGAGACAGACAGACAGACATACAGACAGAAAGACAGACATACAGACAGAAAGACAGACAGACAGACAGGCAGACAGAAAAAATTTCCAAAAGCTGGTGTTTTATGTTTTAAATCGATTATTCTTTACGCCACCATAAAAATTTTCAAAAAATATTTCATGTACAGACACGCCCATTTTACAGTTTTATTATATCTATAGATTTTTTGCAGAGCAGCTGGAACAGTATAAAGTCTATTTAAAAAGGCGCTTGCAGTCAACACTGTTGTTTAAATAATTGTTTAGTTTGTTTTATTTCTTTTTCTACTTCAATACGAATAAATGTTTGCCTTCAGTTTCTATTATTTAATTTTTATTTTTGTTATTTATTCTGTTATACGCTGTTACACATTTCATGGTCTGTTGGACAAAGAGTCGTGTACAAAGGGGTCTTCTTCATTCCTTAATCAACTTTGTATTTCTACAGTTCCTCAACTAAGAGACAGCTTTTCTTATTTCTTTTTTCTCGTCTTACAAAAAGAAAAATATCTGCTTTAATCTTGTATTAAAACTCCATTTTGTCTTTAATCTTTTCCTTTTTGCTAAAAGAAAAATTAGTTTTCTATTGTTTGCCAAATAGACTTAAAATTTTTTAAGCGGACTAGGAAAAATGAATAATGGCTTCCCTTTAAACATTTCTTTCAAGGATTGTTCTTATTTGTTACTCCTTGTTGTCTTTAAGCAATAAGTTTCACTTGCTGTCACTGTGTGTGCCATTCTAAAGTATTCTTTGTGTGTTAGTATGTTGTTTTATTCGTGTCTGGGTATTAATGTTCTTATTTCTTGAACGGCCTGAAAAAAATGTGAAGGTATAAAGCTTCTGATGTTTCTCTTTTTCTTGTGTGTAGCATTGCCTTGTCTGTCAAGTTTGCCTCTTTTGTGTTAACAACAACTAATATCCTGTTTAGCTCGACAAAGAAATAACTTTTATGTCAGTACAAACATTTTGTTGTAATACAAATTCTTTGTGCTTTTAGACAAGGCACGGGCAAAGCTTAAAAAATAATTGATGAAAAATACAAAAATGCCTTTAAGAAATTTAAATGTAAAATACAACGCACATGACGACGCCTATTGTGAAATGTAATAAATACATTTTTATATAAATAAAGAAAACTTTAAGATCCCAAAAGGTTTTGAAATAAGAGGAATTTTTTTTAGTTAAAAATAAAACAGAGTCAAATCATTCACTTTAAGAAATGTTTCATTTGAAAGAGTAAAGTGCGCCTATTCCTCCTGAAGTTACAGATATTAGAGTAATTTTGAGCGTACTGGTGGGACTAATGTTGGCTTCCGATCCGTTCCGATCAATTCCAAAATCTAATCAGCTCTTAATCTTAAAAATCTACGCTTAAGAGTTATCATTGTGGAAAACTTTATAATAAATTGTTTTTTTTTAAATTACTTTAAAAAATCCTGTCAAATCGGTTTTCTAGATTCGGCCATTTTTCAAATCGGCTTTCTTTCTGTCACTGTTTTGAAAATTTAAAACTGCGTCAAATACCTCCAATTTGATAAATATGGCTCGGATTATTGAATCAAGAGATCTCGTCAAAAAGTTTCAGAAACACAGTACTTTATTTTCACATTACGAACATTTTTCTTAAATCGATTGCATCGAATGAAATTTTGTGGTTTATTTGTTTCTTTCAAGTACAGAAACAACCTTCGTCGAATACTACCAATCACAACTTCGAGCTTCAACGACAAGAAAACCGTAACCAAGATCATCTTCGATTTCTAACAACTTAAAATTTTAAGCTATGAGTTTTAGTCGATCCAAAGAAATTTAATTATTTTTTACATCATATTATTTTTTGAACTGAATAGTTGTTATAAGACTGAAATTTATTATTTCGGCTTTTAGTTCAATATTTGAATTAATGTAAATTCAACTTATTTTTATTTAGAGTGGAGTGTTTGAATATTCAAATCGAATTAGCAGAACGGATCAGTACAAATGATTTCGACAGGCCACTATACCGTCTCATTAACGTTCTTGTTTACTTTTACCACTTATGAAGGTGGATGCTTTATATAACGAAACATCAGCTATTTAACTAATTTTTGTCACGAAATAGAATACAAGATTTTTTTCATTCACTTTATTGTAACTCAACTTAATTAGCCGAAATTCGGAACGATTTTCCGTCATCCCACGTCAAATTTGGTTTGTAAACAGACCGGTTTTGGCTATGTGCCATCTTCAGTGTTCTATTGAATACTAAATCGTTTTTCTGTTGTCCGTTGTTTCTTTTGTAATTCGTTTGTATACCTAGCATCCTTCCTTGATCCCTTTGTATTCTGCTCCCTATTTCTCTCGCTCTCTCTCTCTCTCTCTCTCGCCTCTATATGCTTTTGTGTGTCTCTACCTGCTACCTGTTGCTCTTACTTTCGTCTTATTATTTTGTTTGTGTTTAATATTTTGTTTATAATCTGCTCTATTAGTTATCAGTTGTTTTATCCCTACCTAGGTAATAATCCGTAATTGTACGTTTCTGGGTAATCCTTTTGTCTTGTTCATTTTCTACTACTACTTTGTTTGGACTATTGTTTTCTTTTGTGTAAAGATATTTTAACGGTTATAATATTACGTCTGAAGCAGTCTTTATTTGTTCATTTATTATTCTTCCGTGAAATTTCCCCTATCTGATTTACTTCAACACTCTTATTATATTTTGTTTTTCGCTTTGATGGGTATTTTTATCAATACCTACAATCAAAGCTGTTTTGTTTGTTTTTTAATTTATTGTCATATAGAAAATTAAGAAGGCTGCATCGCAAAATTTGTTATAATTCGAGAGCTAAACAAAGTACCAACAAATTGGAACTAAAATTATCGTTAAGTTCACCATAAGAACTTAAAAAAAAATGGTTGGAGAGTTGAACTTGTAATTCATCTCCACAAAAAATAACCTACAATGAAAGATATAAAGAATAAGAAAAGGCCCCCTACAAAAGTTGACGACCACCGCAATCTTATAAAGGACCATGATTTATAGATCTGCACCTGGAACGTTCGTACGTTGTACAGAGCAGGTGCAATGATCCAATTGGCGGACGAACTGAATAAGTACAGATCTGATATTACTGCCATCCAAGAAGTAAGATGGAATGGTCATGGTGTCACCAGAACATTACACGGTGACGACATATACTACAGCTGCCATGATACTAGACACGAGTTTGGATGTGGGTTCGTAGTCAGTAGGAGAATTAAACATCTTGTCTCCAGGTTCACTCCGATCGATGAACGGATAGCTACAATCCGCATAAAGGCGAAGTTTTTTTATATAAGCCTTAATTGTGCTCATGCCCCGACGGAGGATAAGGACGAGCAGGTCAAAGATACATTTTATGGGCGCCTAGAAGAAACATATGACCGCTGCCCCAACCATGACGTTAAAATTGTTCTAGGTGATTTTAACGCGAAAATTGGAAGGGAAGAGATATACGATCCAACAATCGGCAGATTTAGTCTTCACGAAGACACCAGTGATAACGGCTTGAGATTGATATCCTTCGCCGCGGCACGAAACATGGTAGTGAGTAGCACTAGGTTTAAACATGTCGATATTCACGAGGCAACGTGGGTATCCCCTGATCAACTACCGAAGAACCAAATTGATCACATAGTTGTGGATGGAAGGCATAGTTCCAGTGTGCTAGACGTGCGTTCAATTCGAGGTGCCAACATTGATTCTGATCATTACCTTGTTGCAGCTAAGGTTCGCACCCGTCTAAATCTAGCGAGAAACACTCAAATAATCCAACAGAGGAAGCTGGACGTCAAAAAGCTGCACGCACAACAACATGTTACCACCTATTCCACTCATCTAACCCAAATGCTACTAGAGAGCACTCCTTGTCCCGTTGATATATGCGCAAAATGGCAACGTATTGCACACTCCATGGAAACAGCGGCTAAATCCGTACTTGGATTTCAAATGCCTCCCCCAAAAATCCATGGTACGACCAGGTGTGTCACAATGCAACTGCAGAGAAAAACGCTGCACACTGCAGTCACCTGCAACGCGAGCAGCACGGGAGAGGTACCGGGAAAAAGGAGAGAGGAAAAACGCCTGTTCCGCCACAAGAAAATATAAATAGAAAGGTGCGAGTGTGAGGAGATCGAGATGTACAGCAGTAGAAACGAAGTCCGAAAATTCTACCAAAAAGTAAAACACCAAACAAATCGATACTTATCATCTGTTCGTCGACTATAAAGCTGCTTTTGACAGCCCGATACGAGCAAAAGTATTTAAAGCCATGTCTGAGTTTGGTATACATGCAAAGCTAATACGCTTAAGCAGAATGACGGTAACTGACACAAGATCATCAGTTAAAATTGGAAAAGACCTCTCCGAGACGTTTAATACCAAACGAGGTTTTAGACAAGGTGATAGTCTATCTTGTGATCTATTCAATATTTTGTTGGAAAAAATCCTGCGAGATGCTGCAGTTAATAGAGCAGGCACAATTTACAACAAAAAACACATGCTACTCGCTTATACCGATGATATTGATATCATGGGGCGGACTGTGCGAGAGGTAACTGCAACATTCTCGAGTACCGAAAAAGAGTCGGCGAAAGTGGGTCTAATAGTAAATCAAGATAAAATCAAATTAATGGTATCAACGAACAAAGAAGTAACAAGACTGGGTCAATATGTGAACGTTGGTGACTATAACTTCGAGGTAGTGAACAACTTTATTTATCTCGGTACCGCCATAAACCATAAAAATAACATCAGTTTGGAAATAAAACGCAGAACAATTCTTGCTAATAGATATTATTTCGGGCTAAGCAAGCAGTTTAGAAACAAAGCCCTCTCTCGACGAACAAAAATTTCACTCTATAGAACGCTTATACTACCCGTGCTACTATATGGCGCTGAAGGGTGGGTTCTTACGCAAGCAGATGAAGCTGTTCTTGGGGTGTTTGAGAGAAAGATTCTGCGCAAAATATATGGACCTGTCTGCGTCAACGGAGAGTATCGACATCGAATGAATCACGAGCTATATGAGTTGTACGAAGATATTAACATTGTTAAGCGCATCAAAGTACAACGGTTGCGCTGGCTGGGGCATGTCATACGTATGGATGATAATGCTCCGGCGAGGAAAACATTCGATTTCGATTCCGAAGGAAGACGTAGAAGGGGAAGACCCAAACTCCGGTGGAAAGATCAAGCTGAGGGAGATCTCGTAAAACTTCGTACTAGAAACTGGAGACGAAGCGTATTAGATCGACGCGCATGGAAAAATATTCTGAATCAGGCTACTGACCTAAACGGTTGTTTATAGCCATCTAAGTAAGAAAGTAAGTAATTTTATTATAATTATTATAGTTTTGGAGATATTGAGAAAGTTTTGGCACACAGACACATTTTCCCAAGAAAATTTTAAAACCTAAACTTCACGAAATCTATTCTATATTATATAATAAAACTGTAAAAGGGACGTGTCTGTACATGAAATATTTTTTGAAAATGTTTAAGGTGGCGTAAACAATAATCGATACAGAGAACAAAACACCAAATTTTGAAATATTTGTCTGTCTGTTTGTCTGTCTGTCTGTCCGAGCACGCTTCACGCAAAAGCCACTGAATGAATTTTCCAGAAATTTGGAATGGATGTACTTTAGAGTCCTGATTTAAATTTAGGGTACTTTTTATCGCGATAAAATATATGATTTCTAAGTTAAAATAGAAAAAAACTAAAATATAGCCTATTTTACTAATATAAATGTTGTTGGAAATTAGAAAGATGTTTTTGTTTTTTAGAAAGATGTTTTTGTTTTTTTTAACGTTGGTAGCACTGTTTGTTTAGCATAACGGGAACCTTAAACATTATGTAAAGAACGTTATATTATTATATTTTACAGACACCTTATAGTCATAACGCGAACTTTAAGCGGGTGAAACGGGCGCGCACATCTAGTCTGAAATATTATCCCTTAGCTATGTATATAGCTACATATGAAAGACGTGCAGTACTATATCTGAAAGTGATGCTAAAAGAGATATAACAGATACATACCTGCTACTATAAGTATAAATGAAAGAATGAGCATAACTGATATTGTATGATTTTATTGCACGCACTCAATCCATTGCATTGATTAGGGAATTTACATGCTATTTGTTTTAAAATATCTGTTGTACCGCAGATATTTTAAGATAATTGTTAGTACAGCAGATAATAATGTGAATTTTTTTTCATAACACTTTATGTATGTAGTATGTGAATTTGTTTCATACACATAATACACTTTCACACATACTTTGTGAGCAGGTTTATTGCTAGCGTACAATAAGACATGCAACTCGGCAGTAAAGTGACCTACAACAATTTTCCATTATTACAACTTGCCTGTAAAATAAAAATTATCTGTTCTGTACCAGAACATTTAAACAGCACTGTAACAACGTCATACACATGGATTTGCCATGGCACAGATAACAGATGCAGCAAATTCTTGAATAAGAGAAAGTTTGTTGTAGAAACTACACTACAGTTGTCCAACAACGTTGAAAGACGGGTGGAATTATCAGCGTAGCTAGCTCTATAAGGAAATGTCAAATACCGTAAAGAAGGGAATCTCTATTGTGATAATTTCATCACTCCACTAAGTTCAAGCGAGTAAGGTCAGCTGTTCTAGTCAGTTCACCAGTTAGATACGTCTTGGTATTTACTTGATAAAGTATAAAGTATGGCAGCCTATGAAAATGTGGTAAATTTAAATGCCGATAAAAGTTATAGGTAGAATGAACTTTTAGGGCCATTCTTATAACTTGCCAATAGCTAAAGTTAAGATGTTATCGGACAGATAACTCGTTTTTCATTATTCTAAGTAGACTTTAGGCAAAATCTTTCCGATAAGCTAAAGGAAAGTTCTTCTTGTGTTTAAATTTAATGTGCTATTGGAGCTGCCACAGTTTTTGAAAGTATTCAAATAAAATAAACATTGAAACAATTTTCGAGCATAGTCTTAGGAGGAAAAATAAACATTTTTTCCTTTGCTGTGTGTATTAAAAGTACTTTAAAGTGACGTCTAAAGGTAGTAATCGATGTTTGCTCTGGTATTGCCATGTTTTGAAATAAGATAAATTTTATTTTACAGGGAAGTTGTAATAACGAAAATAGTTACAGGTTACTGTATTCCTCATTTTAGCTATGGTTAACTTTTACAAATGAGTACTTTACAGGCAAGTTGTAATAACGGGCCTTAGGTTAAAGTAAAGTTGTAGTAATAAAAATTTGTGATAATGGCACTTAATGCCTTGTTGATAGGTACAACTCACTGTTATGCTTTGTTGTTGTTTTTTGTTGTTGTTTATTTTGATGTTCGTTATCAATAGCCGACCAATTGCCGAAAAACTTCGTTTTCCATGACTGATTGCCTGCTTCTACAATAAGTACTTATTGTATCAGTATTTATTAATATCTGTATAGGCGAATCATAGAAAAACAAATGTGTTACTCTTAGTCTATATGTATCCACTCATATCCACTATACTTCAGACAATAACAATTGCCCAATTCACAAGCTAGCTAGCTAGCTCTGTGCGAAGTTGCTTGTCTTCCATCAGACGCGTCCTCAGGTGGTGGATAGAGGGACGCCTTGCGATATGTAAGGTAGATGGGAAATCAAATACCACCCGCGGACCAAAACAGGCAATCTACAAAACCTAACCGACGTCTGTCTTATATTAAGCGGTGGCTTGGTAGGCGTCTGTTCCTCATGTTAGAGGCGGCCTTGAAACGAGAGCTGGCAGCCCCAGTATATACTCCGCCATAGTCGGTCCCAAGCCCGGTTGAGAGAGGAGTAGGGTTAAGCGTTGGACCAACAATCCACCTTGTAAAATTACAGCCTGTTCAGAATGTTCGAAATTAAGAAAGAAATAACCCGAATACCCGATACAGACCCACGCAACGAAAACGGACTAATGATTTGATTACCGGAACATGGAATGTAAGAACTATGCTAAGAGCAGGATCAATGCAAGAAGCTGAATGGCAAATGAAAAATCTACACGTGGACATACTGGCAATTCAAGAACTACGATGGGCAGGCAGCGGGGAGATAAAGAAGAATGATTTTAGCTTATATTATAGTGGTAATGACCAGATAACTGGGAGAAATGGAAATGGTTTCTTGGTTTCAAGGAAATACAGATCACCAGTACTTGGTTTCACTCCCTACGACGATAGAATGAGCAAACTTCGCATCAAAGGAAGATTCAACAACATCACGCTCATATCAGCATACGCTCCAACAGAGCAAGCAGACGAGGCAATCAAAGACAATTTTTACAACAACCTTGAGAATCTCTGTCATACCACTGCGGCTTACGATACTCTTTTAATTCTAGGTGACTTCAATGCCAATATCGGCTCGGAAGAGTTCAATAGGAAGGTCGCAGGCAATCACTCATTACACACAACAACATCGGTAAATGGCTTAAGACTGTGTCAGTTTGCCGAAACGATGAATCTATTCATCAGCAGCACAAACTTCCCCCATAAAAGAATACACAAGGGCACGTGGAAGATACCAGGAACGAACAATACAGACAAAATTGATCACGTTTTAATATCTAAACGTATAATGACATCAATAATAGACGTTCATTCGTGCAGAAGTGCGAATATAGACAGTGACCACTACGGAATCATGAAGCGAAAATGGGACACCAACAAACTTAATGAACCTAATGTAGCATCCGAATTCCGATCCAGACTATCAGCCAACCTAAGGAATACGCCCAGTACCATGACCATTGAAGGCGATTGGAAACGTCTCCAGACTGCAATAACAACAGCAGCTGCTGATTGTATTGGTGACAAAAAGAGAACAAAAAATGAAGAATGGTTCGACGGTGAGTGTGTAGAGGCAATAAGACTAAAAAATGAGGCCCGTGCAAACATGATGAATCACAATACAGATGATAATAGAAATACGTATCACCAAAGCCGATCAAATGCTAACAAAATCTGCAGGAAAAAACAAGAAAGACGCCCTCAAAGTAAGAATAGAGGATATAAACAATGATTTGTCCAATCATAACAGTAGAGAATTCTATAGAAAATTACGACAGCAGGCGAAAGGGTTTCAGTCAATGCCTTTAAAGACAAAAGCGCTGCAACGCTTACCGAGGAGAAAGAAATTCTAGAACGATGGAAGGAATATTTCAGCGAACTATATAACAAGGGGACGGATGACAAAAATATGCAAGCCATTATAGACGATAATGAAGAAAACATACCACCGCCAAACCGAAATGATATTGTAAAAACAATTAATAAAATGAAAAATAACAAGGCGCCTGGAGAAGATGGGATTACGGCTGAACTCCTTAAGTCAATGGGTGAAGATGGCATCGATGCCCTCCACAAACTAATAAACAATATCTGGCATCAGGAACAAATCCCGACATCGTGGTGCGTCGGCTTCATAGTGCCAATACATAAGAAAGCTGATAAGAGCTTATGCGACAACTATAGAGGAATAACTCTTTTATATGTCTGTTATAAAATATTTTCGAATATCCTCTCCCAACGAATAATTGAAGCTTCAGCCAATATTCTAGGAGAATATCAGGGAGGATTCAGACCAGGCAGATCCACGCTTGATCAACTATTTCTCTTAAAACAGAAATGCGAAAAATGCTAAGAATGTGGTATCGACATGCATCTACTTTTTATAGACTTCAAGCAAGCGTTTGACTCCATCGATAGAAACATAATACCCCAAGCTTTTTCCGAATTAGGAATATCCTCAAAACTCACAAGACTTACCTGCTCAACCTTAGTCAACACTACTGCTAAGGTTGTAATCCAACAGAAAGCAACTGACGCCTTCCAGATAAACAGTGGAGTAAAACAAGGAGGCTCGCTTTCAACAGTAGTATTCAATCTAATGCTACACTACGCAGTCAAGGATCATGTAAGAACTGGTAGTTTGCTTAGCAGATCTGTTCTGACTATTGCCTACGCAGATGACATTGCAATTGTCACAAGGAACATACGATATATGGAGGAATTATGTAGAAATATTGAGAGGTCAGCAAAAGCAGTATGGCTTATAATAAATGAACAAAAGACTAAATACCTAAAAATGTCTGCGAATGAAAATCTACGAACTGTACATGATATACACATAGGTGAATGCCACTTCGAAGGTGTAACTAACTTCGTCTACCTGGGTGCCCCTATATAAAACGACAATAGTATGTAAGACTGTATAAGTGATCGACTGACTATCGGCAGCCAGTAAGGCGTGCTTCGGGCAAAAAAAATGTTTTCATCTAAGCTGATATCAAAGACATGCAAACTTAACATATATAAAACTATTATCAGACCTACCGCCACATATGGATGTGAAACGTGGTCCATGACAGCAAATGAACAACAGCGTCTAAGAATCTTCGAGCGCAAAATTCTCCGCAAGATATTTGGCCCAACGCGAGATGATAACGGCGAATATGTTCAAAGAAATAATGATGAACTTCTCGAGCTATGCGAAGGAGAGGACATAGTCAAAATCATAAAGGCTCAACGTTTGGGCTGGGCAGGTCATGTTGCGCTCATGAACGATAGCAGACCGCAAAAGTCGTTGTTAATCTATGATATCAGAAACTCTAGACGAAGAGGACGCCCGCCGACTAGATGGAAGGACTGTGTTGAAGATGATTTAAGGATAATGGGTATTCGAAACTGGCTACAGAAAGCTATACATAGAGAAGAATGGAAAGTAGTTATCGAACAAAACAAAATCATATTCAGTATCATTGTAGCTTTTAACAAAATAGGTTCTAGAGAATTGTCGCACGCATTGTTTCAAATAAACAGTAACACATATAAAGTATGCTCTCCTTCTAAATTTCTCACCCATTGCATGGAAGAGAGAGATTTAAAATAAAACACCACTTGTTTTGTCTGTAGTTTGAGGATGACACAATTTGATGAGACAATAAGACGAAGAGACATGATCTTAGAGCATATTTGATGCTTTGAAAGAAGCGCTGTTTTATATCAAAAACAAGAGCTCCAAAGTGGGACATCGCGAACAAAAATCATGCATATTCGAAGCAAGAGAAACAATAACAACCAGCTTCTCTCGCTTACAAACCTGCTTCGGCCAAAGCAGTAGTTTTTGCTGGGTAGCTAAGGGGCAACCTAATGATTAGGCTTAAACAACAAAACTTTATTTATACTTGCCATAGTTATTTGGACATTATTACACCAGCTCATTTCGATAATGCTCAGTATGGCGTATGTTCAGAGAACTGAAGTTATTCGGATTGTTTACCTGGATGGCTGGACGGAGGAATCCCTCTGGTCGGACGAAGGAATCCTTGACAGAATGGAGTGAGCGTCTGCTGCTGTTGTTGGAGCCACACACTTGACTTTTTGGCGATGAATAACAGGAACACAGTTGGGGGTTTTTTTTGTACAAAACGTTTTATTTTATTTATTTTTATTTAAACGTGTTACTTAAAATTTTCTTTAAAATTAATGTTAGGATTTAATAACTTTTACTTAAAGCCAGACCAAGAAAGAATAAAAAACAGAGTACACAGCTTGTCGCGAAGAGGATAACGTTTCATTCCCCTTTGCCGGCGCCAGCCTACATGGCGGGTAATATGTCGAATCCCTGGCTGGATGGGTTTAAACAACTAACAGGAATTCGACATATGATCCCCACGGGATGATATTTCATGGTGCCGTGCAGACTGGCGCTAACACGGATACTTTTATCGATATTTTTGTTAAGCGTTTGTTCAACAAGAGGGAGAATTATTATACAACTCCCTTTTTCACCAGTAATTTGATGAGTTGACAATAGACACAAATTTCGCGCAGGGCTATTACAAGGGTCTAAATTTTTTGCGTAGTAATTGCTAAGTGAGTGCCACAGCCTTATATAAATAGTTTTCAAAACTAAAAAAAAATAGCAAAACATTTAAATTAAATGAATCAGCAGATAATGTGACATTCGTTACATTGCATTCGTCGAAGCCTATAAATTATGTATTAAACGTTTTTTTTTCACTAAAATAGAAAATGTAGGTCAAACAACACAAAAAACATTAGTGGCGTTTGAAAAAGATAAACTTGTATATCCATTTAATTGGGTTCATTGTGCTGAAAATTAAACAACAAAATTCTTATTTAAAAAATAAAAAAGAAAAACATTTAAAAAGCCAATAAATCTCTTTTTAAAGGGCTCGACTGACTGAGCAAATGCTTACTGTCTGCTGAAATATTTTCTCAATTTATTTCCAACTGTCTGTAAAGTTTTTGACGTGCCCACTCTCTTTTGTTGTGACATGAAATTCTGATCATTTTTGACTTCACTAAACAGTTTTTCCAAGAAGAATTTTTTATTCTTTTTGAAAGAATTAATGGGAAAAGTTACAATTGCTGGCGTTTGTTTTTTTTTCACGAGCAGAAGTTAAATTAAGTTATAAGGAAAGCAGAACTAACAGCCTGCTGTGTCTTTTCCTAGAAATCTATAAAATTAAATATTTATCGTTAACTAAAGGATTTTTGGGGAGCTAAGACAAACAAATACTCTTTAACAAATTTGTTGTTTGTTGTGGAGTTTTACATTTAACTTGTTTGTTGTGTATTTAATTTGTGCAATTTCTATTAATTCGTTGTATTTGTTTGTTTGTTGAGCCAACAAACATAAAAACAATTAATTTAATTGGTATTTTTTGCGTATAGAACAAATTAGTATTTAGTGAAACTAAAGGTAGGAAGAAATAATTGCTAAGTGAATTAATTAATTTTGGATCTTATCATTATTTTAGCACAAAATTTTTTTTCAATATTTATCAAACTCTAAGCACTATGTAAATGAATAATAACACTGTACAACAAAAAAAAAACATGGTTCTAATGACAGATTCTGGCAGAAGACAGCCAAAAAAATGTATAAATGTATCGGTGTTTTGAAAGTTTACAATTTAACCCTTTAACTCCTCGTTGTATGGGTCTTTTTGTCCTTTCTCCAAAACTGACAAAAAACTCCACATCAGCGGCAATATAGCGGACTGAAATGTTCTACAAAAATATTTGCCATACAATTCTGCTTTAGGTCGTCGAGGACACCCAAGCTTCTTGAACCTGAACGCCAACTCAAATTGAACGCCAGAAATCATTCAATACTTAAAATGTCTTTAAGAGCTAATTTTGTATGTATTAACATTTAGTACTCGGCATAGGAAATATTTTAAGCCTTAGGTCTAAGGTATAATGTGTGCTTAGCGGAAATTTTTGCTAAAAATTACAGATTCAGACCTATAAGGCAAAAACCAAAAAATTCCACCTTAAGGAAGCCTTCCTTCCTCTAGCTCGCCCCGTCAAACACTAGGAGTATTTAGTTTCGTTAAACATACATATGTGACAATTTTCGAAATTCCGAATATTATTTTCGTCGATTTGTCTAACTTGACTGGCCTAAGAATTGACTGGAAATAGTTACGAAGGTAAGGTAAGCTTAAGTCGAACAGGCTGCCGGTTTCTAACAACTGACCCAATTGGGTCATTTGTTCCCTTTGTAATGCCTGAAATAGATAACAAGTAAATCAAGAAAATACCCTGCCTATCCCAGATTGATGTTGCACCAACCTGAGTGACTTATGAATGAATTTATTCGCCTTACACAGAAAAAACTAAATTTGAAAAAAACGTGTTTTTTTCATTGAACAAATTGTTTAAATCTATAAAGCAATTTGCTTAAAAATATTTAAATTTGTGAATTTTTTGTAATATATCAAACAAAATTTTTGTCTGTGTTTTTCGTCGTCATCCATTAAGCATTTATGAAATTTCACTTTGTTCAATGTGTTCAAGGCTGAATGTGTATCTAAAGACTTTAAAAAAATTAATGAAAATTAACGGAACGACATTAACGAATTGATTCACTTAAAAATATTCTGTAAACAAACTTGGTATACTTGAGAGTCAAATAAACAATTCATTGATTATGTAACGAAGATTTACTGAAAATGAAATTTATTTTTAGACAAACTTTTTTTTTATTTAAATTTTTGATGATAATTTTTTCTGTGTATGTCGCGTTCCACAATGTCTGATACTTCGGGTAGTGACGAATTTCTCAAGTTTGAGGCTCTATTCTAGATAGTGCTGGACAGGAGGGGTTTAACAGTTTCCTCCTGCTCATCATTCTGATAACTTCTGCAGAAATTGTTATAAGGAAGATTTATATGCTGTTTATAGAATCCAAACGATCAAATTGAGTGGAGTTTGTATGAAAAGCCCTCAGTTTTTTTATTTTCTACTCAACTCGACTGTTTGGCTTCTAGAAACAACACATTAATCTTCTAGCATGAGCACCAATGATGCGAGGGCGGATCAATAAGTCCGTGAATTTTCGAACTTCCCTCGTAGTTATATGAAATGCAACACTGTTCCCATCAAGTACCTCCGTTTAATAAACTACTGTCAAATTTTGAGCAAGTGTCGTCATTTACTTTGCGTTTAACAGCTGTTCAAAACATACAGCCTCGTGTATTTATCTAAAAATGGAAAAAAGTGAATTTCGAGTGCTCATTAAACATTATTTTTTGCGAAAAAAAACCATCACTCAAACCAAGGAAAAGCTCGATAAATACTATGGGGTCTCTGCACCATCGCTTTCAATGGTAAAAAAAGTGGTTTACTGACTTTCGTTGTGGTCGCACAAGTACAAATGACGCTGAACGTTCTGGACGGCCAATTGAGGCCAGTACACCCGAAAATGTCGAAAAAGTCCACGATGGTGTTGGCCGATCGAAGAGTAAAAGTGCGTGAGATTGTTGATGCCATAGGCATTTCATATGGCAGTGTGGTTTCGATTTTAAGTGATCAGTTGCGTTTAAGAAAGTTGTCTGCAAGATGTGTGCCGCGTTTGCTCTCAATTGACGATAATGCACGGGTGCACACGTGTGCAGTCTCAATGGCAAAGCTCTATGAATTGTGCTACGAATTGGTACCTCATCTGCCATATTCTCCGGACTAAGACCCAAGTGACTACTTCTTATTTCCACACCTAAAGAAATGGCTCGGTGGAAAGAGATTTAGCTCCAACGATGAAATTATTGACCAAACAAATGCCTATTTTAAGGACCTCGAAAAATCCTATTTTTTGGAAGAGATACAAAAACTGGACTAAGTTAAGTGTATTGAGATAAAAGGAGATTATGTTGAAAAATAAATTTTTGTTTTGCAAAAAAAAACAGTTTCTCATTCAAAAAGTCAAGGACTTATAGATCCGCCCTCGTACAGTGCCCCGTTATTACCTCTACGAGTATACGCAGCTGTTGACGAGCAAGCCCCAGTATGGTTGCAGATCTTGCGAATTTATACTAAGGCCACAAAGTGGTTCCAATAGGAAAAAATGCAAATAAATCTGTATTTTTGAAACTGGGGATCCGATGACAAGACGAAGTATGTAAAAATCGTAGAGCAGGATTTAAGCTTTAAGAATATTAAAATTCGGACTACCCTGTTCAAATAGATGGTGAGCTACAGGGTGTCAAAGTTGACTACCTTCAGCATAAAAAGCCTTGTTGGCCTCATAACTTTTACAAATAATATTCCATTTTAATGAATAGGTAAATATAATACATTTTATTTGATTAAGATATATTTGATATTTTCAAAGATATTTGGCTTTGAATTTTAAAGTTTTGGTTTTCAACCTAGACTATAATTATATCGATATATAGATATATATTGTAAATATCTCCACTAATAGCCAAAATTTTCAAAAAAAAATATTTTATGATTTTTAACACAAACCTTGATGATATCTAGAAAAAATTTTTTATTATCTCAATTCATTTATTCGTGAAAAATAATCGAAGTCAAGTTTTTGATTGAAAGTGAAAAATGGCCATATTTTCCAAAAATTATAGCTAAATCGTTCGAGGTTTTTCTAAAAAAATTTTCAAAATTATTTTTTTTCAATATTTGAAAAGAATAGTCGTCAAAAATAACAAATAAGTTGAAATTTAAAATCGAAAATGGTGAACTTTTCTACGAAATTATAAATTAAACGCTTATGAGGGGCTGTTGGCTGACTAGTTAGCGCGTCTGACTACCAAACCTGAGGTCTTGAGTTCGAAACTAGTTTCAGGCAAGCCAACAACATCATGCATTTTTCTCATGTGTATTGATGTGTTATTGTATTGGTTGTTGTTGGACTGTTAAAGTGACAAAGGCATAGCACTGATCACTTTCGCAGTACTGGCAGCGAGTAATAATACTACATTCTAAAACACTTTTGTTGAAAATTAGGTCGATAATAGTAGGCAACACTTTACAGACTACTTTCGACCTAAAATTACACACGCATTATTTTTGAACAAAATGCTTTTACTAAAAAAAGCGATTGGCTAAGTGCAGGTTTGAACCGCGACCTCCTGACTGATAGTCTGACGTATCTACCATTCAGCCGTAGCCGTATTATACTTTATGTTAAATTTTTTCCACTTGGACTAAATATGTTTAATTTGAAGTTTTTTTCTTTAATAAAATAATTACAAAATCGATGTAGTTTTAGACAACGAGAAATTTTCAACATAAATTTAGACAATATATGATCGTAAATTTGAAGTAATGTTTTAGAGTGTAACATATCCTAATGCATATCACAGCACCCTCCTTCGTCGGTATTGTAGCAAAACCGTCGGCGAAGTAAAAGAACTAATAAAATGGCTACACAGCTTAAACAACTCAATGCCTCTACTTGACACCAGAGGGGCTTGCAATACTGCTCTACAAAAAAAAAGCGCAATAGCAGTGTTGTTAGCGAATTAAGCTTTCTATATCTCTCCCACTTCACCACCTGTTTTCTCTACACTATTCCTTTCCCAAAAATAAGGTAACACATTAATTAATTAACTGGTAGGCATTAATTGTCTGATTGTGTTACTTCTCTTAAAAACAAAACGCCCATAGAGTTTTTCAAATTTCTTTACAACTTATATTACATATACATATTTAATATAATTGATCTAGCTTATAATTGTTACCCGCACACATTTTGGCCAAAAATAGTAACATTTTCAAAAGCATTTTATTTAATTATCTGCGGTTTTGATCTCCCCAGAGAAAAGGTTGTTTACATTCCTTAATTGTGAAACCCAAACGTTGAAACAAATCTTAATGATAAGTCGTCTAACATAAACTAAAGTTGAATTCTTGTGAAAAAATTGTACTAAATTTAATTTTTTTAATTTTTGCTTCTTTACTATTTATTAAAGAACAGCTGTCCTCATATTTTTAAAAAAATATTACCGATACATTAAACGGGAATTTTTAATTAAAAAAAATATGCAAAGAAAATGGTAATTTCCAATTTTAGGGCAAAAGTACGTATGAGTAATATGATAGTTTTAGCATATTACTCATACGTAATACGGGTACATTTCGAGCAAGCGGTTTATAATTGAACTAGCAGTTGGGAGAAGGGAATAAATCCAAAAATATGGAACAGAGATATACGAAAAAGCTTCACAACTTTTCATTTTCTTCACATAGCCTTTTACAACATTTGGATGAAATGGGGATACTACTATTTGTGATTGTATAACAATAGACCAGATTTCCAAAAATTAATGTTTACTGATATATATGTACAAATAAACTTTTTGGATTTATCCCCTCTTCCAACTGATTAAAAAAAAATAAATAAATGTCAATTTTTTAACAAATCGTTTTCACCAGTTTCGGTTGTTGTAGTAGGTCAAGAGATAATATTATCATAAAATACTTTGAATTCGTCGGGAATGTATTGTGTAATATTTTGAATGTTATTAATTTTTTTTTCGTATATATTGAAATTTTGAAAGTGTATGCCCTTATTAATGGTAGTTCTGAGTTAACAGATCTTTTCTATAGCAAAAAGGTGTCTAGGAGAGCCATCTATAAATTCAGAACATATTATACAACTTTTTCGACTTGAACAGTATTCAAAATATCTGAAATTCATCATCTTGAATGTGGCCTTATTCAATGACTTACAGGTTTTTTTAATATTCTTGCCATGAATTTTTAAAATCAGCAATATCTTCTGAAGTAACGGATTTGACGGAAACCCCAGAATTTTTTGCTGATAACTTTTAACTTAATTGTACTAGAACTAATTTTTTATTGATTTCTAGCTGAAAAAAGGGAATAAAACACGGATTTATTCCATTCTTCCAACTCACTTTTTTTAGTCGCATGGAACTCTTTTAAATATAAATGTTACATGTTTGTCTTTAAAGTTTCAAGTAAACAAAAATGTGTATAACTCAATTTTGGAAAAAATGGTGTTTATTCCCTTCTTCCAAGTGATGGTTCAATTAAGAGCCAGATTAATTAAATTAAATACATATATCGAATATAATTTGTGAAGAAATTTAAAAAAACTCAATGGGCGTTTTTGTTTCTTCTTAATCATTTAGTTTAGATCTTCGTAGAAAATTCACTACTTTTAACCTATTTGAAATTTCAACTATAGTCATTTTTGAATTGTATTCTTTTAAAATATTGAAAAGAAAAAAATTTAGTTTTGAAGAGTTTTTGAGAAAAACGTCGAATAATTTAGCTCTATTTTTCTCAAAATTATCTGCGCATTATCAAAGGTTGTGTAATATTTTTTTAGAAAATTTTGTATATGCTATTACTTGAGATATTTACGAAATAGGGAATAAAGTCGAGGACAAAACCCAAAATTTTAAAATTCAAAGCCAAAAGCTAAATATTTTTGAAAATATTATAGATATCTTAATGAAATGAAGTGTATTAAATTTGTGTATACATCAAATTCATTAAAATCAGATATTATTTGTAAAAGTTATGAGGCCAACAAGGTTTTTCATGTCCGAGGTAGTCAACTTTGACACCCTGTAGCCCACAGTGTGTTTCAGCAGGGTCGTCCAAATGTTATTGCTCTTAAAGCTTAGGTCCTCCTCTATGATTCTTTCATACATCGTTTTGTAATCCGGTCGCAAGTTTCAAAGATACAGATTTATTTACCATTTTTTCCAAATGTAACCACTGTGGACCAGGTGCATCTAGAAACCTCACATGTGATTTCATTTGTCTATCTAAAATCAAATGAAATTTCTGTTGACCTGTGTAATTAATTTGTATAAGTTTTACATTACTTTCATCCACTATCTTCTAACCTTATTTTCTATCTTTACTTCTTGCTCGTTTCCTTGAATTTGCTTACAAAAATAAAATTATAAAATTTCGAAAGTAATAAAATAATCAATCAAAAAGTAGAGCGAAGGACAAAAAATAAGATTGATTAAAAAAGCCCTATTCTTCAGAATAAAAGCACAAAAAGTGGGTGCGTGTAATAATAAGGAACAGGAAACTTGTGAGCAGCACTCTCATAAATATTATCATTCAATTCATATTTTGGCTTATGAAGTCTGTATAATACGAGTATCAAAGAATGTACATCATGATGTCTATTCTTTTATAATATCTATACATAAATCAATATTAAAAGATTTCCATATTTTTTCTTTAATTTCGAATATTGCATAGTGGGACAGAATTCAAATATGTAAGAACATTAAATAATAGTACGTAAGAACCATGATATATTACTGTTTAGAAATTAAAATTTTTGAAAATTAAGCAAAAAATTATTCAGCACAAATTTCGAAATTTTTTTCAAAATTTCGAAAAAATATTACATGAAAAACTCATACTTGAATAATTGTTTAATTTTATTATTCATTCCTTTATTCAATTTTT